>JARBWK010000002.1:201683158-202103158 GCA_030556195.1 Anolis apletophallus
TTTATACCTCAATGGAGTCATTTCAGTTAAGCCCACCCCTTCTTCATGGATAAAAACAATCATAATTGGCTGGTGATTACTGTTGCTTACATGACATTTCATTAATCCAATAAGCACTGCATAAATCATTAGCATCATCTCTCTGTCATACCTAAGAATGAGAACAATAGCCATCTATTAGTTATTTCTTTCTCACAGTGCAGTTATCAATGCTGAGTCTCTCTGTTCCTGACTTGAAACAATATTTCCGGGCTCCGTGCCAGCAGCAGAGAAGGACGGACTCTTGCCATGCGCACTGCTGTTTCCATTCCCATTAACTTTCCATAGCTCAAACTGCACTGTTTCCACCCATCTAGCCTATATTATCTCAAATTGGGCACAGGGTGTATTAAAAATGCATTTAATCACGGTGTTAGTCTTTCATTGCAAGTGCCTGTCTGATTTCTGGCACCAAAACCCTCTTTTTCAGAGTTGACACGCAAGTAGCATCACTCTCTGACTGTACTTTTTATGCTCGGAAAAGTACCAAACCTGCTTTAATAGAGAAGATAAGCTTAGTGGTGCTAGAAAGGGGGGGTTGAGGAAGGAGATCTTCCATCGTCTTCCGATCCATTTCACGGGGAGTTCCTTAAGTCTTGATATATCATTCCTTAATAATAAACAGTCCTGCCGTCTTGGTTTTTTGGTTTTTCTTTTTGTCTTTTAGCCTACGAAGTTCTTTATGTGTTCCTGTACAGGTTGCCAATCAATTGGGTTTTCCTGGGTGCTATCCTTCAAACATTTCCACCAGCAGTGGATAAAGGAGCCAATCTGTCCTTTGCATTTCCAACAATTATTGTTCAAGCCTTTATAGATCCTGGCGAGTTTACTAGGGGTGAGGTACCATCGAAAATATAACTTATACCAATTCTCCGTAATTACCGTGGAACCTGCATATTTGGTTTTCTTTTTCCAGTTCTCTTCCCATTCATTAAGCATGATTGGGTGGCCCAAATCCTGAGCCCACTTTGTCATATTATCCTTGACCTGTTCGGTTTCTGTGTCCCATTCCAACAATTTCCTGTAGGTTAACCTTATTAGTTTCTTATCTGATTGCATTATTTTGTCCCATGCAGTGGTCTGGGTATTGAAGTCATTTTTGGAGTCACTATTAAAGTAGGCCTTTATTTGTGTATAATGCAACCACGACAGGTCCCTGTCGGTTTTCCTAAGTTCTTCTAACGGTTTTAGTGACCAGCCCGAACCTTTCCTCTCTAATAATTCTTTATAGGTGTGCCATTTGTTGCTGGGGTTTCTTTTTTGTGTTGCGCTCAATCGGGAGATCCACATTGGTGTTTTTTGATAGAATTTGTGTTTGTATTTCTCCCATACCTTATAGAGGGCCGCCCTGATGTAATGATTTGAGAAATTCTTCTCAATTTTGGCTTTCCCATACCACAGGTATGAGTGCCAGCCTCTTCTCATGTCAAACCCTTCCAAAAGTAGTATTTTCCTTGTTTAAGTTGTCCAATCTTTCAGCGCACACAGGGCCGCTGCCTCAGAGTAGAGCTGCAAATTGGGGAGGGTTAGCCCTCCTCTCTCTCTTGAGTCGGTAAGAACTCGGTATTTTATTCTTGCCCTTTTTCCTGCCCAAACAAATTTCAAAATGTCCTTTCTCCACATGTTGTAATTATAATTTGTCTTCAAGACGGGGATTGACTGGAAGAGAAATATCATTTTAGGGAAAATACTCATTTTTATTGCCGCGATTCTACCCATTAAACTCAAATTAAGATGTTTCCATTCCTCTAGTTTTTTCCTAATTCTCTTCCATGTCGCTTCATAATTATTTTTGAGGAGTTGGTTGTTATTGGCCGTAACATATATGCCCAGATACCTTACTTTGTTTACTATTTCTAGTTTTGATGACTCTTGTACTTTAGCTCTCCTTTCCTTGGACATATTTTTTGTTAGGATTTTTGTCTTTGAGTAATTGATTTTGAACCCTGACACAGCTTTGGCATCCATCTTGAATGTTCTTCTCCTAAAGGAACACAAGCCAGGGCTTGCTTCACAAGTTCACTTTCTGTTCTGATAGGATCAGGCAACGTCTCCTGCGTCGCTTAGGAAGGAATCTGAACCCTGCCTAAGAAAATGCACAGTACAGACCCGCCTGCTGAAAATCCATCTCATTTTACTAATGTATGCTTGGCATGGATTCCACCCTACCTAAGGCTATGTTTGTAACAGCGAGGAAATGCATATGGTGGCTGCTTAACTGCTTGCGGCGCACACGCTCTCTGGATGACATAGTCAAAACATGCTAGACAACAACAATTGCAAAAAGCAAGGGGAAAAGGAAGCACCTTTTTTAGATAATACCAAACAATGATCTAATGCAGTGTTTTTCAACCTTTTTCTGAGCAGAGCACATTTTTTTACATTTACAAAATCCTGGGGCACACCACCAACCAAAAAGGACACAAAATGACACTCTAACACAGTAATACATATAGTTAATATGTTTTTAAATGCATTTATACACTCAGTGTGAAACCTGGGCCTGTTTCGATGAACACAACATAGATATCCTGGCAGGAATGGCAGAAAGACACACACGGAGGTCTTGCTCAACAGCTGGGAGTTATAGTTCACCCGCAATCAAAGAGCATTCTGAACTCCTAAACAGGAATGAGGTTATGCTCATGGTTCTACTCAGCATGGTACGTAAATTTTCATTTATTGACAATGGTTATTATTGTGCGCTCGTGTTCTTATTACTTTGTATATTGTGTATTCATATATCCTCAGAAGTTGGTTGCTATTCATCTACATCTTTCGCCTTGAAAAAACCCAGATTCATGGGAGAAACTGACCCAATACGGCCTGGGGATTACCAGCATTAGTATACCGTCGGCGTCTTTCAACTGAGCATTCGCATTGAGGAAAACTACATCTCTTTCCTCCTCAACCGACTCCTACTTAGGCACTTCGGACCTTTTCTTCCCCCTGATTGCGGGTTTACCTCCTCTGCCAACATCCCTATTTTGGATTACTAATATCCCAGCACCTTCTTGGATTTTAGCTGGGTTCCATTGTGGAAAGATACTCCTTGAACTCTGTTCTGGAACCTTGAACTGGCGGTAGGATTGGGAATTAATATGTCCTGTGTGGATATATCTTTGTATGTAAATGAAAATTATTATATATTTTGGTACTTACCACAATTACTAAATGTGATATATTGCACCCTTGTGTTTCTATGGAATCAAACTTCCCACACAGAACTACCATAACCAAGAGAAAATACTATAAGAGTTTGGTGGGCAATGGCCTTGAGTTTTGGAGTTGTAGTTCACCTATATCCAGAGAGCACTGTGGAGAGGAGGGAGGAAGACGTGGGGCGAGTCTGCGCAGTAGTGCCCGCACGGGTCACGTCTTCCCCCCTCCCACAGAAGCAGCAGCGTGAGCAAAGCAAGGCAAAGCAAGCAGGCGTGGCTGGGAAGAAGGGAGCCCGAGTGGAGAAGAAAAAGTGTTTGGCAGGAGGGGGAAGAAAGGGTATTGGTGGTTCCAATTTCCCACGACACACCTGATGATCGCTCACGGCACACTAGTGTGCCACGGCACACTGGTTGGGAAACACTGATCTAATGAGTTGTGCTACAAGGTGGCCTGGTAACAAGGATAGAAATGATGCCCCCCCAAGATGTTGGTGGACTGCAATTGCCAGCATTCTTCTCGTATTTGGCTATGTTGGCAAGAACTGCTGAGACTTGCAGACCAACAACATCTGCCGGGCCGCACAATTCTACCCCAGAATATGTTCTATATCTCAAGTGCTGTTCCATCCCCATAATGGTCTCAAGCTTTTATGTTCTGGCATATTGTAGTAGTTCTGCATGTGGAATTATGGTACAACTGGTTGACAAGCTGTAATGTGTCTGGAGGAGGGCGACTAAAAGGATCAAGGATATGGAGAAAAAGCCCTATGAGGAGCAGCTTAAGCAGCCAGGCTAGTTTAGCCTGCAGAAGAGAAGGCTGAGAGGAGACATGATGAGGGCCAGGTATAAATATGTGAGGAGAACTCATAGGGAGAAGGGAGCAAACTTGTTTTCTGCTGCTCTCGAGAGGGGAGGGGGAGCCACCGAAAGGAGCAGAAGGGGAACGGCGCCAAGGGCAGCGCTCTTAAACAGAGGCCTGGCATGCCAGCGCTGCCCTTTTAGAACGCCCACCATGCTACTTTTTCAGCCCCGCAACCCCCGCCCTTCCTAGGGAGGGGCCACCCGGAGGCAAAACCCGCGCCAAGGGCAGCGCGTCAGAGGCCTGGCATGACGCGCTGCCCTTGGCAACCAGAGGTGGCTTGGATATCCATTTCGCCCGTCTCCCCGCCCTTCCTAGGGAGGGGCCACCTTGAAGGAGCAGAAGGCGCCAACCTCTTCTGGAAGAGAGCCTGGCATGACGCTAATGCCCTTGGGTGAAAATACTCCCCTTTTAGCCGTGTCCCCTGCCCTTCCTAGGGAGGGGAGCCGTCGAAAAAAGGAGCAGAAGGCGGCGCCAAGGTGCGGAGATTCACCTTTTCTATCCGTTGCAGGAGGAGGAGCTAGCTCTCTTCCCTCCTCCCTGCCCCGCCTCCCCCCTCCCCGGCTGCCATTTTTATTTAAAAAGTAGAATTTTTTTAAAAAATTAAAAATGGTGGCCCTTCTTTGCATAAGCGGGAGGTTCCGTGTCCAACAGGCTGGGGGCCGTGTGCGGGCCCCAGCGCCAGATGGACAGCCCTGTGTTAGAATAGCCCTCTTCTATCTATATCTGTTTGCAGAAACACAGCCAGCTACTAGGCCTGGACAATCATGGTTCTAAATGGTTCTAAAGTACTTACAAAACTGAAGTTCTGGGGGTGAACACTAGGTGGCGCTGGTGCTTTGCTTCTACAGTGTTGCTAAAGTTCTGGTGGTGAACATTTCAGAATTCTAACAAAACTTTCAAAATTTCATTATAAATGGCAGTTCCTAATTGGCATATAGTGGAGGCTCCTTCTTTGGAGGCTCTTAAACAGAGGCTGGATGGCCATCTGCCGGGGATGCTTTGAATGTAATTTTCTTGCTTCTTGGCAGGGGGTTGGACTGAATGGCCCACAAGGTCTCTTCCAACTCTATGATTCTGTAGCCATTCACAGAACCCTGGGCTTACTCTAGAACTGCTTCTTTTCCCATCATGGTGGCCATTCTGTTTCTGGGGCAGAACAAGGGGGGATTGGAGAAATGGCTGGCTACATCCCTGTAGCCAGATACAAAATGATGACATTCTCTGCTGAGATCCTATGGTGGTCGCAAGGAAAATGTAACAATTTCTGTCTGACCATGGGGGCTGTATCTACATTAGGCAGGTTACTGTGGTAGAAATCTGCTCCAGGGAGGGCCCAGATCAAGTATGTCCAATGTCTAGATCAGTGGTTCTCAACCTGTGGGCCCTCAGGTGTTTTGACTTACAACTCCCACAAATCCTAGACAGTTTACCATAGGGTTGCCACTTTTTGATATAAGAAATAAGGGACATTTACGGGATTTTTCACAAAAATAAGGGACACTTCATAAAAAACTTGAAACTCAAACATTAGGTAGAAATAGTTTTATTAACAGAATAAGATAATGATTGAAACTCACAAAAGAAACTGACTTACACCCTCTTAACAGGACATGGTATGTTTCTGCATGCTTTGTCATGCAGAAAAAACATTATTAGAACTACCTAATTTTCTCCATCTGTATTTAGTACTTGACTTTGCTGACTTTAAAGGTGCACTGTCTAAACATAAAAATAAAATAAATTTTATAAGACAGTACATCTTCATGATTATTATGTCAATAGTTAATGGTATAGTATAGTATGGGATACACAGCACTGTATAGTATTGGGATGCACAGCTAGGCCTATTTTAAGGAGTAACTCTCAAGCAACCAGAAACTATCTTTATCCAACATGATCCAACTTCCCCTTGGGTAACGGTTAATTAGTCTACTGTACTTTGAAAAAGTCCTGTATCGCCTCTTCCTTCCAACGGGACGCAGGCTGCCCTGCGAGTTGGAATCCCCTGGGCAGGCATTGCCGTGGAAACCGCAGCGTGCACCTTCCTCTGGTCAACCCCGCCCAGTCCTGTCCTGCTAGTCAAAAATAAGAGACAGGGCCTGAAAAAAAGGGACACAAATTTTAGGGCCGAAATATGGGACGTCCCTTAGAATACGGGACATATGGCAACCCTAGTTTACCAGCTTTTGGGATTTCTGGGAGTTAAAGGCCAAAACATCTGGGAACCCACAGGTTTGGAACCACTGGTCCAGACGGACCCCATCGACTCTACTGCACTGTCACATCATCTGTGATGTCATTGCAGTTCCCCACCAACCATGGACTCCATGTAAGTACATGACCATCATCTGTCCCATTTCATGATGTCAGAAAGCAGCATGTGTGTGATCAAGAAGAAGGAAGGGGTCATCTGGCCAGAAAGAAGTACAATACCAATATGGAATACCAATATGGAAGACAAACCACAATACTAATATGGAAGACAAACCATCCTCTTCAGTGCAGGCAGGACCGGATTAAGGCTTGGGGCCACCCGAGGCCACACCCGGTAAGTGCCGCCCCCGGGGGGGGGGGCCCTGAGGGGGGGCCACCTGAGGGAGGCGGGGCCGCCGCGAGCGAGGAGGCGTTGGGGGGAAGCCCCGTCACCGTCAGACGCCCTAGGGGCGGCGAGTATTCCTCCCGGCTCCTTCTCTCTCTCGTGCACGGGCAGGCACCGCACTCCTTCTTTCAGCGCTCACCCGTGCAAGGGAGAGGGAGCCGGGGAGAAGTCCCGCCCCTAGGCATATGACGTGGCTTCCCCCCGACGCCTCCTCGCTTGCATGCACAAGCGCCCCTCCCTCCTTCCCCCCGGCTCCTTCTCCTCGCGCGGGAAGAGGGAGGAAGGGAGGAAAAAGGCCTGCCTGGAACCCAAACCGCCCCTAATTCCCACCCCCACAATTCTCCTTTTATTTAGGCTCCTCACCGCGGCTCGGCTCCTCCTCCCACTCGCTCCCTCCCTAATCAACAACTGCAACTTAGGTGCCGTGGCGACCCGAAGGTGCCATTTTTGGAATCAGCAGGTCAAATATACCCAGAAACAGGGCTAACATTTGAGGCACCAAAATGTGTGTTGGTCAAACTGTCCTTCCACACTCTCAAGCAGGTATTTATTTATCCATTTATTTATTTATTATTCGGTTTTATATTCCGCTCCTCCCAGCAGGCTCGGGGCGGATCACAAAATACAAGCATACAATAAACATGCGATAAAACGGTAAAAACATACAATAAAACATACAGTAAAAACACAATACGTAGCCGTGGTGGTACAGGTCTACGAATCCTTGACTGAAGCGAGACGGACCAAATTAAATTTGGATTTACCCGAACGCTAATCTGAAGAGGGCCGTCTTGCATTCCCTTCGAAAAGGGAGGAGTTCAGAGACCGCTCGAATGTGGTCGGGGAGCGAATTCCAGAGTACTGGAGCCGCTGCAGAGAAAGCTCTCTGTCTTGTGCTGGACAAATGGCAGGAGCGGGACGATGGTACAACCAGCAAATTTCGCTCTTCCGAGCACAGTGATCTCGGGGGAACGTACGGCGTAAGGTGGTCCCTCAGGTACACAGGCCCTAGACCGTGCAAGGCCTTAAAGGTTAAAACCAACACCTTGAAGGCAATCCGGTACTCGATGGGAAGCCAGTGCAGTTGCCGGAGGATGGGAGTAATATGCTCCCTCACTGGTGCTCCCACCAGCAAGTGAGCCGCGGCATTCTGCACCAGCTTGAGTTTCCGGATTGTCGACAAGGGAAGGCTGACGTAGAGGGCGTTACAGTAATCCAGCCTCGAGATGACCGTCGCTTGGATCACCGTGGCCAGGTCATCCCTGGACAGGTATGTGGAATGTATGGTCCTCCAAACATTGGAACACAACTCTCATTATTCCACCCCATTGGCTATAGAAGCTATGGTTGACGTTTATTTATTTATTTATTTATTTATTTATTTATTTATTCGGCTTAGTATACCGCTCTCTCCTTGAAGCTCAGAGAGGTTTACAGCAATAAAACATCAGATAAAACACATAAAACATTATAAAACCACGTTAAACCCCCCCAGTTAAACCCCATTCCCGACACTAAAATTGCAGTAAACAGCATAGTGCAAATGGTGACGACACGGCAGAGTGGCAAATTATGGTGGGCACCGGTCAGGGCCGAATGCCTGCCTAAATAGCCAGGTCTTAACGGATCTGCGAAATGGCATCAAGTCCCGTATGGCTCGAGTCTCCTCAGGCAGGGAGTTCCAGAGAGTCGGCGCGGCCACAGCAAATGCCCTCTGCCGCGTACTAGACACCCTGTAGATCTTTATGCCAGGCACCTCCAGCAAGTTGAACCCCTCTGAGCGCAGTAATCTTCTGGGTACATATGGGGTAAGCCGCTCCCTCAGGTACACTGGCCCCAAACCATATAAGGCCTTGAAAGTTAAAACTAACACCTTGAAGGAGACCCGGAATTCAATTGGGAGCCAGTGCAGCTCGCGCAAGAGTGGGGTTGCATGAGCAGATCCTGGGGCTCCTAAGAGCAGGCGTGCTGCTGCGTTCTGCACCAGCTTGAGTTTCCGGATCGCCGACAAAGGTAGGCCCATGTACAGGCATTACAGTAGTTGCAGCCAAACAATATCTAAGGCTGCACGTGTCTTCTCCTTCTGCTTTAAGTGAAATATTCAGTTGACTGCACCACACACTGGCTGCACTAAAAAGAAAAACAGAATACCAGAACACCTAGTTTCATGTTTAAGTGGCATTTACAAAGTATTGATTTTGGGAATCCAACCCAGGGCATGCCAACCCGATTAGCCATCAGTCGCTTGGAATAAAAAAAAAAAGCTGCCATGTTCGTGTTTCAACTTGAAGCTGGGACAACTTTGAAAAGCAGGGAGAATGCCTTGAATTTTTGACACGAAATGCAAAGAAAAACCAAGATGAGGAAAAGGGAGGAAGTGTACAATAGCAGAAACAGCACAGAAGTGGGGGTCAAAGGTTCATGGGATCACCTTTGGGGCTGCCCCACTGAGATCTCAGTGCGACTGAACATGTATGTTGTGCCTACTTACCTTTCAAGTTATCTCTTATGTTAAAATAAGCATTGAAAAGCAAGGATAATTTTGTGTTGTTGTGAGTTTTCGGGGCTGTATGGCCATGTTCCAGAAGCGTTCTCTTGTAACGTTTCACCTGTATCTATGGCAGGCATACTCAGAGGTTGTGAGGTCTGTTGGAAACTAGGAAAATGGGGTTGGACCATTGCTGCTCCAAAGACTGCGACATGGAGCAATGAATTCAAACTACAGGAAAAGAGATTTCGTGAAGAAATAATTTACTTATTTAGTCAATCCCCTTCCCCAATTTACCCCAATACCCTAAATCGTCATCTTCTATCTATTTCTCTTCACCCTTCAATCCCTTTTCCTACTTTTCTATACCTCAGAATTGTTTCCCCACTTTTTATTGTAATATGAAAACCTCAATTAAAAAAAAGAATTTGGGGAGAGAAATGCCAATGCTTTACAGCAGTGTTTCTCAACCAGTGTGCCGGGGCACACTAGTGTGCCGTGAGCAATCATCAGGTGTGCCGTGGGAAATTGGAACCTCCATGAGAGGGGAGGGGGAGAGTCTAGTGTGTTGAAGTATAAAAACCATAAGAAACCTACCTCGATAAAGGCACAAAATTACAAACACCCCCTCCCCACCCGTTGTCTACTTGGTCTCTCCCTCTCCATGCATTGGGAAGGCCCGCCTCCCTTTCCCGAAGTTGAGACCTCCTCTTGCCTCCTGGGGGTTCTGTGTGGGAAGTTTGGCCCAGTTCTATCATTGATGGGGTTCAGAATGCTCTTTGATTGTAGGGGAACTATAAATCCCAGCAACGACAACTCCCAAATGTCAAGGTCTATTTCCCCTGAACTCCATCTGCATTCATATTTGGGCATATTGAGTATTCATGCCAAGTTTGGTCCTGATCCAACATTGTTTGAGTCCACAGTGCTCTCTGGATATAGGTAAACTACAACTCCAAAACCCAAGGTCAATGCCCACCAAACTCTTATAGCATTTTCTCTTGGTTATGGGAGTTCTGTGTGGGAAGTTTGTGTCTTTCTGCTATTCCTGCCAGGATATCTATGTTGAGTTCATTGAAACAGGCCCAGGTTTCACACTGAGTGTATAAATACATTTAAAAACATATTAACTATATGTATTACTGTGCTAGAGTGTCATTTTGTGTCATTTTGGTTGGTGGTGAGCCCCAGGATTTTGCAAATGTAAAAAGTGTGCCGCGGCTCAAAAAAGGTTGGGAAACACTGCTTTACAGGGACTGCCCATAGGAATGCCCTTTACTCCACATCGCTGAAGAGATTCAAGAAGGGCAAATTTAACAGATCCCATCCCACGTGTCCCCCCCCCATTTTCTCCAGTTCTGTAGCAACTCCTGACTCAGAAGATGATCTCTGCCCATCGTCTCTCTCTCCTCACTGATTTCCTGACACCTTTGAAACACTTTTCTGATAAGGCATGACGGACTCATGAGGGAAGTCCTCCTGCATCATGGAATGGGCTCCATCATACATAATTTTCTTACTGTTTTAGAAATGTCTAGAAACTGGTGTGTGTGTGTGTGTTTGTCTCTCCCTACTTTCTCCCATTTCCACACAAAGTATGAGCTCAGAAGATGACTTGCGTGTGCATGGGTGATACACCTCCTGCCTAATAACCAATAAGACACAGACACAATTGGTTGGAATAAAATTGGCCGCAACTCATTTATTGATAACAGGAACAAAAGTTGGCAACCATGCATGGGTCATGGATTCAGGTCGGACAACCCGCTGTTGCCCAAAGACACTTGCATGTCTGGGTGCCACCGGCCCACAACCGGTCCACGAAAACTCGGCACTCCAGGGACCAGGGCGTTATCCCCCCTTGTGGAAGCTGGGCGAGCCCAAGGAAACCAAAGGACACCGACGGCTGCACCGCTGAGCCGAGGCTGTTGGCCCAACCACCAGGGAGGGCCAAGGAGGCTGCTCTCTCCCCTTCCCTCCCCCAGAAAACAAAAGAAGAAAAGAGCCCCGTGGTCCCAAACAGACCAATGCCACCGATGCTGCTGTCTCTGCTGCCGCCGCTTCCTCGCATGGGCTCTGCTGTCGAGCCGGAGAAGCAGCAGCCTCAAAAGCAAAGCAGCAGCGGCCAAAAAGAGGAACAGGCCCAGTGCCTGCTGAGGCACCTCGGGCAGCCTTAAGTAGGCTGCCCGGGCAGAAGGGAGGGCCGGCCAGCTGACGGGGCAGATAGAGTTGGGGCCAGCTCCACCATTGGCCAGCAGCGGCCAAAAAGAGGAACAGACTCAGTGCCTGCCGAGGCACCTCGGACAGACTTAAGTATGCTGCCCGGGCAGAAGGGAGGGCCGGCCAGCTGACGGGGCAGATAGAGTTGGGACCAGCTCCACCATTGGCCAGCTGGCACTGGTGGCGGGAAACTCTCCCACCTCCCAGGGGGCTTCTGGGAAGAAGCCCCCCTGACCAAGATGGCGGCGAGGACACCCTGCACTGCAACGTGCTCGGCCCGGTGAGTCTGGCCAAGTCATTTCTCACAATCTCCTGCCCCCCCTTCTAAACACTTCTAAAAGTGGGATGGGCTCCATCATACATAATTTTCTTACTGTTTTAAAAATGTCTAGAAACTGGTGTGTGCGATCCAAGCGATGGTCATCTCAAGGCTGGACTACTGTAACGCCCTCTACGTTGGCCTTCCTTTGTCGACAATCCGGAAACTCAAGCTGGTGCAGAATGCCACTGCTCGCTTGCTGGTGGGAGCACCAGTGAGGGAGCACATCACTCCCATTCTACGGCAACTGCACTGGCTTCCTATTGAGTACCGAATTGCCTTCAAGGTGCTGGTTCTTACCTTTAAGGCCTTACACGGTCTAGGGCCTGTATACCTGTGGGACCGCCTTACTCCGTATGTTCCTCCGAGATCACTACGCTCGGAAGAGTGCAACCTGTTGGCCACTCCATCGATCCGCTCCTGCCATCTGTCCACTACGAGACAGTGAGCCTTCTCTGTGGCGGGCCCCGTGCTATGGAACGCACTCCCGGACCATACTCGTGCGATTTCAGAACTCGTCCCTTTTCGGAGGGCGTGCAAGACCGCTCTTTTTAGGCTTGCTTTTAGTTAAAGTTTTTAGTTAAATCTAAAATGTAGAGGCATGCTTATGCTTATGCCTATGAGTTTTAGGAAATTGTAACTCTGTTATTTTATCATTGTTACACTCTGTGTTTTTATTGTGTGTTGTGATCCGCCCCGAGCCTGCAGGGAGGAGCGGAATATAAAACTGAATAAATAAATAAATAAATAAATAAATAAATAAAAACCCCAGTGTGGTAGAGGCTCTTTCTTTGGAGACTTTTAAACAGAGGCTGGATGGCCATCTGCCGGGAATGCTTTGAATGCGATTTTCCTGCTTCTTGGCAGGGGGTTGGACAGGATGGCTCACAAGGTCTCTTCCAACTCTAGGATTCTGTCGTTCTATGATTCTAAAAGAGTTCCCTGGTGAAACATCATGGACAGTAGGTGGAAATCCGTCTACATCATTTGATGGGCTCCATGATGCTTCATCAGGGAACTGTTTAAGAGGTGCGTGGAAATGGCGTGGGGAGGGGGGGATTGCATGTGATGAAGTCCTCAATCAAGGAAGCCATCCTCCTGAGTTTGCAGGGCCTGCCTGTTGATGACGGAGCTTCAAGGAGGTCATCAGTAAGTAACACTTGTGTTTGTATGAATCCCGTCCCAAGATTTCTTTTCAGTGGACCAGTAGGGAGAACACACCCAAAATATTACAGGTGTCTTTTCCGTGCTCCAGCTGAGCTAAGGCACTATAAGGGGAAAAGTTAAGCTCTCCCAGCACTTGTTTTTCTGCACGTGGTGGGTGTGCCGTGGAGCCACAGTGTCTGGGACAGACGCGGTCAAAGGAAGCCGTTTGCCACTGCTCTTGAGAGAGGAAGTCGGTGTTCCAAAGCTGAGGCAGAGTTAGCACTGATGTTTTTGTCTTCCTGAAGTGGAGAAAAGAGAGAGCGAAAAAAGGCTAGGAAATAAAGGAGGAAAGGAGGAAGAAACAGCCCTAGCTGCTGATGTCACCCAAAATATCAAGGCTGGAGAATTACCTATAATAAAAAACAAATACCTGGGTTGGTGAAGGATTCCCTTCTATGCTCTCTGAATAGGACTTTCCTAAATCCTAACGACAAAGGGCTTTTGAGTGCTCAGCTCTTAAAATCTACTTTTGAATCATATTTGTGACACTCAATTAGAATTGCCACTTTTAAAAACCAGATCTAAGTGACCATGGATTACTGTGACTGACAAATGGGATGGCCCTGGATTGCGTGATTTTAATTGGTGTTTTAATATTTGATATTTTAAGCACTGGGAATGTGGCGCAGCTGGCTGGGAGTCAGCTGCATAAGATCTCTACTGACTAGAAGGTCATGAGTTCGAGGCCTCCCCGGGTTGGATGAGCTCTTGACCAATTGTGTAGCTCATTGTCTGTCTATATACAGTATGTTCAGACAATGCAGACAGCCGGCGAGGAGCATGGACGCTTACCAGGCACCATAGAGCCCCGAGGTGGAGGGAGTTGTCCCCTTTAGTCCCCTCGGAAGGGGGGCCCTTTGGAAGAGACGCTGTGCACGCTCGGCGACGACTGATCCTTCGCGGGGCTAGGTGGTTGTCCTTGGTCCCGCTTGGGCATCCGATGCACCCGTATGACACTCCCAGAGAGCACTGGGAGCGCACCCGGGGCCACGGATGACCTGGAGGTCCTGGCAAGGGTCCCGGGGGACCTGCACCCAGCTTGGGGGGTGGGGTTGGGGCGAGTCTGGTGGGATGACGTCGGCCCCCAGAAACGCCGTGATGGAGGAGGGATTTCCGCCCCCTTCGCTTCCTTCCTTTGGCCCTGCGTGGAGGGCGATTCCACCTGTCTCTCCGGGCGAGCGGAGGCGTTGCCAGAGGAGGGGCCAGAGGCGCGGTCGGAGGAGGAGTCGGCGTATCCCCCCCCTCATTGGCACCCTGTTTGCCTCTTCCCCTTCAGTCGGAGGTGAAGAGGTCCATGTCCATGGAGTTCAGGACCCAGAGGTCATTTACATCTAGGACGCTCTGGAGCTCACGCTACAAGCAGCTGGAGCCCCGGGGGATACGTTCTGGTCCCAAGAAGGACTACAAGAACACTCTTCGGGCACGTCAGAACCCCCACCTCAGACTGCCATATAGAAGAACGCAGGTCTTACCTTGTACCTGCAACTGGTCACCAGTGATCCCGTTAGGGCGTCCTAATCTTCCCTCCTTCGATGGCAAGATGATGCCTTAGCAGGACTATAGCCGCTCTTGGCTCTTTACCCCTACCCTGTGCTCCTTCCCACCCCATCCCCTCTCTTGCCCTACTCCCCCCTCCCCCATCCCAGTTTGTTGTATTGATGTATTATTGTGTGTGACTCAAACTGTTGTAAACCGCTCCGAGCCTCCGGGGAGTGGCGGTATACAAGTTTGACGTAATAATATTAATAATAATAATAATGTTGTATGTCTATGGAATTGAATGTTTTCCTGTATATGTGCATTGTGATCCATCCTGAGTCCCCTGCGGGGTGAGAAGGGCGGAATATAAATTATACAAATAAATAAATAAATAAATAAATGCTTGGATTTTAATTGTCTACTTTATGATTATATTTGTATGGCATTGAAATTGCTGCCTGTTGTAAGGTCCCCTTCGGAGTGAGAAGGACGGGGTATGAATGTGGTAAATAAATAAAATGGAATCACTGTGTTATACTTGGGCACAAAGTACTATTAATGGTGTAGTTCTACCGTTCTGTATTCTAAGTGAATGTTCTGAAAAGCCATGGGTCGCTATTTCCTGTGTTTTCCTGAAAACAAGGACCTCTTAAAATAGCTGACAAAGGATGTTGGAGACAAGCTGTGCGTCACTCTCAGACCCAGGCAGTTCACCCAACCGTGGACTCTCATAATGGTTCCTCCACCCAGATTGGAAGGGAAATAGCTCTCGCTCAGCCCAGAACGAGATGTCCACAGGGGTCTTGGCTGTGGGGATCTAGCTCTTTCCTGCAAAGTAGTCAGGCATTTGGAAGTAGAAATACAATACAGGCAGTTCCCAAGTTACGAACAAGATAGATTCTGTAGGTCTGTTCTTAAGCTGAATTTGTATGTATGTTGGAACAGGGCCATTTTTTTTACATGTAACTACAGTTTGGATGACATATGGAAGGGTTTGTTAGGGCACGCAAGAAATCAGTGTGTGTGTGTCAACTGTAAAATAAGATTCATGAAGCTGATTGGTTGGGCTATGCCAGGGAAGCTAGCTGATCCTGGGAATTTTGGTTACTGATATATTTTGCAGGTACTTACAGAGAAGCAGACCTCTCCGTTGGCGCCCTCTTGTCGTGGGGGAGAGACTTGCATACCCTAATGAAGTTGTGAGCTATGTTGGCGGTGGCATAATAGTCACCGGTAGGGCCTCCCATGCCTGACAGATCACAACCGAAGGGTCTGACAAAGAGCGTCAACAGGCAGGATGGGCTCTCTAGCCTTTTGGCAACCATCCTAGGAGAAGGAAAACTCTGATTTCATACCCGGGTAGATGGTGCTCGTTTAGCCCTGTAAGATCAACCATCTAGAGAAGGAAACTCGAACCAAACCTAGGACCTGAAGACCTCGCTGCTACCGTGCTGAGCTTGCTAGGCCCCAGCAGACGGACCTTTGGTTTAAAGGGTGAGGCTAGTGCTGTGCACGCTGCGCTCCACCAGAAAGGTCCATTGCACAGGCTCGAAGGACACATCCAACCTCCAAATCATCAATGCGCTTGTAGAAAGCGTGGGATGAGTCCTTCCTGAATCTTTGATCACGAAGTAAAGCCAAGAAAACAAACAAACAAATAAAAACAGAGAAGCAGAAAGAGACAGTTTAGAGCAGGGGTGCCCACACTTTTTCAGCATGCGAGCTACTTATAATAAAACCAAGTCAGAAAGATCTACCTACCTCCTCAAGGCTGGAGAGGGGAGGGGGCGGGGCTTGGTGTGGCCTGGCTCCACCCCCCTCTGGCCTCCGCTCTACCAGCAGCTTCTCCAGGCTTGAGTATGGCAGGGCCAAGCCAGCCTTGTGCTAGCTATGCCACCACTGGCTTGGCATTGCCGTCCTCAAGCCTGGAGAAGCTGCTGGTAGAGCTGAAGCCAGGGGGGCGGGAGCCGTGCCAAGCCCCGTCCCTCCCTCTGGCTTTGGAGCTCCCAGCAGCTTCTCCAGGCTTGAGGATGGCAATGCCAAGCCAGCCTTGTGCTAGCTATGCCACCACTGACTTGGCATTGCCATCCTCAAGCCTGGAGAAGCTGCTGAGAGTGCCGAAGCCGGGGAGGGGGCGGGACTTGGCGCGGCCTGGTTCTGCCCTCCTCTGAGAAGCGCCCCATCTGGCTGGGATCGACCTCCTTCGGTCCCGGGATCGACTGGTCGATTGGGATCGACTTCCTGGGCAGCCCTGGTTTAGAGTGTGTTCTTGCTTCATGAGCTGCTGGAAAGAGACTTTCCACATGGATATTGAAAGACAATTTTAAATCTCTCTAAATGGACATTATGTGAGTTAATTCAACTGTTCACATGATTGTACATATGTTGTTCTGTCTTACAAAGAGCAAACTACTTGTTCTTTATTGATCATCCACGTGGCATATTTTTTTAATCTGGCAAAACAGTGTGTGGGCTGATCAAACGTGAACTACACGTGATTTTACATTATGCCACGGGGTTAACACCCCTGTGACGCTTGCTTTGCTGTCTGTGCCCCTGGTCAGAAGATTTCACTTTCTGATCCTGTGATGATTGGATTTTGAAAAATCTGACTTGTTGTGGAAACAAGGATTGGTTAGAAAGCGTCAGTGGAGACACCTTCTCCACATAATAGCTCTTACAGGATCGAATTTCCTTCCTGATGGGTATATTTCTCTCACTTTCTATTGTCTCACCCCTGTTCTTAACTTTTAGTAGTTTGTAAGTCGGATGGTTGTAACCCGGGGACTGCCTGTAGTGTAGATCAGTGTTTTTCAACCTTTTTTGAGCCGCGGCACATTTTTTACATTTACAAAATCCTGGGGCACACCACCAACCAAAATGACACAAAATGACACTCTAACACAGTAATACATATAGTTAATATGTTTTAAATATATTTATACACTCAGTGTGAAACCTGGGCCTGTTTCGATGACACAACATAGATATCCTGGCAGGAATGGCAGAAAGCCACAAACTTCCCACACAGAACTCCCATAACCAAGAGAAAATGCTATAAGAGTTTGGTGGGCATTGACCTTGGGTTTTGGAATTGTAGTTCACCTATATCCAGAGAGTACTGTGGACTCAAACAATATTGGATCAGGACCAAACTTGGCATGAATACTCAATATGCCCAAATGTGAACACAGATGGAGTTTGGGGAAAATAGACCTTGACATTTGGGAGTTACAGTTTCTGGGATTTATAGTTAACACACAATCAAAGAGCATCCTGAACTCTTGCAACAATGGAATTGAGCCATACTTGGCATATTGAACTCTCATGACCAACAGAAAGTACTGAAAGAGTTTGCTTGGGAATTGTTCTTGAGTTTGGAAGTTGTAGTTCACCTACACCCAGAGAGCACTGTGGGCAGGAGGGGGAAGAAAGGGTATTGGAGGTTCCAATTTCCCATGGCACACCTGATGATCACTCACGGCACACTGGTTGGGAAACACTGGTGTAGATGGATGCAGGGGAATCTGGAGCCAGTTATAAAAAAGTTCAATTTTTGCATTATTATTTCCAGAATTTCCAAGGTGGCTGGGAGATTTTGGCTGTGAGGGTTTTGAAGAACAGTAACATCCCCAAGCTCTAGGGCTGACCCTAAGAAAGGACACATGCACACATATAGTCATAATGCATAGGTTTGATCTGCAGACAGTAATTGTATTTGTGAAAGACTCAATGGTCGATGCTCTCCGAAGAGATGAAAAAACCTGGTAGTTTTTCTTTCTCCTACTTTGAAATGTCTTAACGTGCAAGATTTGGCTAAATTCCGATTTTTAAAAAATTGCAACAAATGAACAGAAGGGATTCTTATAATAATAGAGCAGACATGAAATTTCTCCCGCTCCCTAAGATAAGTGATACACACAATAGGAACCCAGCAAGCTTTTGATAGTTCTATCCTTCCTTAGAGGTGTGGAATACATTGTGTGCACCAATTAAATTATTGCCGTCTTCCTTTATTTGCTTAATAGGCACCGAGAAGGAAACATCATCATCCAGTTGGTAAAACACTAAATATATCCTAAGGACTTATGGAAACCGTACACCTTTGGCCCCTGCTGAAACTCTTTTAGATATCTTGTTTCATTAACACCTTTCTTTCTTTTTGCCTTCTCTGTCTGATTGGTACACTCAACTTCATTGACGTTTGCATCTCCAGTAATAGAATCATAGAATTGGAAGAGACCTCGTGGGCCATCTAGTCCAACCCCCTGCCAAGAAGCAGGAAAATCGCACTCCCGATAGAGGACCATCCCGCCTCTGCTTAAAAGCCTCCAAAGAAGGAGCCTCCACCACACTCTGGGGAGAGAGTTCCAGTGCTGAACAGCTCTCACAGTCAGGAAGTTCTTTCTAATGTTCAGGTGGAATCTCCTTTCCTGTAGTTTGAAGCCATTGTTCCACGTCCTAGTCTTCAGGGCAGCAAAAAACAAGCTTGCTCTCTCCTCTCTATGACTTCCCCTCACATATTTTACATGGGCATCATTTCTCCTCTCAGCTTTCTCTTCTTCAGGCTAAACATGCACTGCTCTTTGAGCTGCTCCTCATAGGGCTTATTCTCTAGACCCTTTCTTGTAGTTGAGCTTGAGGCTCTTGCTACTCCTGGTAGTAGAGAATTGGGTGGGGCTGGTTCTTCAGCATCTAGCAGTAGTATGGAACTGCGTGGGGCTGATGATAGCCATTCTATGCATCAGAGGAGAAGCAAAAGGCTTACTTGTGAATGAAGTGAAGAGGAGGCAAATATTTACAGAGCCTACTGATGATGAGTCTTTTGAGGGCTTCCCTGGGGAGGATGGGAGTCAGAGTGAAGGGGATACTTTGGATGAAGAACCAGAGATAGATTGGGCCAGGGTGCAGGAGGTTCAGGCTGTGTGCGGGGAACCCACAAGCAGTGACACCTTTTTGGGCTTCTCTGATTACAATGAATGGCCCTCCGGCTATCCTAATGATTGCTGGGGAAACATAAGTCTTGACAGGAGATGGAAGACATGGAGGGGTGATCAAGAGGCTGCAGCTGCTGAGGCAGCAGCAGCTGAGATTGCTAATGATGGGGCATTGTCAAGCTCAAATGAGTCTGAAGGGGGGTGGAAGTGGGGTGTTTGCAGGGGTTACATTGTGTAATTCGTCTGCATTAGCTCCTGTTCTGGACTTTTGGCTTGCCTCCGCCCTCTGTTTGACCCGGTTTCCATGGTGCTCAACCCTTTAGGACGGCCCACCCATGACGATGACCCAGGACTCCACTTTGACTTCTCGTTTGATCTTGCTCCATTTGTGTTTTCCCCTGTTTATTGATGCTTACAAAGACTGTTTGTTTTATGCCAGTTAGGCTGCTTTTTCTGAGTTAATCTACACTGACTTGCAAGTGCCTTAGTTCTTAAGTGCTTTCTAAGCACGGTGATTTGTGGACAATAAACTCTTTTTCACACTTACTTGGGACTGGCTTTTTAAGTAGCGTCTGCTGTGACACCCTTGATCATTTTAGTTGCCCTTCTCTGGACACACCCCTGTGGGGTGAGAAGGGTGGAATATAAATATGCTAAATAAATAAATAAATAAATAATAAAATAAATAAATCGCAATATCCCTTGACTGATTTTTTTTATGGAGAGTCACTGTTCTCAATGTGCTCCTTTAAGACCTCAAAAACAGAGTAGAGTTAAAAACCAGTTGAACTATTGAAATGCGGCAGAATTGTTTTGCATTCCACTTCCAAATTGCTGATTCTCCGGCTCATTATGAGAGAAAAGGAACAAGCAAAATACACCAGCAACTTGCCTCGATGTCGTTCTGGTACAATGCAGGTCGTTGTTGGAACTTGCAGTACATGAGGGTAGAGCCATAGTAACGTGGCCCATGGGGTTCGCTGGGAATGTGGGCAAACATTTTGACTTCCAAAAACAACTCGCATCTCATTGCAGGTACAGAGAACGATTCCTCCTGCTTTTTGTAGGGCTTGGACAGGTCAAAGGAGAGAGGCCTATTGGTGGCACCCAACCACAATATCCATATAATAAGTGTCAGGATTGGGAACCCTGAGCTTGGATGAAGTCCAGGTTCCAAGCCTGTCATGAGGCAGCAGCGACCTTCACTTTAGCTTCGGGATGACCTTTGTCCCAGATTCATTCAGACTGTTGAGTCAGACTGGGAGTGATGCAACTTCCAGGTGTTTGAGAGGGAAGTGAGGTAACTCCTCCAAGCAAGGACATTGGACATTGGGACCGGTGACACTGACTTTGTGACCCCTGGGGTCATGCCCCTGTGGATTACTGGGATTGCTGACTCACTTGTGGCTGATGTAACCCTGCCCAGATGTTGCATGGGTAGGGGAGGGGCTATGGGGGTATAAAAGGTGTGTTTGGGTGGCGGGCCGGTGCTTTAGCTTCACATGTCTCGTACCTTCAATAAAATCGTGTTGGACCAAGAAAACATCTTCGTGTGATCCCTACCGTGTGTTGGAGAGTCGTTACAGAAGCTAAAGCCCCTTTTCAACTATCCCAGCAATGGAGAGGTTGGCTTGGAAGCAAGAAGCGTATTTGGATCAGTTTGTGGTAGATCCCGACGAAGTCCGGAAAGTTGAGGAGTGGGAATGGACCACTTTGGACCAGGTGGGAGTCCCGGATGCTTCCGGAGAGGCGATGGCGTCGGAACGTGAGATGGAGAGAGAGCTCCGTGAAGGGCAGAGGTTGTGGGACGCTCAGGTGAGCAAGACGTTGGCCTGCCGGAGGAAGGAGCGTGAAATCGCCCAGCAGGAAGAGGAGCGTAGGAGCGCTCAGCGGATCCAGGAGCGTAGGAGCGCTCAGCAGGCCGGAGAGCGTTGGAGCGTTCGTCTGGCAGAGGTCCAGGAGGATCTGGAGGCATGCGGTGCCAGAGGGGGTCAGGAGGACCTGACAGAAGGGGGTAGTGAGACCCCAGAACCTGAGTCACCATCTAGGCTGGATGTGTTGAGTTGCCAGATGGAAGCGGTGGTGCAGACGGTCAAACGGATGTCTCAGGTGATGTTCCAGAGAGATCAGAGAGAATCGATGTGGAAGGCCCCGGGAGGAGGAGACTTCACTTACCATGCGTGGATGGATGGTGGATCTTCAGTCGAGTGTCCTAGATCTCCTTTGGGAGTGAGGAACAGAGACAGAAGTCCAGTGAGCCCAGTCCCAGAGGCGAGGCGCAGTGAGCAGCCAGCAGGGATGGGAAGAGGCATTTCCGGTCCGAGGGACTATCCAGGGAGAGGAGTAGTTTCCCAAGAGTTCGGTGGCCGCATGAAGAAGGAGCCGTTGCGGGTGGAGTTTGAGGGCGAAGCTAGTAAAGTCGCCTTCTTCATCGCAGCGGTGCAAGACCACATGGAAGACTATGGTCATCTTTATCCCAGCGAAGGCAGTCAAGTGCGGGCCGTTGGAGCGGTGTTCAAGGGTCGGGCAGCTGAGTGGTATGTGCAGTGCCACGACCGGCGGGACCCTTGCTTGAGATCGGTGAGAGAGTTCCTGCGAGCAATCCGGAATCGGTTTCGGGATCCGCTGGAGCGGATCAAGGCGAAGGAGGCGTTGCGCTGTTTGTCTCAGGGATCCAAATCAGTGACGGAGTACGCCGAGGAGTTCATGGGACTAGCGGGAAAGGTGGCGGAATGGTCCCAATCCACTCTTTTGGAGCTGTTTAAGGATGGTCTACGGAAAGAGATCCTTGAGTGGTGCTTACATCGTGATGATCCAGGGGATCTGGACGGATGGGTCCAGTTGGCTGGCAAGGTGGAGGGAATCCTTGCCCAAGTGCAGCGGCGTAGATTCCAGCCTATGAGGTCTCGTGGAGCTGGCCGTGGGGTGGTTCAGGACCGAGGCAGAGGTGGAGAGACTAAGCGAGGCAATGATGATCGATCCAGCGGTGGGAAGAAGCCTATGTTCGGAAGAGGACTTTGTTTTTCCTGCAATCAGCCTGGACATTTTGCTTCCCAATGCCGGCGAAAGTCAGGATTGGGCCCAGTGAAAGAGGCTGCAGCTAAAGCAGTCCTCATGGAAAGAGATGAGAGTAAAAGCGTTGGGGTGAGAACTAATATCCAATGTACCCTGGGGATATATAAAGGGAATAGAGTGATAGAAAGGAAAGCTTTGGTGGACTGTGGGTGCTCAGAGAATATGATGTCCCCAAGTTAGTGAAGGAGTGGGGGGGGTGAGACACAGCCATTAAAGACATCGGTTACTTTTACATAGTTGGATGGGTCATCTATAGAGGGAGGACCTTTCTCTGTGGGGACAAAAGGTTTAAAGGGCCGGGTAGACCCTGGGATATTGATTTTATAATGGCCCCGATAAAAGGACATGAGGTGGTATTGGGTATGCCTTGGTTGGGACAGGTGAATCCTAAAATAGATTGGAAGGCGGGGACTGTGCAGTGTGCTCCTAATATGAAGGAAAGGGTTGAAAGCGAAGTGCAGGGAGTGCCAGTTGAGTATCAGGATTATGCAGACGTGTTCAACCCCAGATTAGCTCAAAACCTTCCCCCATTCGGAATGTGCAATGCAGCATAGAGGTTAAAGAAGGAGCTGTACTGCCTAAACCCAAAATTTATGCTATGACGGTTAAAGAGAAGTTGGCCTTAAGGGAACAAATAGACGATTATCTGAAAAAGGGGTTTATTAGAAGGTCTGAGTCCCCATTGCCGCGCCAGTGTTGTTCGGGAAAAGAAAGATGGAAAATTGAGACTGTGTATCGATTATAGGGGGTTGAATGCTGTTAGTACTACCAACTGCTATCCCTTACCATTAATCAAGGATCTGTTAGGGCAGTTGGGAGGAGGTAAGGTCTTTTCCAAGCTGGATTTGATTGATGCCTTTCATATGGTGAGAGTGAAAAAAAGTGATCAGTGGAAAACAGCTTTTTCTTGCCCCTCGGGCTGTACGAATGGACCGTCATGCCATTCGGTTTAGCAGGCTCTCCAGGTATTTTTATGCAGTTGATTAACGAGGTGTTGCACCCCCTTTTGTATAAGGGGGTGTTTGTGTATTTAGACGACATTGTGATAGTGACAGCCACAGAGAAAGAGCATGTGCAGTTAGTGCGTGAAGTGTTGGAGCGGTTGAGGCAGGCAAAGTTGTATGTTAAACTGAGTAAGTGTGAGTTTGGTAAAAATCAGATTGATTTTTTGGGTTATAGAATTAGTGAGAAAGGAGTTGAAATGGATCCTGCCAAGGTGGAGGATGTGTTGAGCTGGGAGGCTCCACGTACGCGTAGGCAGCTGCAGGCTTTCTTAGGGCTAGCAAACTTTTATCGGGCTTTCATTTCTGAGTTTGCAGTTGTGACTCTCCCTCACGGAGTTGCTGAAAACTAAAGGCAAGGGGGAGTCGAAGAAAGTCAAGTCTCCAGGTGCAAGATTAGATTGGACTGAGGAATGCCAGAAAGCATTTGTGAGGTTAAAGAAAGCATTTACTGAGGGGCCTTTGTTGTGGCACCCAGATGTAGATAGACCCTTTGTTGTTCAATGTGATGCTTCTGCCTGGGCTTATGGGGGAGCTTTAATGCAGGCAGATGATCAGGGAGGTTAAGACCTTGTGCTTATTTCTCGAAAAGTTTGGGGAGCATGAGAGGAAATGGCCAGTATGGGAGAAAGAGGCGTTTGCCATACGAAATGCATTGTTAACTTGGCGTCATTTCCTGGAAGGGGCTGCTTTTCCGTTTATAGTGATGACAGACCATCAGAATTTGCAATATCTGAGAAACCCCCAAAAGTTGTCTCCGAAATTGGTGAGGTGGTCTCAGTTTTTCAATAGATTTAATTTTAGGCTGCAACATATCAAAGGCAAGGAGAACGTGGTTGCTGATGCGTTGTCCCGTTACCCGAGTGTGGGAGAGAATGGCTTGCATAAAGCGGAGGGAGTTTTTGCTAAAGAGCATTGGGGTTTGGCTGTGCAAACCAGGTCCCACACTGTGGTGGGAGTGAAACAAGAGGAGGAAGTTGTAGATGAGTGGAGGCTGGAATTGCAAGGGAGTTATGTAGGGGACAAGTGGTTGCAGGAACACGGAAAGGAGTGCCAGTTGTTGGATGGTTTGTGGATTGTTGAGGGTAGGACTTATGTGCCTCAGAGTTTGAGGGTAAAAGTGTTGAGGCTGCACCATGACCATAAGACTGCGGGTCATTGGGGCCTGACGAAGACTATCCTGGCGATTAAGAAGAGGTTTTGGTGGCCTGGGATGAAGGCGGAAGTGAGGCGTTATGTGGAGGGTTGTGAGGTGTGTGCAGGTATAAAGTAGGGGTTGATTCAAATAGTGGTAGAGCCGGTGAGGCCGTGGACGCATGTTAGCACGGATTTTGTGGGGGAGCTGCCCTCAAGTCGGGGTTATCGTTTCATCTGGACTGTGCTGGATATGTTCTCGAAACAGGCCCACTTTATCCCTTTGAGGGGGTTGCCTTCAGCAGAGAAGTTGGCTGGGCTGTATGTTCAGCATGTATACAGGTTGCATGGGTGTCCGGAGCAGGTGTTGAGTGATCGCGGGGTCAGTTTACGGCTCAGTTTTGGAACCGTTTCTTGGAAGCATTGGGGGCTCAGAGGCGTTTGACCACTGCTTATCACCCTGCTTGTAATGGCGCCGTGGAGAGTGCAAAAATCCTTGGGAGCATATTTGCGAATGTTTAGTAATGAGGAGCAGAACAACTGGTCAGACCTCCTACCCTATGCGGAAATGGCATATAATAGCTCAGTACATTCTTCTACTGGGAAGTCTCCTTTTGAAATAGTGTACGGACGAGAGGTGGCCCCTTTACCCCAGCTGTTAGATTTAAGAAAGGAAGGGGGGAGGAATGGAGGATAAGAGCCCAGGAGGAGTGGAAGGAGGTGACGGAGGTATTAAAGAAGGCACAGCAGTCATATAAGCTGTTTGGGGACCGCAGAAGGCAGAAAGGGGAGGAGTATAGCGAGGGGGACTTAGTGTGGTTATCAACAGAGAATTTAAAATTGGGTTACAAGTCAAAGAAATTGAGTCCTAAATACATTGGGCCTTTCAGAATTGAAACTGCTGTAAATAAAGTGTCATATACCCTCATGTTGCCTAAAAGTTTGGGAAAGGTACATCCCACTTTTCATTGTAGCCTGTTAAAGAAGTACGTGAGCCCCTTTCCTCCTTTAGATTGAATGATATTTTGTTTCCTCAGGGGAGGACGAGGTGGAGGAGACCGCTATGTCAGGATTGGGGAACCTGAGCTTGGATGAAGTCCAGGTTCCAAGCCTGTCATGAGGCAGCAGCGACCTTCACTTTAGCTTCGGGATGACCTTTGTCCCAGATTCATTCAGACTGTTGAGTCAGACTGGGAGTGATGCAACTTCCAGGTGTTTGAGAGGGAAGTGAGGTAACTCCTCCAAGCAAGGACATTGGACATTGGGACCGGTGACACTGACTTTGTGACCCCTGGGGTCATGCCCCTGTGGGATTACTGGGATTGCTGACTCACTTGTGGCTGATGTAACCCTGCCCAGATGTTGCATGGGTAGGGGAGGGGCTATGGGGGTATAAAAGGTGTGTTTGGGTGGCGGGCCGGTGCTTTAGCTTCACATGTCTCGTACCTTCAATAAAATCGTGTTGGACCAAGAAAACATCTTCGTGTGATCCCTACCGTGTGTTGGAGAGTCGTTACAATAAGTATTTTGTAATCCAAATGAGGACACTCAACGGAGTGTATTTATAATCCAAATGCCCGATGGCGAAAAGTAAACAAACAAGGCCGACGAGGAGCCGTTTGGACGCAAGATCCGCCTCTCGTTTCGACCCTAATATGGGTCTTTTTCAAGGCCGTAGTAATTGAAGACCTCTGGGTGATGAGAGTCAAGACATGACTGGAACAACCTGAAATTTATGATATAAAAGGAGGACTAATAAGTAACAATATGACTAATCCAAGTAGAAGATAAGGATCGCAATATCCATAGTAAAGCAACCAAGTGACACATATAACACCAATATAAGGCATATGGATAAATATACATAAACAACAACGAATAAGTTGTCAGAGTTGCATAGATGCATGGACATGAACTTTGGTTTACATTATTGAATCTACAGAATTTATTGTTACACTAGAGGAATCGCTTTTGCACTATTTGCGGTATTTACTTACAGCCAATTTCGGCTTTCGGCTATTTGCCACTTTCTTTATAAACTTATTTGAGAACGCTATAATTGTTATTGTTTTTGTCTTCATATCCTCCTTTGAGGTAGCTTTCAGCAACCGCCCCATTTTTGCAGTCAGCAGTCAGAGGAAAAGGAAAGGGCCTGAGGCTGTTAGGAATTATGGGAGTTGAAGTCCAAAACACCTGGAGGGCCCAAGTTTATCCATGCCTGATACAGATCCTCTCCTGGTGCCTTCAACACAATAATAACCAGCAGTAGTTTTGAGTTCAGACCACTGCAGAGTAAGACCTCCAACTGTGTCCCAGCCCAGAGCTGTGTAGCAGCAGACATCCAGAAATCTAAGCGAAAATCTGATTTAATTGACTCCATTTTGTTCTATTTCCTCCCCATTAAATTGCATACTTATCTGATTGTCCCTATTGCTATCGTCTCCTCTTTCCTCGTGCTTGTTAAATAAAATTATTGTTCATATTCTTTTTTGTTACTCCCTTTAATATTCTTATTCCATTTGCAATGTTTTGCAACAGAGTTTTTGGCAGGAATATTTGGAAAATAGTCTATGCACGTGCTTGTTAATATGTGTTGTTATTTAGACAGAATTACTGGGTGGCAAACTTATTCGTGAGTTATGCTGGAGTAAATCGGAATTACGTCATGTTGTGTTTAAGTAAGCCAGGCTATGATCTTCAGCATCAGAATTGGTGGAGTTGGTTTGTGAGCTCTCCACATTACACAACAAGTTTTCATCCCTCTAATAAAGAGAAAGGGAAAGAAGAAAAAGAGGTGTGGAATGGGATTGGGGCAAGTCTTCAGCTGCTATCTTTCAAAATGACACATTTCCAAGGTGTAAACCTCTTGTTCAAGGAACTTATCTTATCTGACAAGCCCGTGTCTTTCTCAATATAGACAATCCAGAAGGAGGAAGAAGGACTTACTTGGCAACACAAATTTTAAGGTGTCACATCCTTTTGCCATCGCCATTCTCCCCAAATCCATTCCACTTCCTTTACTGCCACCATTTAACCCTCTGGAAGACAGGATAGGAAAAAAGAGCCTACACCATTGTGACAGCCTGGTGAGTGCCACCTGCATTGAAAACTTTGAGTTTAGAAGTTTGCATTGCTGAAATGTTAGCAGCCTGCATGCTTTGCAAAGGGTTTGAGTTCTTAAGGTCTTTTTTGCACTGTTTAAATGTGTTTGCAGCTTGTTAAAAATTTGACTGCATTCATTGGTCCCTGGTTTCTGTCTATCATCGTTTACAAAGCCCAATTAAGCTTGCTCCACCCCCTTTCCTCAGGGATTTGGGGGAGAGTGCCATTTTGCGCCCAGTAGCCCAGTGTTTCCCAACCTTTTTAAAGCCGCGGCACACTTTTTCCATTTGCAAAACCCTGGGGCACACCACCAACCAAAACGACACAAAATGACACTCTGACACAGTAATACGTATGGTTAATATGTTTTTGAATGTATTTATACACTCAGTGTGAAACCTGGGCCTGTTTCGATGAACACAACATAGATATCCTGGCAGGAATGGCAGAAAGACACAAACTTCCCATAAAGAACTCCCATAACCAAGAAAAAATGCTATAAGAGTTTGGTGGGCATTGACCTTGGGTTTTGGAGTTGTAGTTCACCTCCATCCAGAGAGCACTGTGGACTCAAACAATGTTGGATCAGGACCAAACTTGGCATGAATACTCAATATGCCCAAATATGAACGCAGATGGAGTTAGGGGAAATAGACCTTGACATTTGGGAGTTGTACTTGCTGGGATTTATAGTTCCCCTACAATCAAAGAACATTCTGAACCCCACCAATGATAGAACTGGGCCAAACTTCCCACACAGAACCCCCAGGAGGCAAGAGGAGGTCTCTACTTGGGGAAAGGGAGGCGGGCCTTCCCAATGCATGGAGACGGAGAAACCAAGTAGACAACGGGTGGGGAGGGGGTTGTAATTTTGTGCCTTCATCAAGGTAGGTTTCTTAGGGTTTTTATACTTCAACACACTAGACTCTCCCCCCTCCCCTCTTGGAGGTTCCAATTTCCCACGGCACACCTGATGGTCGCTCACGGCACACTAGTGTGCCCCGGCACACTGGTTGGGAAACACTGCAGTAGCCAGCAGAACTTCTACAGACAGGACGTGTTGGAAGGTTTGCCAGCCAGGCCTTGGTCAGCCTATCTTCCAGTACTATATATACTTCTTGTTCTTGAGACTCACACAGTATTCTAAACATATCAGAAGGTTGAGTGACGCTGAAGGAGACTCAAGTGCCTTCACACCAGTCAGTTGGCAGCCAGAGGAAGGTTCCCTGCCTTCAATAGGCCATCTGACCGGGGGCCTTGATTGTCCTTATGTCGAGACCATAAAGAGAGAAGACTTGAAGCTTCCAGGACCACATCTACAAAGAGACTCTAAAGTAAGACTTTTCCTGTTTTGTTTTGGAAAACTAAGCCAAGAACCTAAGTGAATACAACTTATGTAACTAAGAATAAACATTTAAGTTAATTTGAGTGTCAAGTTTGGTCCTTGGGAACCCCAAGCTTCTAGAGGAAGGCAAGTAGCAATCCTCTGGGAAGAGAAAGACCATGTCCTTGCCCCCTTTCAAGCATATTTAGCCCGGGCGCGATGGCACAACCATGTTTTCCCAGGCCATCAGACTGGAAAAAATCAACTTATATCCCCATACCAAAAAGAGAAATGCTAAAGAATGCTCAGACTTTTGTACAGTGGCTCTTATTTCTCATGCCAATAAGGTAATGCTCAAGATCCTGCAAGGAAGACTCCAGCAATACATGGAGAGTTGCCAGATGTACAAGATGGGTTTAGAAAAGGAAGAGGAACGAGAGACCAAATTGCCAATATCTGCTGGATAATGGAGAAAGGAACGGAGTTTCAGAAAAACATCTATTTCTGCTTTATTAACTATTTTAAAGCCTTTGATTGTGTGGATCATAATAAATTGTGGCAAGTTCTTGGTGGTATGGGCATACTAAATCACCTTGTCTCTCTTCTGAGGAATCTGTATAATGTTATACCTTTCACATTCAAAGGGCAGAGCTGAGGGAGAAGTCAATCAAACAGCATCATGTAGTAAAAAATCTCTTTAGTATAATCAATATCAAATGTGCTCAATAGCTTTACAATAACAATGTGGTGCAATGTCATGCAATTTACACACAATATAACATAAACAGATGCAGCCCTTACAATCTACTGGGCCAGAGCAATGCTCACACTCAGTCAAAGTCACCCTGTATTCAGTAGGAGTTCGTCAACTCACATACTGCAGTCCGTGTCACTGGGGGAGCCTTGAAGCATGGAAGAGCTGGCCAACTGCCAAGTGGGCAGGTGCCTACGGCGGGAGGTAAGCTGACGCCAAGGTGGCCGTTTCGCGTGAACCGCTTCCTCAGGGCGCTTGGGACTTCTAGCCGCTCCTCCCCGGTATGGTTGTAAATCAATATATGACTCAGGGGTGAAACAGGAGATTTCGCATATTCTGCGTTGTAATACCTATCGGTCTCAAGAGTGATCTCCTGGGCTGGAAGCGGTTCACGTGAAACGGCCACCTTGGCGTCAGCTTACCTCCCGCCGTAGGCGCCTGCCCACTTGGCAGTTGGCCAGCTCTTCCATGCTTCAAGGCTCCCCCAGTGACTCGGACTGCAGTATGTGAGTTGACGAACTCCTACTGAATACAGGGTGACTTTGACTGAGTGTGAGCATTGCTCTGGCCCAGTAGATTGTAAGGGCTGCATCTGTTTATGTTATATTGTGTGTAAATTGCATGACATTGCACCACATTGTTATTGTAAAGCTATTGAGCACATTTGATATTGATTATACTAAAGAGATTTTTTACTACATGATGCTGTTTGATTGACTTCTCCCTCAGCTCTGCCCTTTGAATGTGAAAGGTATAGCGTTGTGTATCATACGGTTGCTTTAGTGGCATATGTTGTTTTGAGTATTGAATCTGTATAATGACCAAGTTGCAACAGTAAGAACTGACCATGGAACAACAGGCTGGTTCAAGACTGGGAAAGGCGTACAGCAGGGTTGTATACTCTCACCCAACCTGGAACCTAACCCCAGCAATAAGTGAGGGAATGCTGTACTGTATATTTGGAAACAGACCAGTGGCCAATACTACTGTATACCATGCAGCTGTGGACAAGTCTACATAGGGACCACCAAACGCAGCATTGCCCAAACATGCATCAAGGAACATGAAAGGCACTGCAGACTAACTCAACCAGAGAAGTCAGCCATTGCAGAGCACCTGATGAACCGACCTGGACACAGCATATTATTTCAGAACACAGAAATGCTGGACCACTCTACACAACTACCATGTCAGGCTACACAGAGAAGCCATCGAAATCCACAAGCATGCGGACAATTTCAACAGAAAGGCTGAAACCATGAAAATGAACAAAATCTGGCTACCAGTATTAAAAACTCTAAAATTATAACAGTAAATAAAAAACGAAACTCAAACACAGGGGGACTCCAGACAAGAAACAATCAGGGACACCTAATCACCTCTCAACAAAGTAATGGCGTGACATTATGTCCGTCGTCGACAGTTAAAGTCTTGGTGTCACACTGGACTCTCGAATGACGATGGAGATGCAAATCTCCGGCGTCAGTCGAGTTGCCTTTCTCCACCTTCGTCAGGCGAGGAAGCTGGCTACCTACCTCTCCCGCCACGATCTAGCCACAGTGGTCCAAGCCACGGTCATCTCGAGACTGGGCTACTGTAATGCTCTCTACGTTGGCCTTCCTCTGTCGGTGATCCGGAAACTGAAGCTGGTCCAGAATGCGGCGGCTAGACTTCTGGCTGGCGTTTCGACGACCAGCCATATAACACCTGTCTTGCAGGAGCTGCACTGGTTACCAGTGGAACACCGGATCACCTTCAAAGTGTTGGTTCTGATTTTTAAGGCCTTGAACAGTCTGAGGCCAGCGTACCTTAGGGACCGCCTCATCCCATATTGTCCCGCTAGGCCACTATGCTCAGAGGTGGGTCAACTATTAGAGGTGCCGGGGCGTCAAAGTGTATCATCTGACGTCCACAAGACGGAGGGCCTTTTCAATAATTGCCCCCATCCTATGGAATGCATTGCCTTCCGGAGTCCGTGCCTTGACGGACTTAATGGCATTCCGGAAGGCGTGCAAACCCCTCCTGTTTTGGCAGGCCTTCGGGTAGTACCGTCAAGATGGGTAAGCTCCTCGCCTTCCTGTGTCCTGCGTCCTGCATATCGATGCAGCCACCTACATCTGTGCCTTGGCCTGCACTGTACTGTGCTGGTGTATTTTACTGTATTTTATTGTGTTTGAGTGTTTATGGTGTTTTTATCCTGTTTTAATCTTGAATTTGTTGTAAGTCGCCCTGAGCCATCCAGGAGTGGCGACTCACAAGTTTGAATAAATAAATAAATAAATAAATAAATAACAAGACACACTTAAAAACTGTCATGCCATCAAATGCTAATCAAGGTGGCCAATTGAAACATTCACACCTATCTCCAACAGACAAGAGTTCTTTCCCCCACCCTGGACTTTCCACAGATATATAAAGCCAATTTCCCTAGTTTCCAACAGACCTCACAACCTCTGAGGATACCTGCCATAAATGCAGGTGAAACTTCAGGAGAGAATGCTTCTAGAACATGGCCATACAGCCCGAAAAACCTATAACAACCCAATGCTGGTCTGTTTAAGCAAGGGAGTTAGATGTTCCCTGTAACAGACTGTTGGCAATTTGGCTGTAGATCTGTGTACTAACTAAAGCATCCAAAGACTCTTACTATTAAGATGTTGGATAGTCTTACAAATGGCAACATCACCTGGGCTGGCTTCTTATCTAGGGGCGGTTCAATCTCTTGAAATGATAGTAGATTTAGATGTTCCCTGAGGCTTGTTGAGATTCATTGAGTGGAACAGTACGTGGCTTGGACTTGACTCACTGGCCGGACTACTGCTAATATGGAATGTAGCCTCCAAAGGCTGATTTCAGCATAGAGGTTTCACTGTGCCTGGTGTTTGTTTCATCATGCAACGGCTCCTGACTCCAATGAGCAGCTTTACAAGTGAAGCGTGCAGTAACGTGCAAGGCTGACATTAGGGCCAGGAATCCGAGGATGTGCCTGAAACTAACCTGTCAGCCTCGCTTCTCTAAACCACTTCCTTCCGACACAAGTGTAGCCATGGGTAATGAAGAAACGTCTTGGCTTTCACATCAACTAGAGGTTAAAGATCTCTTTACATGTACACTTAACTTGGGCCCACCATCAAGGGAAGGCTGTGCCTTTCTCCTGGATTCCATCCAGGTTTTACTTGTTATCACCTGTGCTGAGCCTTGTTGAAGTTGCAAGCCACTGCAAGGAGAAAGCTTGCAGACCTTTGGCAATACAGTTGCCAGCTTTTCAAGCAGGTTCTGTTCCTGTGCTTTTAAATGCAGGTTGATAATACCAGGGCTGTCCAACTTCTACCGGCCCAGGGGCCTGAATTCCGGTCACTGATGGACCTGGGGGGCCGTAGGGTCTGCCCCCGCCCTGCCCCTCCCCCGGCTCCAATTTACTTACAATTCCTAGTTGCATTATTAATTATAAAATAAATATAATATTTAACTAACATTAAATGCAGGGGGGCATTCAAAAGGGGCATGAATACAATTAAATATAATATTTTACTAACATTAAATGCAGGGGGGCATTCAAAAGGGCCATCCATACAATTTAATATATTATTTTACTAACATTAAATGCAGGGGGGGCATTCAAAAGGGGCATGCATACAATTAAATATAATATTTTACTAACATTAAATGCAGGGGGCATTCAAAAGGGCCATTCATACAATTAAATATAATATTTTACTAACATTAAATGCAGGGGGGGGGCATTTAAAGGGGCATGCATACAATTAAATACAATCTTTTACTAACATTAAATGCAGGGGGGCATTCAAAAGGGCCATCCATACAATTAAATATAATATTTTACTAACACTAAATGCAAGGGGGCATTCAAATACACAATTACATAATAATAACATAAAGGTTAGCCTACCTTCCCAAACGCGCGGGATCCAGGAGCAGCCGGACCACGAGCAGAGGCGACGACCGAGCGAGGCAGCAGCCGGGAAGGTCCAAATCGCGTCTGTGTGGGCCGCAGGGATTAAGTAGCCGAGATTTCGGCAACAGGAGTATCGCGAGACTACGGAAGCCACACGGGATTTCGCTCTCGCTCTCTTTTCCTGTCTACCAACATTTTGTTTCCCGTTCTTGAGTTCGGAGTAGAGTAGCTGCTTTGGGAGATGGTGATCGGGCATTCAAACAACATGGTTGGTCCAGTGGAGTTGATGGCAGAGGACCATCACTTCAATGCTGGTGGTCTTTGCTTCTTCCAGCATGCTGACATTTGTCCGCCTGTCTTCCCAAGAGATTTGCAGGATCTTTTGGAGACAACGCTGATGGAATTGTTCCAGGAGTTGCATGTGACGTCTGTAGATAGTCCACGTTTTACAGGCATGGGAGGCCACTAGCTTTATAAACAAGCACCTTGGTATCCCTATGAATGCCCCTGTCCTCAAACACTCTTTGCTTCATTTGGAAAAATGCTGCACTCATAGAGCTCAGGCAGTGTTGTATTTCTGTGTCAATGTTGACTTTTGTGGAGAGGTGGCTGCCAAGGGAGCGGAAATGGTCAACATTTTCTAATGTTACACCATCAAGCTGTATTTCTTGCATTGCAGACAGATTGGCTGGTGCCTGCTGGAAGAGTACTTTGGTCTTCTCAATGTTCAATGACAGGCCGAGCTTCTCGTATGCTTCTGCGAAGGTGTTTAGAGTGGCTTGTAGGTCTTCTCCTGAATGCGCACATATGATGTTGTCATCAGCATATTGCAGTTCTATATCAGATGTTGTTGTAACTTTGGTTTTGGCTTTCAGTCTGCTGAGGTTAAATAGCTTGCCATCTGTCTGATAGATGATGGCTGACTGGAAACCCCCTCACAATCCCACCAGTGGTTCCGACACCCAGGTTGAGAAAAGCTGTTCTAAACAATACAAAAGGACAAGCTTCAACTTTATATTAAATAATACACAAGGCTAAATCTGGCAACTCTGAAGCAATGAGACATGCTTGTGAATCAGATGTGAGAATAAATAAATAAACAGAACTCAATTTGAGAAAACTTACCTTAATAATTAGTTCTGATCGGGCCCGGATTAACACCTTTTTGCGCCCTAGGCCACACTTTGGAATTACGCCCCCTTTAAGCCAACCTCTACTGCAACCGCACCCCCGACATCCTTTCATCCACTCGTTCCCCTTAGGGCCCCGCATCCAGCTCTCCCGGTGTGGCCCCACTAGGTCTGCCACAGGAGTTTCCCTCTCGGCAGGCACTATGGATGCAGGCATGGGGGGAGGAGCCTCCTCCCCAATGCCGGGGCTTGAGGAATTGGCTCCTACCCGGTATCGGGGATTGCACATGCATTGTAGTCAGCAGCTGTACCGATGCCGCGCTTCTCCCCGATACCGGGGTTTGTCGCATTGGGCTTCTCTCCTGTACTGGGGTTTGCGTATGTGCCGTAGCCGGCAGTTGCGCTTCTCTCTCCAGTAAGGAGGAGTCTCCTCCTTGTGTTGGAGGAAGAATACCAGCTTTCATGGTGTTGGGGCATGCGCAGACTGCGCAATGGAGTTTCCTGTACTTGCACTGAGGAGCCAGCAAGTGGATGCTGTTGGCATGGGTAATCCTGGCCTGGTTCCGATTAGAGAGAACACATGGAAAACTATAAATGGAGTTTATAGCTACTCAAGCTACACAGGATTAATAAGGGATTATCAAAATTACGCTAGAGAAAATATGGAGTATTAGGAGATTGGAACCATGTCTGGCTGTCATGTCCAAAGATACTAATATTTTGTTAAAACGGAGAAGCCATATAAAAGGAGAAAAGGTTCACTTTAAAGGTACATTACTGCTTCTCTCCTTGTTTGAGGACAAAAATACTCTATCCAAAAAAGACTTTATATTATTTCTGGTATGTGCTAAGAGTTGTAATCTAAGAAAGTACATGTTCTAAGATCTGCTTCCTTGTCAATGCTATTTAAAGCAAACCGAATGAAATCTTTCATTCCTCATATGGTGAGAATGAGCCTATGGATGAGAAGAAATTGGTTTGCATCACCTCAAAAATCTGGACACACCAAATTGGGCTTGTTTACCCAGGGGGGTTTGAATTTACTTCTGCACAGGCCCAGATTACCCATAAGGCCACACTAGGCCCGGATTACCCATATGGCCTAAGGGGGCGCCAGATCAAGAACAAAAAAAAATCAAACAAAACCATCCGCAAACAGGCCCGGATTACCCATAAGGCCACACTAGGCCATGGCCTATGAGTGCCATCGCCCCTGCCCCCTTGTCAAGGAAGGAGGGCGCAAGGAGGATGAGGCGGAAGGAAGCCCCACCCCCGAGGCCACTGCCACACATGCCCGGCATCGGCCCGGGGGCGGGGCTTCCTTTCCTTCCTCTTCCTTGCGCCGGACCCTCCTTCCTTGACTCAAGGAAGGAGGGGCCGGCATGAGGATGAAGAGGTGGAGGGAAGCCCCGCCCCTGGAGCCGCTGCCGTGCATGCCCAGCATCAGCCCGGGGGCGGGGCTTCCCTTTCTCCTCCTCACGCCGGCCCCTCCTTCCTTGACTCATGGAAGGAGGGGTCGGCACGAGGAGGAAGAGGCGGAGGGAAGCCCCGCCCCCGGGGCCGCTGCCGCGCATGCCCAGCATCAGCCTGGGGGCGGGGCTTCCAATGTGTGGCCTAGGGCGCCAAAACTGGTTAATCTGGGCCTGCTTCTGCATCAAGGAGTGTTGGTAATTCTAGTCAATAAATATGAATTGCTGGTTCTACATGGCATTTGGGAGGCTTTGAAAGAAGGTCTTTGAAAGGAGGCAAAGTTTTAAGAAGTTATTGTTGATTTTGTTTTCTGTGTTTTTAGAATAAATAATACCTGTTTTTACTGATCTCATTTTGGCAACAGATGTTTTTACAGTTGGTTGTACATTATGATTTTCTATGCAGCCAGTTTCTCATCTTGATCACTCATAGAGAAGCAATTCATCAATCAATAAAGGGAAAGGGATATTGCATAACATTTAGTAACGTTGCTCTATGATAAACCACAAAACGTGCCCTGGAGCTGGTCTTTGGCATGGTAGGATTCTCCAAAAGGGGCCTATGCAAATAGTTTGAGTCTTTCTAGGTTCAACTGAACATGCAACCAATACCACTCATTTGAAAGAGATCTGCTGTCATCAAAAGCACCCAGCCAGCCTGACTCCCTAGCCTTGCTTTAGGAATGGAGCAAGGTGTGACATGCCTGGAGGTATGCAAGGGAGGAGTTCTAGAGAACTTTGTAAAGCTTCAAACATAAGGAATTATAGTCAGTCTTCCCCAGTCTAGCTCCAACTAGACTGGCTAGACCACAATACTAATTCTTCGCAGCCGGCAGTTTGCTGGTATTGGTGATGGAAGTTGTAGTCCAAACAAACCTGGAGAGTGCCAGGTGTTGGCATTCAACCCCACTCTGCTCAAGCCTGCAGTCCTCAATGAGGCACAGTTAGCTTAGGAATTTGTTGCTTATTCGTTCAGTTGCTTCTGACTCTTTGTGACCTCATGGACCAGCCCATGGTAGAGCTCCTGTTGGCTGTTGCTACCTCGAGCTCCTTCAAGGCCAAGCCTGTCACATCAAGGATACCATCCATCCATCTTGTCCTTGGTTGACCCCTCTTCCATTTTCCTTTATTTTTATTTATTATTTATTTATTTGCCATGCTTCTATACCGGCCTCTCTCAGCCCGATGGCGACCCGAGGTGGTGAACAAGCGGCAACAAGTGCCCATATACAATACATCACAAGATAAAAACAGTCATATAAAAACATATAAGATTAACAGTTAAAAACGACAAAATACAAATCTCAGCTCCACAATCTTAAAATCGGTTTCCGTTTCGTCGTCATAGTGATCCTTGATCTCGATTAAAGTTCGTCTGCGAATGCTTGCTCGAAAAGCCAAGTCTTGACTTTCTTACAAAATGTCAGGAGGGAGGGGGCCGATCTGATGTCACTAGGAAGGGAGTTCCAAAGCTGAGGAGCCACCACTGAGAAAGCCGTGTCTCTCGTCCCCGCCAGGCACGCCTGCAAAGCAGGCAGGACCGAGAGCAGGGCCTCTCCGGATGATCTTAAGCAGCTTGATGGTTCATAGGGAGAGATGCATTCGGACAGGTAAGTTGGACCAGAACTGTTTAGAGCTTTAAAGGCCAAAACCAGCACTTTGAATTGTGCCCAGTAGCAAACTGGTAGCCAGTGGAGCTGGCACAACAGGGGAGTTGTACGCTCCCTGAGTGCCACTCCTGTTATCAACCTGGCTGTTGTCCATTGGACCAATTGAAGCTTCCGAGCAGTCTTCAAAGGCAGCCCCACGTAGAGAGCGTTGCAGTAATCTATACGGGATGTAACCAGAGCATGGACTACCGTGGCCAAGTCAGACTTCCCAAGGTACGGGCGCAGCTGGCGCACAAGTTTTAATTGTGCGAATGCTCCCCTGGTCACCACCGAAACCTGGGGTTTCAGGCTCAGTGATGAATCCAGGATCACACCCAGACTGCGATCCTTCCATTTTCCCCATCATCATTATAATAATAATAATAATAATAACTTTATTTCTTGTGAGTCGCCCTCCACCATTGGTGCTCCGGGCGACTTACATCATTTAAAAAACACAGGTACATCAATTAAAAACACAGGTACAGAGAACCATAAAGGGCCCAGCCTCCAGGTTATCTAGTCAATCCCCAAACGCCTGGCAGAAGAGCCAAGTTTTCAAGTCGGACAGGAATCTGGCTGGGGCCGATGTGGCCCTAAGAGCAGGCGGAAGTGTATTCCAGATCACAGGGGCCACCACAGAGAAGGCTCTCCGTCGGGTCTTTGTCAGCCGGGCCTCTCTCACCCCTGGGATAGCTATACGGTCACCATTTATTGCACGCGCTGGTCTTTCACTGCGTTGGTCTGTCAGCCGATCGCCCAGATAGGCTGGTCCGGTTCTTGCCGTGCTTTGAAGGTTAGCGCCATGAGTTTATAGATCACTCTGAACTCTGTAGAAGAACTTTTAGGATTGGTGAGATATGGTTCCTAGCCGATGCCCCGGAAATGAGTCTGGCCGCTGCATTCTGAACAAGTCTCAACCTCCGAGTCGTGGACAGCGGTAGACCCGCATACAGGGCATTACAATAGTCGAGTCGAGAGACCACGGTGGCATGTATCACAGTCTTCAACGCCTCTGATGGTAGATAGGGGGCCAGCCGTCGGGCCCTGCGAAGATGAAAGAAGGCGCCCTTGGCTGCAGCCTGGATCTGGGCTTCCATCGTCAGTCTCTCGTCCAGAATCACTCCCAGGCTCTTCACCGCCGGAACCGAGGACAGGGGCTCGCCTTCAAAGAATGGTAGTGGTGAGTGAGGGTCGGGTCGGCCAGGCCAGAGGATCTCGTTTTTGCCGGATTGATTTTTAGCCTGTGTGCTCTGAGCCAGCTTGTCACCGCCCTCAGCCCCTGACTAAAGCTTTCAGGCACCAACGACATCCCTGGGTCGAGCTTCAGCAACAGCTGTGTGTCGTCGGCGTATTGGTAGCAGCTGAAACCATGGCTCCTAGCGATACTGGCCAGGGGCTGGACATAGATGTTAAAAAGGGTGGGGGACAAGATGGCACCCTGAGGGACCCCGCACTCCAGCCCGCATTTCCTGGAGACCTGGCCCTGCCACTCGACCCAAGATTATCTTCTCCAAGATTTCCTGTCTTCTCATTATGTGGCCAAAGTACTTCATTTTTGCCTCCAGTGAGCAGTCGGGCATTATTTCCTGGAGTATGGACTGGTTGGATCTTCTTGCGGTCCAAGGCACTCCCAGAATTTTCCTCCAACAACACAGTTCAAAAGTGTATATCTTCCTTCGCTCTGCCTTCCAGCTCTCTCATCCATAGGTTACTACGAGGAATACCACTGCTTTAACTATGCGGATCTTTGTTACCAGTGTGATGTCTCTACTCCTCAGTATTTTATCAAGATTGGTCATTGCTGCCCTCCCAAGAAGGACACGTCTTCTGATTTCCTGGCTACAGTCTGTGACTGCAGTCATCTTTGCACCTAGAAATACAATGTCTGTCATTGTTTCCATGCTTTCTCCTCTATTTACCAGTCACCAATCAGTCTAGTTGCCATAATCTTGTTTTTATTGTTTAACTGCAACCCAGCTTTTGCACTTTCTTCTTTCACCTTGGTTATAAGGCACCTCAGCTCCTCCCCGCTTTCAACCATCAAAGTGGTATCATCTCCATATCTAAGGCTGTTAATGTCTTTCCAGCAATTTTAACTCCAGCCTTGGATTTAGGCTGAGGGAAATCCACTTGGAATGGAACTGTATTTCTTCTCTCTGTTTCTGTTCTCATTCCGATTGGTTATTTAATTAATTTATTTATTTATTATTTCAATTTTCTAAACCGCCCTTCCCGAGGCTCAGGGCGGTTTCCAAACATATAAAACACATCAGAGATAAAACATCCTAAAACACCCTAAAATAGTGTTTCCCAACCAGTGTGCCGTGGCACACTAGTGTGCCGTGAGCGATCATCAGGTGTGCCGTGGGAAATTGGAACCTCCAATACCCTTTCTTCCCCCTCCTGCCGAACACATTTTCTTTTCCACTCGGGCTCCCTTCTTCCCTGCCTCGCTCTGCTCGCTTTGCCTCGCTTTGCTCTGGGGCAACATAACAACATTGTTTGAGTCCACAGTGCTCTCTGGGTGTAGGTGAACTACAACTTCCAAACTCAAGGTCAATTCCCAAGCAAACCCTTTCAGTACTTTCTGTTGGTAATGAGAGTTAAATATGCCAAGTTTGGTTGAATTCCATTGTTGCAAGAATTCAGGATGCTCTTTGATTGTGTGTTAACTATAAATCCCAGAAACTGTAACTCCCAACTGTCAAAGTCTATTTTCCCCAAACTCCATCTATATTCACATTTGGGCGTATTGAGTATTCATGCCAAGTTTGGTCCTGATCCAACATTGTTTGAGTCCACAGTGCTCTCTGGATATAGATGAACTACAATTCCAAACAATGCCCACCAAACTCTTATAGCATTTTCTCTTGGTTATGGGAGTTCTATGAGGGAAGTTTGTGTCTTTCTGCCATTCCTGCCAGGACATCTATGCTGAGTTCATCGAAACAGGCCCAGGTTTCACACTGAGTATATAAATACATTTTTAAAACATATTAACTATATGCATTACTGTGTTAAAGTGTCATTTTGTGTCATTTTGGTTGGTGGTGTGCCCCAGGATTTTGTAAATGTAAAAAGTGTGCCGCAGCTCAAAAAAGGTTGAAAAACACTGCCCTAAAATACCACAAACAATTATGGTCAATTACAGACACATAAAATCGCATAAAAACACACTAATCAGAGCAAGGCTGATTCAAGTAAACAGTAGCAGCGCGGCGAGGTGAGGGATTGACAGTTCAAGCACCGGTCAGGCCAAATGTTTCCCTGAACAGCCAGGTCTTGCACAACCTGCGGAAGGCCATCAGGTCCCGCAGGGCCTGTGTCTCGGCCAGCAGCGAGTTCCACAGAACCGGAGCAGCCACCGAGAACGCCCTCTGCCGTGTGCTGGACAGCCTATAGGTTTTTAGTCTTGGGACCTCAAGCATGTTAAGACCCTCTGAACGCAGTGATCTTCTGGGCACATATGGGGTAAGTCGCTCCCTCAAGTACACTGGCCCCAAACCATATAAGGCCTTGAAAGTCAAAACTAACACTTTGAAGGAGACCCGGAATTCAATTGGCAACCAGTGCAGCTCACACAGGAGAGGTGTTATATGGGATGTTCTTATGTAGAATGGATACTTTGCAGGCACATGCCTTTTGTCTTTGACTTCTATTTTTACATCTTAGTGTGTGCTGTGTGTGTTGAGATCGCACTCTGCTTTTGTGTCAGGAGAGATGTAGCACTTGGAGATTTCCCCCTCTCTTTTGAACCCTGGAATAGATGGAATTTGGAGTAGCTCATACCCGGTTCTTTACTATTAAGATATGTAGTTATTATTTTTGTAAATAAACCTTTTGTAACTTTAAAGATGGATCTCTGCATCTTTGCCTCCTAAGCTCCAAATTCTTTACAGCCACAACACTTCACGTTCTGCTCGCTGTGAGCTAAATGCTCAACTATAAGTATCCTGTTTGTATTTTGGATGCTCTGCTGTTTTTGGGCAGTTTTCCCTAACAAAATCCTAACACCAGGTTGAGGGAGACTGGACTACATGTAATTTCTCTCCAGCACTGTCAATCAATTATCTCCAGGCCAAGGCTTTTGAACGTGAAGTGTTGTGGCTCATAGTTTCCACATCAGCAGAGTGAGGAATTATTATTATTATTATTATCATTATTATTTCTAACATTTCTACCCCGCTCTTCTCTACCCCCGAGGGGGGACTCAGAGCGGCCTAACAAAACGGCACAATTCGATGCCAACATAATAAAATACAATATAAAACCAAAAAACATACAGCATTAAAATACATAAAAATACAATTAACATTAATACATCATACTCATTATCTTAAGTTAAGACAGTATTTTGTCCATAACAGGAGCATTGAGCCATATCCATCAACTTGCCATTACAAATCCAGTCCAAAGTGCTGCATTGTGCTAATGTGCAAATGCCTGGTCCCACAGCCACGTTTTCACTTTTTTCCTGAATGCTAGGAGGGATGGTGTTGATCGTATGTTGCTTGGAGGCACGTTCCACAGACGGGGAGCCACCAACGAGAAGGCCCTCTCTCTCATCCCCACCAACCGCGTTTGGGAAGTTGGCGAGAGCAGGGCCTCCCCGGATGATCTTAAATTACGAGGTGGGACATACAGGCTGATGCGTTCGGACAAGTAAGCTGGGCCAGAACCGTATAGAGCTTTAAAGGTCAAAACCAGCACTTTGAATTGAGCTCGGAAATGGACAGGCAGCCAGTGGAGCTGACACAACAGGGAGGTGGCATGCTCCCTGCATGTAGCTCCAGTCAGTAATCTGGCTGCCGCCCGTTGGACTAGTTGTAATTTCCGAACTGTCTTCAAAGGCAGCCCCATGTAGAGTGCGTTGCAGTAATCTATTCGGGATGTGACCAGAGCGTGGACGACCGTAGCCAGATCAGACTTCCCAAGAATCCACTCCAGTAGGCTTCTATACTAATCCACACTATACTATTGTAGCTCTATGATTCCGTTTTAACTGCCCCGATTCCAGCCTATGGAATGGTAGGGCTGGTGATTTAATGAAGCTCTAGTGCGCCCTGACTACGTTTTCAACATGCCTCCATAAACTACGAACCTTATCACTCCATATGATGGGATCAATGCAGTCAAAGTGGAAGGATAGCACAATCATTGAGTAGTGCGAATGGGCCCCATATTTAATTCCAAATGTCAGAAGGATGTAATTCAGCCTATTCATCTCTGGACTTTAGGACTAAGAACTCTGCATCAAAATCTAAGCAAGGCATAAGACAGACTTACTTGTAGTTGCCTCATTCCCCACCCGGCCCTATTTTTGTCTCACGTGTGTTGTGATGTGTTGAGGGGAAATCCTAAATTCTAATTACAGAGATATCCTCCATTGTGAGTTTAATTAATGTATAGGCGCGGTCCTGTTTGACAGCTAGTTGCCAGTGAAATTAATGTGCAAGAACAGTCATAAGAGATGGTATCATGCTCAAAAATTATATGGTCGCTGTCACTTTTAAAGGGAGCTGGGGGAGCAGAGGACGAAAGACACAAAGAGATTGTGTGTATGGCAGACACATGGAAGGCACAAGAGGAGGCTGAAGGTCTTTGAAACTTCCCAGGTCGGTGTAGCCTCCAAAATATCATGAGAATGGAATGGAGGAGGGGGAGGACAGTTCGGCAGCAGCCCGGCTGTGGAGGTGCAGCTTCTGAAGAGCTCTATTGTTCTTCAGTTTCCCACAAGGAATTCTCACTGGATGTGATCTCAGCTGGAAAGGAAATGCAGAGACTCCTTGACAAGCACAAACACAGCAGTACATTCAAAGCCCATGGACAGGATGCTGGCTTTCTTTCATTCTTTGCCGTTCAGGTCCTAACTGGTGGGATGTCAACAAAGGTCAGGGACAGCACTGTTTTGTACTACGACTCCCAGAATCCCCCAGCCCGTGAAGAGATTCTGTTCAACCGTTCAACAAAAAAAAAATCAACATTCCCAGATTCTACTTCTTCATTTTGTTTCCGACTGCCTTGAAGAGCCAGGAAGGGCAAAGGTCGATAGGTTGTCCATTTCATTCCTTTGGAAAGCCCAGCAGTCATCATAAATTAACTGATTGCTTTTGGATCTGTTTCCTTCATTACACAGAGACTCCTTTTTCACAAAGCAGAGATTTGTTCCTATGTTTCATCCCAGCTGCACAAATGTGGTGGATTCCCCCCCCCCCCTTCTGATGCTTTTCATCCAAAATACGACCCCTAAAAACTGGGTCAACTTAACCACGGGTCAGTGTGATTACTGTACCATTTCCTTCTCTAATGACTTTATCCCACACTAAATTTCCCCTGTTTTCTCACCTGTTGCACCGTAAACCTGGTGCCCCTCAGTAAACCACTTGATACTTGGCAACGGTTAAATGTTTTATTTAGAACTAGCTGTACCCGGCACGCGTTGCTGTGCCCTATGTAGGAGATGCGAGAAAGTCTGAGTATGTAAGGGTTGGAATTGATGTTACTTATGGTCTTGGTGGGGCCATGGCTGTGTCGTTGTGGGTTGTTCTGGTGGGTGGGATGTTGGAGTCCTGTGGAGTTGTTGTCGTGTGGTGTTGCTGGCGTTCTGCATAGCTTGTGGATATACAATGTTTTTTGTCTTTCCGTCTGCTGTGTTGATGTAGAGGTTGATGCTTGTGTGGGTGGGGTTACTTTGGAAGTGAGTGGAGGTACTTGAAATCCCATTATCCATGGTGTGTCCTCCTCTGAACTGCAGTCGGATGGAGTGTGGGTCATGGGGGGCATTGTGTGCCAAGTGTGGTCTTTATTGGTCTTGGTTCTGGGCCACAGTGGTCTGTGGGGAATGATGGGTTTTGAAGTACTACAAATCCCATTATCCATGGAGGTACTTCAAGTCCCATAATCCATGGTCCACCCTCCTCCAAACTGTAGTAGAATGTAGCGTGGGTCATAGGGGCTCTGTGTGCCAAGGTAGGTTACTGTACATTCAGGCCATACACAATGTCCCATGAGCTGAGGCCTAGTCAGGAACAGCAAGTTAATGAAGCCTTACTGTCAATTCAGGCCATACACAATGTCCAATGAGCTGAGTCGTAGTCGGGAGAATCAAGTGAAGCCTTACTGTCAATTCAGAGCGTAAACAGCATTCCATTAAGTGAGGCCTAGTCAGGGAAATTAAGTTAATGAAGCCTTACTGTCTATTTTGGGTGTGGTCTTTGATTTGTGCGGGTGTAAATTTTCTGTGGGAAGTGAATTTGGTGTTTGTGTTTGTGCCTCAGCCCTTTGCCTTATCCTCCTCTGACAGTTTATTATGGGTCGGAATGTTCATGTTGGCTGGCCAGTTATGCAAACCGCCCTGATGGGCAGCCAATCATGTTGTCAGAATGTAGAGGCTGGGAGAGTCGTTGGCAGCCCCGGAGGATGCTGGGAAATGTAGTTTTTTTTTACTCGTTGTTTTGGGGGCCTTTTAGGTTTGGGGGGGGGAGTTTCTTTGCTACAAACATACCTTGCTTGAGGCCTATTTCTGTTGGCAAGTTTGGTGTTTCTGCGTTGTAAGGTTTCTCTGTTTGGGACGGTCGTTCCATGACGGGAACCCCTTTATATAATAGATATATGGTGAAAGGAAAGAGGCTAGAGAATATTATTATTATTGTTGTTATTATTATTATTTATTTCAGCTTGGTAGACCGCTCACTCCGAAGCTCAGAGCGGTTTACAACAATAAAATACCAATAAAAACACATAACAACATTAAAACAGCGTTAAAACCAATTCCACCCCCCCAGTAAAACTGTAACAGGACAGTAGTGATGTAGCGGCAGTGACGTGGCGGGTGGCAGGTTATGGCGGGCACCGGTCAGAGCCGAATGCCTGCCTAAACAGCCAGGTCTTAACAGCCTCACGAAATGTCATCAAGTCCGCAGGGCTCGCGGCAACGGTTCCATCTCTTCAGGCAATTCTTGTAATTACTAAGTTTATGTTCCATTGTAATTGCTCACATTGCTGTAACTCTCCCAGGAAGCAGGAACAAAGATATAGTCCTTTGGCAATCAGAAACAAGGTAAAAGAGTCTTTGTGCCCCAAATGGGCTAAATCCAAAGGAAGGGTCTTGAAGCAAGGGTTAGCAAACAGAGTCTTTGGAAGCTAGAAGGCCCAAGGCCCAGGCGAGGTTCCGTGGAAAGCGTAGCGTAGTTCTGAACGTTGACGAAGGATAGGTCCTTAACGCTGGGGTCCAGCTTAAGTAGGTTTCAAGGCTTTGATCTGTACAACGCCTAGGTGCGTTGGACATCAGTTCCCATAACATAACCCAGCTGCCTTTTCCCTATCCCTGCCGCATCAGATTGGTATTTGCTCCCAATTAGTGGGGCCAGCTGGCAATAGGGAGTTAACTTCAGGTGAATCTCTGGTAACTGTAGCCTTGAACAGGGAATGAACCTGCCTCTGATGGTCAGGCCTGACAGGCCTGGCAGGCCTCTGTGAAACTTTGGTTTTGACTTGGGATTTAACATGGCATAAGTCTTGCTGAGGGCTTAAGTCAGGTTGGGGACCATGCTGGGGTGTGACATCACCGTCTTCTAGGGTTGCCATATTGTGATGGAAGAAATAAGGGACATTTACAGGATTTTTCACAATAATAAGGGACACTTAATACAAACTTGAAAATTGAAATCAAACACCAGGAAGGCCCAAATCCGCCCATGCCTGATCTACACTGTAGAATTGATGCAGTTTGAACTGCCACGACCCAATGCTGTGTAAACATCGGATTTGTAGTTCTACAAGGCCTTCTCTGCCAAGTCACCAAACTACGACTCCACTGTGGGAGTTGGAGTCCAAAACATCTGGAGGGCCGAAGTTTGCCCAGGCCTGATCTAGAGTGGCTCCGACACTACATGGAAGAGGCTGGACTAGATGACCTTTGGAGTCCCCAGACTCTACATGGAAAGGGAATTTCAGCTCCCACAATTCCTCACAGCCAAGAACAACCACCAGGCCCAGGTTCTGCCTGGCCATCTGCGGGGAGGGTTCTGTCCCGGCCCGCCAAGGTAATGTCTTTTTGAGTCAGCCAATCTAGCTTCCTCTCTGCCAGCTCCGTATTCACCGGAGCTCCCCAGGTGTCCCTAATGGCTCGTAGGAACGCCGCCGCCGTGGCCACTTGAACCGCATCCGCTTGCAACAACGTAGTTGCCCAGGACGCCACTCAGAGGCCCTTGGGTATGCACCGTGAGCAGGCAGACGTGCTCGGGGGCCAGGAGGGCTGTGCGGAGGAGCCCAAAATCCACTGGTCCGATATCCAAAATCATCAAATGTATATATATACTATATATATATGTGGACGCAGCCACTAGTCCATGCGGTCGGACATTTGATGATTTTGGATATCGGACCAGTGGATTTGTGCAGTGGGTTATTATATGACAGGTCCCGAAGAAGCCGGAAACGGCGAAACAGCAGGGCCTTATAGACCGTCGACCTAATATTGGCTTTTATCCGGATTAGTAATGATGATGATGTTACAGCAGAAAATCAGGAATATATATGTTTTGTGAAGGATAGGTATGCCAATGAATTGATGTCTGAGACGATCTGCATTCCACTATCCACTTTATAAATAATTTTTGAAGATTGAAAGAAAATAAACCATTTGAATTGTGAAGACAAAGTGTTTTCCCGCATTTAATTTTGGATACAAATATAGCTTAATGGCAGAGCTTTGTTGGTGAAGTTGGTGAAGTGCATAACTGGGCACCCATCATGTGACCAACAAAAGTGATGTTCTTCCCAAGCGTGTATGAAGGAACTGCTTTTGGACACCAACGAAGTGGTGATTTTGTTGGATGTGTGGACACTGGATTGAGCAAGTTCCAGCCTGATCCAGCTGTCCACACCTCAATAGCACCGGAATCATCCCTGGAAGTTCTGGAGCAAATTCCACTTCTCCTTGTTCCCAATTAATCGCTGTAAGCCCCTGCAGAAATTGGGAGCGGAGTCTACTTTATTTGGCGTATTTATTTATTTAATTATTTATTTATTTATTATTTCGATTTGTATACCGTCCTTTCTAATTGGCTCAGGACGGTTTACAGTATATCGAACTACAACAAGAAGCATAAAAACAGTAAAACTATAAGACAAATTTCACATAAAAGCATAACACAGTAAAACTGTAGGACAATTTCACAATAGTCCGCCAACCCAGAATAGTTATAGGCTGAATGCTTGCCGGAACAAAGCAGATTTGCACGCTTTCCGGAAAGCCAGCAGCTCACTGATAGCGCACACTTCAGTTGGTAAACTACTCTACAAGCATGGTGCAACCACGGAGAAGGTTCTCTGTCTAGTTGACAGCAGAGGAACAGTTCGTAGGGGCAGAATCTGTAAGAGATTGAGGTCTTCTAAACGGAGGGATCTCTGGGGAACATATGGGAGTAGACGGTCCCTTAAGTACACCGGCCCCAGACCATGCAAGGTCAAAACCAATACTTTGAAGATGACCCGGTGCTCGATTAGTAACCAGTGCAGTCGCTGTAGAGTTGGAGTGATATGAACCAGGAGTGCCGGCCAGGAGTCTCGCTGCAGCGTTCTGCACCAGCTTGAGCTTCTGGATAACCGACAAAGGAAGACCAATGTAAAGGGTGTTACAGTAGTCTAGCCTCAAGGTGACCGTTGCCTGGATTACCGTGGCTAGGTCATTTCCGGAAGGGTAGGGCGCCAGCCGCTTCACTTGCCGCAGATGGTAGAAGGCAGATCTGCTGACCGTGGAGACCTGAGCTTCCATTGTCAGCAGCGGGTCCAACTGCACCCCCAGGGCTCTTTACTATAGGCAACAGGTGTAATGCCTCACCGTCCAGAGCAGGCAGCCAGAGCTCACACCTGCCCGAGTGACCCAGCCAAAGGATCTCCATCTTTGAAGGGTTCACTCTCAGCCGACTGGCTTGCAGCCAACCAGTCACAGCTTTGAGGCATTGTTGGAAACAATCGGGTACAGAGTCTGGTCGGCCGTCCATCCTCAGCACCAGCTGTATTGTGGACAAAGCCTTAATCGGAGTAGGATCTTTCCCATAATTTGCTACCCAGAATCCTTTGTAGAAAGTGGCCTCAGGAAACCACAACAGGCACCATGCAAAGAGCTTGAAAGAGCCCGGTTGGCTAATGCAGATTGAACTTGAACTTGTATTACATAAGAAGAGCACTACAGAGAAGAGTACAACAGAGAAGAGTGTGCGAGGGAGTGGAATATTGAAAGGAAAGAGATGAATAAATAGATGGTGTTGAAATGATAATTACCAACAGTGGAAAGTTCTGTGAATGTCTCATTCGCCTTGGCTTTTGTGAATGACAACTCAAGTACAGCCTGTGGTTGTTTACCACCCGTGAGAGTACTGAGAAACGAGTGGCAGGCATTGAGAAAATATTATGTTCGCAGGTTCGCCTAAACAAACCCTTCTCTCATTGACTACAACAATGGCATGGTGAAGTTGGTGTTCCTCGCTGTTCTTTCAGAATACTACAGCACTATTCTCCGCATTTGCAGATTTAATTTTTGTAGATTTGGTTATTTATGGATTTGATTTCAATCTTCTCTATGACCTTCAGTGCGATTCCATGGCCAAAGTCCAGTTAAATGTGATGACAGAGTCACACTGGCGGATCTAAAGAGAACACCTGCCTAGAAATCTCTTGACCTTCCAGTGCAACTGTATAGTCAATGTCCAGCTGGAGTTGACCAAAAAGTGCAGTGGAGGACCTAGAACAGTATTCCTCAACCTGGGGGTTGAGACTTCTGGGAGGGGGGGGGGTGTCACAAGGGGGTGTCAGAGGGGTTGCCAAAGACCATCAAAAACAATATTTTCTGTTGGTCATGAGGATTCTGTGTGGGAAGTTTGGCCCAATTCTATCATTGGTGGGGTTCAGAATGCTCTTTGATTGTAGGTAAACTATAAATTCCAGCAACTACAACTCACAAATGTCAAGGTCCATTTCCCCCAAATTTCAACAGTGTTCACTTTGGGTGTATTGAGTATTTCTGCCAAGTTTGATCCAGATCCATCACACTGTTTGAGTTCACAGTGCTCTCTAGATGTAGGTGAACTACAATTCCAAAACTTAAGGTCAATGCCAACCAAACCCTTCCAGTATTTTCTGTTGGTCATGGGAGTTCTGTGTGCCAAGATTGGTTCAATTCCATAATTGGTGGAGTTCAGAATGCACTTTGATTGTAGATAAACTATAAATTCCAGCAACTATGACTCCCAAATGGCAAAATCAATCCCTCCCCAACCCCACCAGTATTAAAATTTGGGAGTATTGGATATTTGTGCCAAATTTGGTCCAGTGAATGAAAATACATCCTGCATATCAGATCTTTACATTACGATTCATAACAGTAGCAAAATTACAGTTATGAAGTAGCAATGAAAATAATGTTATGGTTGGGGGTCACCACAACATAAGGAACTGTATTAAGGGGTCGCGGCATTAGAAGGTTGAGAAACACTGACCTAGGGATGCCTGGAGAGGTATTCTTTCAGGTAAAACAGATTAGCATTTTTAAAATTCACAGCTTCATTTTCATGAAAGTCTCATGCTCCAACCCCAGTGAATGTGGAAGACTGGCTATATAACCAATTGCATTGTGATGGAACAGAATAAAGTACAAATTTCATTCCTTTTAGATTATAACTAATTTTACAGTTACTTCACAGTAATTTTACACAGGTCAGTGACAGCTAAAACCTAGCTTTTAGATTTTTTTTAAAAAAAGAGTAACTTTTTTCAATAAATGGAAAAACTCTTTACCTTCCGCATTCGTGTTAATATTATCCGGGGTTTTTGGAAGGATAACTACTTTACTTTCAAAGGTAACTTTCCAAGCTGTGGCTTTTCTGGTGAACTCTGTGTGCGTCCCTACATGTAAATAATGGTCTAAGAACCAATAAATACTTTTTATGTAAAAAGGAATTTCCTTGAAAAATATTGTCCTTTTCATTTGGAAAGTTCACCTTGTTCTTTGAGTGATTTATGAATTCAACATGTGGCTTCATGTCCGGAGCATAATGTGGTCCGCGAACAAAAGGTAAAGGCTTCAGACACGAGCTCTTGCTAAATTCAGCTTTTAGTAGGAAGTGGAATATTATAGAATATGAAAGCTTCCTTAATAGGGAGCTCTTTTTGTGACAAAAAGGATGAAAGATGACCACTAAAAACATTCAAGGCATCTTGACAAAGGAACATACACCTCAAGTTTCAATTAACTCTCTAAATAGACCAACGAAGGTATTGAAAGACTGAAAAGAAGAAAAGCATATGCGGAATTGTGAGATTTCCAGGTTTATTTATTTATTTATTTATTGTTGGGCTTCTATGCCGCCACTCCCGGGAGGCTCGGGGCGGCTCACAAGCGCCGAATAAAACAGCAGATTAAAAAAATTAAAACACGGCAGAGTAAAACACAATAGAAAACCAACGAAGTTAAAAGCCTGATGTGAAGAGCACAACACAGCAGGTACCAAAAATTACAAATACGACGGGCATGCCTGAGCGAGACCTACAGGCCAAAGGCTTGCTGGAATAAGTAGGTTTTGCAAGCCCGCCTAAAAGGCAGCGGATCCTGGATGGCACGCGTTTCAGCGGGGAGGGCATTCCATAGTGTGGGCGCAATCACGGAAAATGCCCTCCTACGGGTTGCTGTTAGTTTGGCAGACTTCGCAGAGGGGACATCCAAAAGGTTAGTACCTTCCAACCGGAGTGATCTCATAGGGCAGTATGGGGAGAGGCGGTCCCTCAGATACTCTGGCCCCAGGCCGTGCAAGGCCTTAAAGGTAAGAACCAAGACTTAGAAGGTGATCCGGTGCTCGATTGGAAGCCAGTGCAGATCCTGCAAGGTAGGTGTTATGTGACTACGAGCTGGTGTACCAGACAGCAGTCGGGCGGCAGTGTTCTGCACTAGCTTGAGCTTCCGGGTCACCGACAGAGGAAGGCCAACGTAGAGTGCGTTACAGTAGTCCAGTCTCGAGATGACCGTGGCTTGGATCACTGTGGCCAGGTCATTCTGGGATAGATAGAGGGCCAGCCGCCTTGCCTGTCTGAGATGGAAAAAAGCAGACTTGGTCAAATGGGAGTCCAAATGAACTCCCAAGCTCTTTACAGAAGGCAATGGGCATAACACGAGCAGTGCAGACCCGCCTTGGTCGAGCTGGCAACGGAGTTGGTCCGTGATGGAGACCAGGACCGTCTCCGTCCCGTGCCCTGAGCGGAAGCTGGACTGGAAGGGGTCCAGCCATGTTGCATCATCTAAGAAGGACTGCAACTGCTCCATTGCTGCCCTCTCAACTACCTTCCCCAGGTACGAAATATTCGACACTGGTCGGTAGTTGGAGGGAACCGTGGGGTCTAATGACGGTTTCTTCAGCAATGGAGCCACCACCGCCTCTTTTAAGCACTCTGGAAACACTCCTTGCTCAAGGAAGCTGTTTACGATGTTCAACAGAGGCCCACGTAACCCCTTCAGGCAAGATCTAACAAGGTTAAATCTGACAAGTTTTAGTTTTCTTTCCCAGTGGATCCCTTCAAATTAAATTTGTAGCACTTGCATTTTGCTTTAACTGCTGTGGTTGCATCATACGGAATCCCGGGATTTGCAGTTTGGTGAAGTACTAAAGCTCTGTAGCTGAGAATTGTAAACACCTTCCCTAAAATACCATAGAATGTATGGGTTCCACGAGCAAATCAAGCCTCAATTCTGTCTAAAAGGCAAAATATCTAAATTATGGCAATTGTACTTTAGACAGAGTATCATCCTGACTCCAAAGACACTAATGTTTGGTAAAGTTGAAAGCACAGGAAAAGAAGGAAACCTTATTACAGATGAAAAATGCTATCTTCTTGGTTCTATGATCAACTTCTGGCAGAAGTTTGCTATAGGGTCACACTGGATGACTAGTGACATCATCACACTAGAGCAATGTTTTTCAACCTTTTTTGAGCCACGGCACATTTTTTACATTTACAAAATCCTGGGGCACACCACCAACCTAAATGACACAAAATGACACTCTAACACAGTAATACATATAGTTAATATGTTTTTAAATGTATTTATACACTCAGTGTGGAACCTGGGCCTGTTTCGATGAACACAACATATATATGACCGTGAATGCTTCAGCCTCCCGATGCTCCCAGGTTTGCTCACTGCCCAATTCACCGACGTGGAGCTTCCGGCTTTGTTCTTGCGAGAAGTCCAAGCCAACGCAAAAACGCCGACTCAATCACTTCCGCCCAGTGCTCTGCTTTTGCGGAGGCAGAAGGGAGGCAGCAAAAGAGGTCACACAGATCTATGAAATGTATCGGGAGGCTGAAGCAGCCCTGAGCGGTAGCTGGAGCCATGCTGAGTCGAGGCTCCTGAAGGCTTTTTCATGGCGGGCCTGGCCCTGGCATTCGGCGGAGCCCTTCCTTTGCCTCGGGGAGGATCTTTGGGAAGTGGAAATAGGGAGAAAGAGCTGCTAGGAGGGGGAAGAGTGTCACTTTCCCACGACACACCTGATGATCGCTCACAGCACACTAGTGTGCCATGGCATACTGGTTGGGAAACACTGCACTAGAGAATGAATCTACTTTAAATCTGGTTTCTGTCTCCTGCAGAATTCTGGGGTTTGTGGTTTAGGGAGGAGCCTTTAGCAGCCCCACTAAACTACAAACCCCAGAATTCTGCAGGAGGCCGAAACCAGATTTATAGTGGATTGATTCTCTAGTGTGATTAGGGTTGCCACCTGTCCCGTATTATATGGGACGGCCCGTATTTTTGCCCTGAATTTCGTGTCCTGTATTTTTAGCTCCTGTCCCGTATTGACAGGACAGGACAGGTGGCAGCAGGAGCAAGGCCGGGCCAGCAGTGAGCGCCACCGCACCGCCAGCAGCTTCTCTGCAGCGCTTGAGCTCGCTCGCCTCGCACTCACTTGCAGGTATGGCAGGCAACAGAGCAGTCCCAGCAGCAGCGCACCTGCCGAGCCACAGGCGGCGCAGCAAGCTGTGCCGCCAGGCCAGCATCCACCTTCTTCCTGGCCTGCCCCCTGCCCTATGGCAGGCTTTGCTCAGGTCAGCCAATGAGGGTAGGCCACCATGGAGTGTGTGCATGGGAGAGAGGTGAGAGCAGCAGAGACATCACAAGGCTGAGCTGAGAGCAGGATAACGATTTATACCTAACATTTGATTTTCAATTTTTTAATTAAGTATCCTTTATTTTTGTGAAATATCTCGTATTTTGTGGTGAATGTCCCCTATTTCTTAATTCAAAAAGTGGCAACCCTAAGTGTGATGAAGTAGCTAGAGCTGTGTTTCTCAACCTTCCTAATGCCATGATCCCTTATCATACAGTTCCTCATGTTATGGTGAACCCCAACCATAAAATTATTTCTTCATAACTGCAATTTTGCTACTGTTATGAATCGTCATGCAAATATCTGATATGCAGGACATATTTTCATTCACTTTGGCACAAATACCTGATATGCCCAAATTTGAATACTGGGGTGCCGGGGGGGGGGGGTGTGATTTTGCCATTGGGAGTCATAGTATCTGGGATTTATAGTTCACCGACAATCAAAGAGCATTCTGAACTCCACCAATGATGGAACGAAACCAACAGTGGCACACAGAACTCCCATGATCAACAGAAAATACTGGAAGGATTTGGTGGGCATTGAACTTGAGTTTTTGGAGTTGTAATTCATCTACATCCAGAGAGCATTGTGGACTCCAACAATGATAGATCTGGACCAAACTTTGAACAGATACTCAATATACCCAAATGTGAACACTGGTGGAGTTTGGGGAAAATAGGCCTTGACATTTGGGAGTTGTAGTTGCTGGGATTTATAGTTCACCTACAGTACAATCAAAGAGCATTCTGAACCTTACCAGCGATAGAATTGGACCAAACTTCCCACACAGAACGCCTATGACCAACAGAAAATACAGTGCTTTCTGATGGTCTTTGGCAATCCCTCTGACATCTCCTTGTGACCCCCTCAGGGGTCGCGACACCCAGGTTGAGAAACGTTGACCTAGAGATGGCTAGAAATAACATTCTAACTGAATCTGTGAATAATCAAACCCACCAAAACTAAACGCATAAATGTAGAGGGCCCGTTGTACTTGTATTACTGTAGAAATGTCAAGATCTCTTGGGTGAGGTGTAAAATCTCAGGATGAAATTGCACAATCAAGGTCAAAGAGATATTTTATTTCAACTGGTGGCTGTTTCGAAAATGTGGTGGCTGTACTGAACGTCTGGCTATTTTCTTTAAAACTAGATATCTGCTCTTGCCTGTTGTGAGTGAGCTTTTACACTTTTACGAGTATGTTGCCAGGAATCCAAATTCACTTTCTTCCCTTGCACTTCAAGATGTTGATTGGTGAGACCGTTCCTGTAGTTGCACAAACCATGTAGTTCAATCTGGTGCCAGCCTCGTTCCGGACATGCACCACTGTCAGTGCTTCAGAGCTGACAAAACACTTCCTACTGATGCTAGGCTTAATCTGGGAGATCAAGCTGCTGCGGAAGTGGTGTTCTTTTTTAGCTCTTTATTTATTAAGGATATTTCTATCCTGCCTTTTTCCGCAATGCAGTCCCAACCGAATACCTTGAGCCGTATGGGTTTTAAAAGTCGATTGTTCACAGGAGAAGAAGGGCAGATGAGTTTCAGCATACTCTCCTTCACAGCAGAGTTTAGGACAGGGTTCAAAATGATTTACTGAAAAGGTTTAAATGGCATATGGGAAAAGGAAATTTTACCTGTTTGAAACATTGGTTATGCTATTCTGGGAATTCTACATCATCACTACTGCTACTTATTTATTTACTAGCTGAGGACCCGGCGGTGCCCGGGTTATTTGAGGAACGCATTGTATGCCAAGGTTGGTTCCTATTAGATGTTTATGTGGCTTGCAGTGGTCTCAAAAACTTAGCGAAGGTACTGCAAGTCCCGGGGGCCTAGCCAGGAAAATCAAGTTAAGGATGCCTTGTTGTCAATTTTGGGCCTGGTCTGCAATGTTTAGGGGCTACAGTGTTGTTTTGGAAGTGAATGAGGTGAAGGTACTTCATATCCCATTATTCGTGGGCCATCCTGCCCTAAACCACACCAGGTTGTGAAGTGGGCCCGTTTGCCAATTTTTGTCCTGATCCGTCACTGCTGTGGGCCGCAGTGTATGACTGACTGAGGCTTTTCCTTTTTCCTCTGAGTTACCTTAGAATGTTGGAATGTGGATGGCCATTTGGAGTTCGTTATGCAAATACGATTTCAGTGGCAGCCAATCCCCTCTGTCTGGGGCCGTTTGGGCATGGTATGTGATTTTGGGGGGCTACAGTGTTGTTTAGAAAGTGTATGAGGTGAATGCACTGCAAATCCCATCATTTGTGGCCCATCCTGCCCTAAACCACACCAGGTTGTGAAGTGGGCCATTGTTCCCCTGTTTGCCAAGTTTGGTCGTGATCCGTCATTGCTGTGGGCCGCAGTGTATGACTGACTGAGGCTTTTCCTTTTTCCTCTGAGTTACCTTAGAATGTTGGAATGTGGATGGCCATTTGGAGTTCGTTATGCAAATACGATTTCAGTGGCAGCCAATCCCCTCTGTCTGGGGCCGTTTGGGCGTGGTATGTGATTTTTGGGGGCTACAGTGTTGTTTGGAAAGTGTATGAGGTGAATGCACTGCAAATCCCATCATTTGTGGCCCATCCTGCCCTAAACCACACCAGGTTGTGAAGTGGGCCATTGTTCCCCTGTTTGCCAAGTTTGGTCCGCAGTTGGTGACTGCCTGAGGCATTTCCTTTTCCCTCTGAGTCACCTTGGAATGGTGGAATGTGGTTGGCCTATCGGAGTACGTTATGCAAATACCATTTCAATGGCAACCAATCCCCTCTGTCTGGGGTCATAGAATGTTGGAGTTCTTAGGCTGGCCAATCAGAGCTTGTTATGCAAATAATCCCACAGTGGCAGCCAAACGAAACGTTTGCACATATTCCTCCCTCCGCTCTGTTGCTCGGCCGCACCACCGCCCGCAAACACTGACGCTTCTTATATGTAATAGATTTATTTATTTATTTACAGTATTTATATCCCACCCTTCTCACCCTGCAGTGGACTCGGGACAGATCTCAATGCACATATACATGGCAAACATTCAATGCCATAGACACACAACATATATACAACATACACACTAGGTAGGCTATGGAATAAACCAGAAAACTACTAAGCGGCAATAATATAACTAAGAATACAGCAATTGAATATCAAAATTGTCATGTTATATTACCTACAGGTTTGGGCTGGCGCTATCATAAATAGTCTTGGAATACCATAAATACAACATGTAATTATTGTGTACAAAAGACGATAGAGGTATTGTGAGTAAGATAATCAGTCTTTGCGATAGAAATCACTTTACTTCTGTGTGGGAAAGGCGGGGCTGTTGAATTCGGTATGGAATATGAAAATGTAGTTTCCAAGTCCCAAATGGAAATATGGTATTTCAGTGTTGATCAATGAATGTATATATCCAAAAAATCCATATGGTGCATCCCACAATCGAGCATGAAATAGATATCCCGGTCCCAAAGTCCGTTGTAATCCAAGGGTCGCAAAGGCAAACGTATTGCAGTCTGAGGCAGATCGCAAGTTTGTTGAGGTTGGGAAATCGCAAAGGCAGGCGACTTGTAACCAAAAACGAATTGTGTTGATGTTATCCAAGCCTAGTAGCGACGTGGAGTACGAGAAACACCGTCGACGGTATTACTTCCCAGGCCTGGTCTGTTTCGCCTGATCCTCAGGCTTTTACGAGACAGAAATTCCAGTAATATCCTCAAAATGGATCAAAGTATTATCCAGTCAGATTACATACAGACATAATGTCATGAATTGACCCAAAGGTGACCTGATTATCTTACTTGCAATACCTCTATCGTCTTTTGTACATAATAATTACACAACATATATAGACAGATACACAGAGGCTATTTAACATTCCAGCTTCATGAGGGTATGCTTCGAATTCCAGCCACCGGGGGAGCTGTCGATTCACCGTCCACTTGTGATACTGATGGAGTACTTCCTCATTCTTCTGCACACTGCTGGAGAGTTTTATGGCATCGTAAATTAGTTAAATTAGCCTCCCCGCATAAGCGGTACCTAAATTTCTTTCTTGATAGATGCAACTGTCTTTCAGGCTGCAGAGGTCGACAGCAAGCTAGACAAATACTCTGGCCTGGGCTGGCTTCGAACTCATGACCTTTCGGTCAGTAGTGATTTTAATGCAGTTGACTCCCAACTAGCTGCGCCACAACCCGGTCCAAATCCCAGTCTCTGAGGCTCAATTGCTGATATAGGGAATGTCCAAGAGCATCCCAGTTTCTCAGAATGAAGAATTCACCTAATAGAATGAAGAATCTGGTCTGTAAATCTGTCTGGAAAGATTAGCTCTGATGAACTATATAGGAAAAACACAATACTTGGTCTAATTTATAATTTTGATGCGGCTTTCCTTCTTAGGATAACTTGTCCAATGCTTCTGAAAAAGAGAAAAAGAGAAGAGGAGAAATAATATTCAGGGAGTTGCCTTAACTGGGACTGAGTGGTTGGAACCAATACAGTGGCATCACTTGGTGAGTAAATAGGGTGGCTACCACACTGGGTGACACCATCAAAGAGTGACACTAAAATGACTGACTATATAATGTTTGTGCAGTGTTTTAGCAGAAATGTATTATTCCTTTAGTTAGACATAACAACAACAACAACAAAATATTTCATTAACCCCATTTACATGTATTAATTTTTGGTAAATAATAATAATATTACACTTTATTTATATTCCGCCCTTCTCACCCTGAAGGGGACTCAAGGCAGATTATATCACACATACGGCAGACAGTCCCTTCCGAATCCACATACAATTACATACAACATATAAACATATGACAAGTACAATTTTAGAAGGATTTTTCTTCAGGCTGCGTCATAGGGTGCGTCACAGGGTGTGGTTGTTCCATTACGTCATCCAAGCCTAGTAGCGACGTGGAGTACGTCATCACGTCACAAGGGGGTGCTGTTGCTTCATCCTCGTGATGGAGAGCCTCTGTTTTTCCGCATTCCACCTTCCGACAGCTGATCTTACTTTTTATTTAGGCGTTGTAAGTCCTTCTTTGAAAAATTCTTCCCCACTAGGCGGTTCCCAGTTTTATCTAATCACAGCTGAGCTGTTTTCAAACTGTTGGGTGAGCCGTGGACAGGGCTCACAGCTGGGTGTCCAAGCCAGCCCGGGATTCAAACTTGCAGTCTTCAGATCTTCAGATTGCTAGCACAGCTGCTGTTCATTATGCTATCTCTCCATCTTAATTTACTTTTTGAACCTTCTAATACAGCGTTTCTCAACCTGGGGGTCAGGACCCCTAGAGGGGTCGCGAGGGGGTGTCAAAGGGGTCGCCAAAGACCATCAGAAAACACAGTATTTTCTGTTGGTCATTGGGGAGGGGAAGGTTCTGTGTGGGAAGATTGGCCCAGTTCTATCATTTGTAGGGTTCTACAGAGATCTTAGATCCAATCTCATTGGACCATGGCTTTTAAAGTACCCGGGGCGCAGTGAAAGATGTTATTCCACCCTGCTGCTTTTGGACTCTAACACTGCAATGACTTACAGTGTTGCTAAGTTCTGTGCTGCGGCCCTTAATATCAGACGGGTGATGATTGACATCGTAAGGCAACAATATCCTGTCTGATTTTTAGTCTGATTTTAAATAACTGTTTACTGGGGAGTTGTCCTTCTCCTCTTAGGGCGCTTGTGCCCGCTTTGTGCTGGTCTGTGACCGTAATAAAGTTTTGATTGATTTGTAGGGTTCAGAATGCTCTTTGATTGTAGGTAAACTGTAAATCCCAGTAATAAAGAATAAGGGGGAGTGCATCAAGTTCATATACAAACAATCAGGACACGGGGTCCTTTCGAATAGACAATTAGTAAATCTGCTATAAATCTTTTCCCAAGTGGGATTACCGCAAGTAGGCAATGAAAGTCCAAATTATTCAATATAGTCCAAAACTCTGTATTCAATATGAATCCCAAATTATAAAGTTCAATATTCATTCAATGGGTATACAGTACAAATGTTCCAAATGAAATGAGGATCGAAAACAATCTTCAGGATATGGTGTTACCACAGTCCAAAATCAAATTCTTCCGTATAATCCGGTATGGCAGGAGGTGGCAACACTCTTTTACATCCCTGGGGTATACTCAGCCGACGAGCAATAGTTAAACAAGAATTCCATAACTCGTTTCGACCGTGTTCCAGTCTTTTTCAAGGCCCGGTATAATCCCCTTCATAAGTCCCCAAACGGTATAAATCATTCTGTAATATAATAACAATATATCAGCTAATATACACAGGACAATCGGTTCCTTAGGCAACTCTATTACATAGAAATCACAGGTGCAAAGTGTTGATACAATCAGGGGCGGTCTAAGGTAATTTTAAATGGTAGGCGAACATTATTTTGGTGCCCCCCCCAAAACATTATTGTGCCCCCCCCATGTAAAACAAATATACAATTCTAATATCACAATACCATTAGTAGTATTATATTGTATCAATGTATATACAATATATTATACCCTACTCATACTATATTATATCATAATTATATTATACTACATTACAATATAATTATATTATAATATATTGACATTATAATACAATATAACATTCTATTATATTATTATTATAAAATAATAAATAAAATTATTTATTTCAATAAAATTATCCTCTACTAAATATTTTCATTACTCCTATAAAACTCAAATAACCCAAGATAAAGTAAAATAAAATATTATATATTACTATTTTGTACAATACCACTATACTGCAATATTGTTTGTAATATTACATGTAATATAAAATATATCATTATTCTATTGTTATATTGTATTTGTATTATATTGTATGACAATATTAAGCAGAACTGTATAATAATCAACAAGAAATGCAATGTAAATGCATCAAAATCAGAATATATTACCTATCACCCGACTCATAATTCATAGGAGTCTCTCATGAGTCCAAAATTAGGATCCCAATGTAAATGTAAATAGAAAAACAGCCAAAATGTTCAAATGAGGTCGAATACAGGCAGCGCGGCCTGGGCAAACTTGGGCCCTCCCTCCCTCTAGGTGTTTTGGACTTCAACTCCCACAACTCCTCATAGCCTCAGGCCCCTCAGGTCTAGACAGAAATAGTGCCGAAGAAAGGAAGGAGGGAGAGAAGAGATCGCAGAGGAGGAGGAGGAAAGCCCTTCATTCATTCCTTCACTTACACTTCCTTCACTGATTCTTTTCTCCTTCCCCACAAACGCGCGCGCGGCGGAGACAAAAGGAGAGGGGAAGCACTCCCGAGCACACAAGGCCGGGGCCCAAAGGCAGGCAGCTGTGGCGCTGTCTGAGGAACATCGGCAGGGCCAGGATGGCGCCCCATGCGGCCAGGATGGCGCCCCCTTCCCAGATGGCGCCCTAGGCGGCCGCCTACTTGGCCTACCTTGTAGGACCGCCCCTGGATACAATATAGCGAGCAATGTAAAGTACATTATTAACAAATCATATATATTACATGGCAACGGAAGTCAGTCATACCTTCCATGCATAGGTAGATCCTGAATCGTGGAGACGTGGCATAAAGCAACAAGTTAAACCATAATGCTCAATTTTATGCAGTGGGAGAGGACCCACAAGTGCTCCTCATTCCCTAATTATGACATGTGAATCCCCAGGATTAGTGTAGTAATTCTGAAATACTTAGCCTTTGGTTGAGGCCCGAAGGCACCTCTGTTCGTAAGGAGAGAATGCAATGATTTTCTGCCCTATGCAGATGGGTCTCCACATTACCATGTGGAGGTACAGGTACATTTTAAGGCCAAAAAATTTCAAATCATTGGGGCCATGTCCCATGGTTTTGAAATGGGAATAGAGAGGGAAATCATCTGCTAGATTCCTAATTTTAGACCTGTGTTCACCCACTCTCAAACACATCATCCTGTTGGTCATGCCCACATAAACACGCCCACATGGGCACACCAATCCATAAATACATCTTTCACTTTTGCAGGTGAAGAACTCACGGAACTTTATAGAGTGTGCCAACCCCTGAATATAAATTTCTTTTTCTGGATATACAAAGGGCATTGTTGACACCTCCCGCATTTGTGAGTTTTGGGGTTAGACTACTCCTGGGTTGGGTGTGCCGTGGGCCCGAATGGACTAGAACATCCTTGATGTTTTGACTTCTTTTGTTGGCTATCAACGGTGGTTGGGACAGACCCGGAATATCCTGGACAATGGGCCAATACCTGTTTATGATCTTCTTAAAGGCACCAGTTTTGGGGGTGAGTACCAATGGCCATATCAAACGATTCATAGGTGGTTTAATCCTTTTTTGCATCAAGGAGTCTCTGGGTATCTGTTCAGCTCTCCTGTAGGCAGTGTCGATTACCAGATCGGGATACCCTCTGTTGCGTAATTTGGAGTAAAGTAGATCCGCTTCCCTATGATAAGAGGTATTTGTGGTGGAATTCCTTTTCAACCTTAGAAACTGGGAAAACGGGAGGTTCCGCTTTAATGGGTGGCTGTGGTAACTGCTATAATGTAGCAAGGTGTTCTTGTCCGTCGGTTTGTGGAAGCACCGAACCTGTAACTTGTTCATATGTTTATATAATGTCACATCCAAAAAGTTTATGGACTCCTTGCTGTATTCAAAAGTGAATTTGATAGATTCATGCCATCGATTCATCCATTCATGCAACTTGTCTATATTAGTATCTCCGGTAACCACCATCTGCACATCATCTATAAATCTGCAGTATGATTTAATTTTGAACGGGTGGCTGGTCTGTGGGCCATATATGAAACGTCGTTCCAGGGAACTCATATAGAGGTTGGCTACTGTGGGCCTGAAGGGGCTCCCCATGGCCATGCCCCAGGTCTGCAAGTAGAAATCATCATTATATTTGAAGTAATTATAGTCGAATATAAAATCGGTGAGGTCCATCAGGAAACCCGTAGGTGGTAAGTGTGGTGTGGTGCGTTGTAGAGAATCGAAGGTGTCTTGTAAGACTGTCCTTGCTTCCTCAAGGGGCAGATTGGTGTACAAAGCGTTGACATCAGCCACAATCAGGATGTCCTCCTCCTCCACGAGTTGATGTTCTAAGCGTTTTATGAAGTCATTAGTGTCTTTGATATACGTCGGTTTGGTTTGTACTGCTGGCTGGAGGATAGAATCCAGGACTATAGCAGGAGTTTGGAGGAGACCGCCTGAGGAAGAAATGATAGGACGTCCAGGAACCGGCATCGTGCCCTTGTGAATCTTAGGTAAATGATAATATAAAGGGATACGGGGTGGGGGGTAATCAGATACTGGGCTAACGTATTCGGGATCATGCCCTCCAGTTCTGTCTGTTGGACAATCCTGGTGATGATCTTTTGGTATCTGGGGTCACTCTGTAAAGGCTTGTAATATTTGCGATTTGATAACTGTCGCATCGCTTCGGAGTGATAATCCGCCTTATTCTTTTTTTTTTTTAATAAAGTTTTTATTGTTTAAAATACACACAACAACACAAAAAACATAACACATCACATACTACATTTACACAATTACACACCTTTAAAACACATCTGATAATCCGCCTTATTCATCACCACGAGCCCCCCTCCCTTATCCGCCGGTTTGATAACCAAATCCGGATTGTTTCCCAGGCGGTACAACAAGTCAATCTCACGCCGTGAAAGGTTGGGATGCCCATCCATTTTATTTTCATCACAGTGGAGTATACGGTTAACTTCATTTGTTACAATATCTTCGAACATACGAATACTGTTGGTACTTGCCGGGGTGAAAGTGCTATGGGGTCTCAAAGTTGACGGGGGGAGGGTTTGGATCAGAGACCGAGGAAGAAAAGAAATTTCTTAATCTAATGTTCCTGAACAAGGCCGCTAGGTCCTTGCGGACGTCCGTGGCCTTGCACTTGGGTGTGAAAACAAATGATAAACCTCAATTGAGAACATTTAATTCAGCCTCTGAAAAATTATAGGACGACAGATTGACAACTAGCTCTTGTTTTGTTTTTTTCGGGACCCCCGAAAATTTTTCTGGTTGCTGGATTCTTTATTGCCCCTGTTACGGAAATTGTATCCCTCTTTTGGTGGAGGTGCCGCTGGAGGCGCAGCCGCTCCTTGGGTTTCTTCATCGGAAGGGGCCGAGAACAGGGATTCCCTAGAATTATTGAATCTCACTCTATTGCCAGAGAAATTACGGGGTCTATTATATACCTTTCCCTTGGCATAATCGTCCTGGTCACGTTTGAACTTCTTCACTTTATCATTTTTTAACTCAAGGTATAAATCATCAATCTGTTCTTTGATGCGACTTATATCAGGTGGTGTTATGGTCTCTTTAAGAGTCTCCCGTATTTGTTCCATATCATTTCTCAGCTCTTGTAGTTCTTTGGAAGACCATAACACCATATCCTGAAGATTGTTTTCGATCCTCATTTCATTTGGAACATTTGTACTGTATACCCATTGAATGAATATTGAACTTTATAATTTGGGATTCATATTGAATACAGAGTTTTGGACTATATTGAATAGTTTGGACTTTCATTGCCTACTTGCGGTAATCCCACTTGGGAAAAGATTTATAGCAGATTTACTAATTGTCTATTCGAAAGGACCCCGTGTCCAAACTGTAAATCCCACCAAATACAACTCCCAAATGTCAAGGTCTATTTTCCCCAAACTCCACCAGTGTTTACATTTGAGCAGATTGAGTATTCCTGTCAAGTTTGGTCCAGATCCATCACTGTTTGAGTCCACAGTGCTCTCTGGATGTAGGTGAACTACAACTCCAAAACTCAAAGTCAATGCCCACCAAACCCTTCCAGTATTTTCTGTTGGTCGTGGGAGTTCTGTATGCCAAGTCTGGTTCAATTCCATCATTGGTGGAGTTCAGAATGCTCTTTGATTGTAGGTGAACTATAAATCCCTGCAACTCCCAAATTACAAAATCAATCACACACCCCCCCCCCCCAACCCAGGGCCATAGCCAGGATTTGGGTTCGGGGGGGGGGGGGAGGCTGAGTTTGGTTCGGGGGGCTGAGACTGGGTGGAAGAGGGTCTACCCTAGCAAACCTTTTGTATTGTTATCCCAATAACCCCATTAATGTGGGATATAATGAGCATGGTGATCAAATCATGATATGAATAAACATAACAGTTTAAATAATATACCAGTAAGGCCTTTTCGCGGACCACCCTGAGAATTTCGGGGGGGGGGGGGCTGAAGCTCCCTTAGCCCCCCCTGGCTACATGCCTGCCCCAACCCCTCTAGTATTCAAATTGGGGTGTACCAGGTATTTGTACCCAACTTGGTCCAGTGAATGAAAATACATCCTGCATATCAGATATTTACATTACGATTCATAACAGTAACAAAATTACAATTGTGAAGTCGAAACAAAAATAATGTTATGGTTTGGGGTCACCACAACATGAGGAACTGTATTAAGGGGTCACGGCATTAGGAAGGTTGAGAATCACTGTTCTAATAGCATGTACAGCAGCCATAGCTGCCCTCATTACCCAGTTGCAATGGTACATTGAATTACATGGTTTCTGCTGCACACAATGCTAACATGCATTGTTGTTTTTGTTGCTACTGTCTTTATTAATAGTCACAGATTTTGTCAAGTTTCTGGTATTTCAGCTAAAATGCTGTGGGGTAAGGGAGGAGGTTGTTATCAAACCATTGCACCCCACTCCCCACAAGTTTATGGGCAATGAAGAGACTTCAACATTTTCCACAGTTAAAAAATCCCAAAACATCATAGCCACTTCAGGTTCCAGAAGGACCTAGCAGCAGCTGTACCCTAAAACTCTATTAAATCTATCCCTTTAACAAATATATATCATTGATATTTTGTGTGTAACTTGTATCACTTATTATATATTATGTCAATTTTTAAATGTATCAAATACATCAAATGTTTCTTGAAGGGAGCTACCCCCCAATGCTCCCAGTTTGTATAATCCCTTGGGTGCAGAGATCATGGCCAGGATCTCACTAGTTATTTCCTGTCTGATAATATCAAAATGTGTGTGTGTGTGTGTTTGTGTGTGCAAGACAGATTATCCCATTTTTTTTATCAAGATGATCTCAAAATGTTTGCCCATTTAACTGAGGCTGAGAGTATGCTACTTATGGAAAAGAGGAGGCTCCGCAAACATGAATTCACCAATTTTCTAAATGGGTAGCCAAGTCCCTGATAATCTAGAACAGGGCTGTCCAACTTCTACCGGACCTGTGGCCAGAATTCTGGTCACTGATCACCTGGGGGGCCAAGCCCCTGGCTCCGCCCCCTCCCCCGCCCCTCCCACGGCTCTGCCCCCTCCCCGGCTCCGCCCCCTTCCCGCCCCCAGCTCCGTCCCTCCCCGCCCCCGGAACACATAATGAGGCCAAAATATACCATTAAGTAATATTTATATTAACAAAGAGGGATGGATGTATACATGGAGCACATAATGAGGTGAAAATATACCATTAAATATATTTATATTAATAAAGAGGGATGGATGCATGCATGGAACACATAATGAGGCCAAAATATACCATTAAATATATTTATATTAATAAAGGGGGATGGATGCATGCACGGAACACAGAAAGAGGCCAAAATATACCATTAAATATATTTATATTAATAAAGGGGGATGGATGCATGCACGGAACACAGAAAGAGGCCAAAATATACCATTAAATATATTTATATTAATAAAGGGGGATGGATGCATGCACGGAACACAGAAAGAGGCCAAAATATACCATTAAATATATTTATATTAATAAAGGGGGATGGATGCATGCACGGAACACAGAAAGAGGCCAAAATATACCATTAAATATATTTATATTAATAAAGGGGGATGGATGCATGCACGGAACACAGAAAGAGGCCAAAATATACCATTAAATATATTTATATTCACAAAGGGAGCCCCCTGCTTCAGCCTACCTTCCCAAACGGATCCAGGAGTAGCCGGACCACGAAAGAGGCGACGAGCGACCAATCCAGGAGCCGAAGAAGGATGGAGAAATCGCGTCCAAATCGCGTCTGTGTGGGCCGCAGGGCTTCAGTAGCCGAGATTTCGGCAACAGGAGGAGTCTCGCGAGACTGCGCCAGCCATGCAGGATTTTGATATCAACGCAGGCGTGATCTCGCATTGAGATCGAAATCCCGCGTGGCTGGTGTAGTCTCGTGAGACTTCCTCCGGAACCCGGAAGTGGGTAATTTTTTTAATTTAATTTATTTTTCTATTTTTATTTTTTATTAAAAAGATGAGGGGGGCGAAGGAAAGGGGCTGGGGGGCCGTGTACGGCCCCAGGGCCGCCAGTTGGACAGCCCCGATCTAGAACTAGTATCTTTGTCCTTTGAGTCTTCAACCCTTTGTTTCAACGGACCTGGACACTTAAGTTAATCAAGGGATCACCTGCATACCCACGTCATTACTTCCTCCAGATTCGTGCCATCCAGGCATGTAGCCAGGGGGGCTAAGGGGGCTTCAGCCCCCCAAATTCTCAGGGTGGTCCGCGAAAAGGCCTTACTGGTACATTATTTAAACTGTTATGTTTATTCATATCATGATCTGATCACCATGCTCATTATATCCCACATTAATGGGGTTATTGGGATAACAATACAAAAGATTTGCTAGGGTAGACCCTCTTCCACCCAGTCTCAGCCCCCCCCCCCTGAACCAAACTCAGCCCCCTCCGAAACAAAATCCTGGCTACGGCCCTGATGCCATCCCAGTGCGCTTCTCTTCAATTGATTGGACCTTTAAACCATCCAACCATCAGCTGTTCTCTTTCAAGCCACGGGAATCTGCTCCTCCAGGCCATGACAACAGGAACCTTGGTCATTCCCTGCATGGATCCTAGCCAGCCTCGCTCTGCAGCCAATCAGGTTAAGGAGTGGAAAGTCAGAATAACTGTCAGAACTACATAAAATGTCATGTTTTTGTGGTGTGAATTTGTGCTTGAACCTTTTGAAGCATATTGCTTGTATTTGCATCCTATTTGGTCAAATCATAATAAACCCCTTCAGCTTTGTTGTCAACCTGAAGTGCTTGTTCTCTGTCTTGGCTGATCTGGTTTAGCAGAAACTCACCAGGCAAGGACCTCCTATCTCAAATCACTACAAAGTGATTTCATGAATTACTACACTGAGTGACACCAATCCTAGCGATGCCACTGAACCAATATACTCTGGTGTGAAGTCAAGCAATAACCTTCTTGGGATGGACAATACGGCTTCTATCTTCCTTTGCTGAATTACCCAGCAATGGGATTCTGCTCTAGCCAATCATATTCTGTGTGCGCACCATGCAAGATAAACAGATTCTGCTTCGAAAATCTCTTACTGAATATGCATCAACAGAAGAACAGAAAGAAAAATTGAAACAAATCTTCCTCATATTGTTAACGTGCCAATAGCATGTTAAAAGAAAAGCATAGATGTATACGTTTGGGGGCCAACATCGAAATCTTAAGCGAAATGGAAGCTTGTGAAAGAAAAAGTAAGCCTTGGATTTATTTTTCCAGAGGGCCTTAATGGTCTTTAAAAGGTAACAGTAAATGTAAAGGTTTCCCCTGACATTAAGTCTAGTTGTGACTGACTCTGGGTGTGTGTGTGTGTGCTCATCTCCATTTCTAAGCCAAAAAGCCGGCATTGACCATAGACGCCTCCTAGGTCATGTGGCCAGCATGACTGCATGGAGTGCCATTACCTTCCCACCTACTGATCTACTCACATTTGTATGTTTTCAAACTGCTAGGTTGGCAGAAGCTGGGCCTAACAGTGGGAGCTCACCCTGCTCCCTGGATTTAAACCACCAACCAACCTTTTGGTCAGCAAGTTCAGTAGCTTAGCAGTTTAACCCGCTGCATCACCTTTAGAGGGGTCTTGAGAAAATTAAAAACCTTTTAAAAATCATATGCTGGATTTACCTGAACTGTGCCATATCACATGTTGGTTGCTTGTTTTTTTAATCAAAAGTGTCCTGAAATAGGTTGAACTGGTCTCTTTTTTTTTGTGGTGTAGGAACCTATCCCTGTTCTTTCCATGTTATTTTTTTTTGCCTCTGGCACCACATTTTCTGTTAAAGAAGTAATGCATGGGATTTTGATAGGCATATTGGCACGTCTCCAGTAAGTATTGGTGCCATTTTCATCAGACTTATCTGACTCATGTACAGTTCTTGTCTTTTATTAATATTTTCTTGAGGCGCTTTTTTTTAAAAAAAAAGCAACCTTGATGTTATAAAATGACTATTTTCAATGTGCAATCATTTGAATATATGCATATGCAAATGATGACTTGGAATTCAGAGAAAAAGCAGATTGAGGCTGACGAACCGACAAGTTTTGAAAGTTTCATCTCTATCCCAGCTCTGCAAAATTCATAATAGCACATTGATGGGTACACATTGATGGGTACACTTATGCTAAGATCTGCCTTTAAGTCATTGCTGTTTTGCTTGTCACAGTGCTATCAGCAGACTCCCTTTTCTCACACCACTTCTGGTGACATTTTAATCTTCAGGGAATGCATCCCTTAAATGTACTGTATACCAGCTTGTACTTGGCATCAAGCTAGCGAAAGCACATTTGACTGCATCCATATATGCTAGGTTGACAGAAGCAGGGGCTAACCGCAGGAGCCTACACCACTCCCCGGATTTGAACCTATCACAGGGTTTTCTTGGCAAGATTTGTTGCTATTCCTTTCCTCTGATCCTGTGAGAGTATGATTTACCCCAGTGTTTCCCAACCAGTGTGCCGTGGAACACAGGTGTGCCGTGGGAAATTGGAACCTCCAATACCCTTTCTTCCCCCTCCTGCCAACAGTGCTCTCTGGGTGTAGGTGAACTGCAACTTCCAAACTCAAGGTCAATTCCCAAGCAAACCCTTTCAGTACTTTCTGTTGGTCATGAGAGTTCAATATGCCAAGTTTGGTTGAATTCCATTGTTGCAAGAGTTCATGATGCTCTTTGATTGTGTGTTAACTATAAATCCCAAAAACTGTAACTCCCAAATGTCAAGGTCTATTTTCTCCAAACTCCATCTGTGTTCACATTTGGGCATATTGAGTATTCATGCCAAGTTTGGTCCTGATCCAACATTGTTTCAGTCCACAGTGCTCTCTCTGGGTGTAGGTGAACTACAACTCCAAAACCCAAGGTCAATGCCCACCAAACTCTTATAGCATTTTCTCTTGGTTATGGGAGTTCTGTGTGGGAAGTTTGTGTCTTTCTGCCATTCCTGTCATCAGGATATCTATGTTGTGTTCATCGAAACAGGTCCAGGTTTCACACTGAGTGTATAAATACATTTAAAAACATATTAACTATATGTATTACTGTGTTAGAGTGTCATTTTGTGTCATTTTGGTTGATGGTGTGCCCCAGGAATTTGTAAATGGAAAAAATGTGCCGCGGCTCAAAAAAGGTTGAAAAACACTGATTTACCTAACATAACCCAGTGAGTTTCCATGGCCAAATGGGAATTTGAACTCTGGTCTCCAGAGTCATAGTTCAAGACTTTAGCTATTTAGCAGCTAATTGTGCAAATTTCTTCACATAATGGGCTTGACTGACTTACCAGTCAAGCAGGTTGCTGACCATGGAGACCCAGGCTCGGTTGCCCCCGCGCCATCTTCCTTTGCCTCAGGGCTTCTTTCTCCAGAAGCCTCTGTAACGGTGGCGAGAAGTGTTTCCTGCCACACATGCCGGCCAGCCAATGAGGGGCTGGCTCTTCCTTGCCCAGGGGCCTCCTCAGAAGCCTCTGGGGCTAGAGCCATACGGGAGCTCGCCCCTTCCGAGGGCCTGTAAGACCTTCCGGCTGGCCCACACTTCCGCCCGGGCAGCTTACTTACAAATACACCTACGTGACAGACCTAAGAGAGAACTGGCTTAAAATATTCCATAGATGGCACATTACCCCCCCAACATGGAATCATGTACAAGAACAGCCAGTCAAACTGCTGGAAATGCCACGAGCATGTGGGAAGCTATTTCCACATGTGGTGGACTTGTCCCATATCACTTAAATATTGGAGAGACATACATAAGATCACGCAAAAAATATTAAAAGCAAACTTCCCCTTGAAACCCGATTACTACCTCTTGGGCCTAACAGACAAAGACAGAAATATGGACATAGATAGTGAGATCCTTTTTACCTATATGGCAACGGCGGCGAGAATAGTGTTCGCTAGACTCTGGAAAACTGACAAAATTCCCCAAATAGAAGATTGGCTAGACAAATTACATGACATAAGAAACATGGATACTCTTACCTTCCTCCTGAGAAAAAATACGGGCTCACCAAGAAGACGAACAGACTGGAGTCCTATAGATTCATATAAAGAAAAAAACGGACCAAAAAGGCTAACTTATAGCCAGTGCTAAATATTAATAACAAAACTTTCTCTATTTCTGATGAATTAGCAAGTTTTGAGACACGAAGAAAAGATGTAAACCACCTTAAGACTGAATGGAAGTCAACACACTTTTAATTTTGTCTGTCATGTTTTCACCCCTGCCTCAATCCTATTCCTCCTCCCCCTCCCACCCTTCCTTGCCCTATTACCCACCCCCACACTCACTTACCCCACTTATCCCACACTACTTACCCTCGTGTGTCAACCATGTTGTAATTTGTCAATTTTCATGTTTATCTCTTAAAACTCAATAATTTTTTTTTTTTAAAAAAGGCTGCCTGGGGACTGCCTCGCCACGTGCAGAGGCAGTCTCGATTTTCCTCCCACCCTCCCTACTCATTGCATTGTTTGTTGGTGCCTTTTGTTCACTGCACTTTATTGTTTCTCTGTTCATGGTTTTACGTTTTGCTATGTTCTTTGTCGCAACTCCTCGTTTGGCGTGTGGCATGTGGCATGGCCCCTGGATCAGGCTGGCTTATTGCCCCTTGGTTGTAAGGGGGATAACGTCCAGGCCCCCTGGGGTGCTGAGTTTCCGTGGATGGCATTGGGCCGCTTGCACCCCAGGCTTGTAAACGCCTATGGACTTTCGTGGGAGCTGTCCGACCCTGATCCAGGATCCATGCGTGGCCGCCAACCCTATGTTTCTGTTTTTCAATAAATTGAGTTATGACCAATTTTATCCAACCAACTGTGTCTGCATGTTGTTCTTGGCGCGAGGTGTGTCACGCTTGCACACGCAATGGTTTTCTTCTTGCTAGTTGCAATGATCCTTTAAAAAAGAGGTAAGTATAACCCTTCAAAAGTTATGTTGATGGGCATTTCCCCACTAAGCTTCCAAAGCCCAGTTCTTTGCAGGTCTTGTTTGTTTATTCCGTTCAAGGTTAGGTTGTTTTATACTGTTTGATGTCGTCTGTTTTGATGCAATTTTTAATGTGTTTTTTCGTTGGCATATATGAATGTTTGCCATATCTGTTGGAGACCACCTTCAGTCCCTTCAGAGAGATAGGTAGTCTACAAATAAAGTATTATTATTATATTAATAGGTAAATAAAACCCTTCAAAAGTTAAACCTTCCTCTCTGACTCAAGTTTGGAATTATTTCTTTGGGAACTCACGTTCCTTTATTCTTCTCCACTGAGATTTCTTTCTTCTTTCTTCTTGTAAGTTTTAAAATGGGGAGGGCTGCGGTTTCTGCAAGTTGCTTGTACTTGCTCCCCTCGGATTAGCTCGATTCCACCCGGGTGCCATCCAGACCCACTCGAACTCCCTCCCTTGAGGGTGGGTGGGGATCTTTGGGGCCTTTAGGTTCACCCCCGGGTGTACAACACCCCCGCACTCAATCTGGTGGGGATGGGTGAGCTTTCAGCTCACGTAGCCGCTCTATGAGGGTCCTCCTCGGGAGAGCTCTCTCTCAAAGAGGCTTGCCCGCCACCATTCCCCACCGGAAGTCCATTATTATTATTATTATTAGTTTACTGACACAAAAACAATATGGCACAGTAAATGAGATATATATGTTGGATTTTGTATCACAAAATCAGAAACCAAACATTTCCCAAGCATTTAGGACTGTGCGATATATTTTTGAACGATGCACGCAGATCCAAGTATGGTGGCCTTTTGCAATTGACGGATCATGATTTTTCAATGTGTATTGTTTCCAAATGCCGAGTGAGATCTTTTGGCACGGCACCCAGTGTGCTGATGACCACTGGGACCACCTATACTGGTTTATGCCAGAGCTTTTGCAGTAAATTTTGAGGTCTTGATAACGGGTGAATTCTTCCTGTTGTTTTTCGTCAATTTGACTGTCTCCTGGTTTGGCAACATCAATAATTCAATTTTTTTTCTTTTCTTCTGTGACTGTTCATTTGTACTTTGATTCTGTAACCCACTTGTCAATGGAAGTCCAGAATCGGCAGCATCCACCGTGGTCCTTTTTATCCTGGGCATCAAGTGAGCCAGTAGAGACTTCGCTTTGGTTTGTTTCTCCATAGTGCTAATGGGTTAGGTGCTCTTAGCTCCACTCCTCAACTGAGACCTCTCTGACTTGGTTGGACCTGCTGGTAGTTACACTACCACCAGCACAGCTCTCAGCATCCTTGGAACAGTTAAGCACCCCACCATGACCCATTTGGGGGGTGGGGTGATGATGATGAAGCTGATGATGATTATGATATTACTTAAGAGTCACAACATCTCTGATGGTCAGTTTCATGTAACAGGTATTGGGTTTTAAGTAGCCCCTCATCAGTTATATCTGCTCCCACTTCAGCCCAATTTCAGTCTCTATACCCCAAGTAGCACCTTTGATTATGGATCCTACAAATTGGTTTGTGAAATGGCATATATGATTTTGAGACAGCTCTACTTGAAAGTGCTTGGGCAATGCCTCTTAATACAAGTTAAGCACCCCTTATCTTGGGGGTCGGGAACCTTTTTGACTCAGAGAGCCATGAAAGCAAAATATTTGGAAATTTATTTCAGTGAGAGCCATACAATCTATTTTAAGACTGAATTCAACTAAATGTGAGTCTATACGTACATACTATGAGAAAAGGATTCCCCCGGCAGAATGACGGGACACTTCTGACCTGGCTCTGCAAAAGGCATGCTCAGGACTCTGGGAAGGAAGAGAAGACGGAAGGAAGGGGGGAAAGAAACAGGAAAATAAAGGAGGGAGGGGGAGAGGAAGAAAGAAAAGAACAAACTATGGAAAAGGAAGAAAAGAAAAGCAGGAGAAGGGGGAAAAGAAAGAATGAAATGGGAAGGGAGGAAAGGAAAGGGTGGGGAAAAAAGGAAAGGGAGTGAGAAAAAAGTAAAACAATGAAGGGAAAAGAAGAAAAGAAAGAAAGAGAGAGTGAAGTGAAAAGAAAGGAAGGAGAGGGAAAGGAAGACTTGGGGGAAAATAGAAGAAGGAAGGAATAGGGAGGGAGAATGGAGGAAAGAAGGAAGGGAAGAGAGGGAGGGAAAAGGAGAAGGAAAGAGTGAAGGGGAGAAAGGAAGGAAGGAATAGGGAGAATGGACAAAAGAAGGAAGGGGAGAGAGGGAGGGAAAAGGAAAGAGAAGCAAAGGGTGAAGGGGAAGAAAGGAAGGAAGAGGGAGAATGGAGTAAAGAAGGAAGGGGAGAGAGAGAGGGGGAAAGGAAGGAGAGAAGGAGAAGGAAAGGGTGAAGGGGAGAAAGGAAGGAAGAGCGTCACTCCTCCCCGCTGCATGCTGGGAAACCGAGGCCCGGGCTGCTCTGGAGAGCCAGATGCAATCATGAAAAGAGCCACATCTGGCTCCCGAGCTATAGGCTCCCTACCCCTGCCTTATCTGAAATGCTCGAGACCAGATGAGTTTCATGTTTAAGTTCCCCTCCAAATTTTGGAATACTTTCATATGCATCATGAAATATCCTGGAGATGAGACCCAAGTCTAAACCTAATATGAATTTATCTTTCATATATACAAATAAGCTGAAGAAAGTATCTTTATACACAATAATTTTAAAAATAATTTTGCGCATGAAACAAAGTTTGTATACTCTGCATCATCAGAAAGCAAAGGTGCCAGTATATCAGCCACCTGCACACATGAATTTGGAGTATTTTGGAATATGGATAAGCAATGCTGAACCTTTATGTTAAAAAATATAGAAAAGGCCGAAATCGCTTTCTCACGATTAGAAGGTAGGCTTTCATAATCTATTCCTTGCAATTTCCTATAACTAGAAAAACCAGAATGAGCTATACAGACTGAGAAACTGTGTAAATGTGTGTAAGAAGTGCTAGAGGTGCATTATTTAATTTTCTTGAGCACAACATTTGGACTGCTTGGTTTCAGAACACTAAATCATTTTCTGGTTGATTTCACACTTGAGTTATTCAGACTGTTCTGTTATTAACCAAAGGGAAACATGGCAGGGAGGGACTGAAGACAGCAGCCGTCTTTTGTTTGTATTATTTCGTTTAAATGTCCTTTGTTTCAGATTCTGTTCCACTGATCTGTTTAGCAGATCAGTTTCCAACACAGGATCCACACGACAACCAGCACGACAGATAACAGGCAATCTCTCCCTTCCTGCCCAACTATAGAAATGTTCCCTCGACCAGCTCAGATCTTGGTTTTTTTGGTCATGTATTGTTTAGGCCAGTGTTTCTCAACCAGTGTGCCGGGGCACACTAGTGTGCCGTGAGCGATCATCAGGTGTGCCGTGGGAAATTGGAACCTCCGAAAAGGGGGGGGGGGGAGAGTCTAGTGTGTTGAAGTATAAAAACCCTAAGAAACGTACCTCGATAAAGGCACAAAATTACAACCACCCCCCTCCTCACTCGTTGTCTACTTGGTCTCTCCCTCTCCATGCATTGGGAAGGCCCGCCTCCCTTTCCCCAAGTAGAGACCTCCTCTTGCCTCCTGGGGGTTCTGTGTGGGAAGTTTGGCCCAGTTCTATCGTTGGTGGGGTTCAGAATGCTCTTTGATTGTAGGGGAACTATAAATCCCAGCAAGTACAACTCCCAAATGTCAAGGTCTATTTCCCCTGAACTCCATCTGCGTTCATATTTGGGCATATTTTGTATTCATGCCAAGTTTGGTCCTGATCCAACATTGTTTGAGTCCACAGTGCTCTCTGGATATAGGTGAACTACAACTCCAAAACCCAAGGTCAATGCCCACCAAACTTATAGCATTTTCTCTTGGTTATGGGAGTTCTGTGTGGGAAGTTTGTGTCTTTCTGCCATTCCTGCCAGGATATCTATGTTGTGTTCATCAAAACAGGCCCAGGTTTCACACTGGGTGTAGAAATACATTTAAAAACATATTAACTATATGTATTACTGTGTTAGAGTGTCATTTTGTGTCATTGTGGTTGGTGGTGTGCCCCAGGATTTTGCAAATGTAAAACGTGTGCTCAAAAAAGGTTGGGAAACACTGGTTTAGGCAGCATTGGACTGTGCTTCTAATTAGTTCTTTGTTGACACAAAATATTCTTCAGTGGGTGGACTTCCTTATGTGAAAGGCATCAACAGTTTTGCACATGTTGGAGAGGTTTTAACTTCTGGCTTGAAATAACTTTCTCCACTGGTGATTAATAGTTTACTGCTATTAAGCCTAACCTTCGCTCTCAACCAAGCCTGCAGTGCAAAGGAGGACCTGTCCTCAACATAGGGTGCGGATTTTGGGGTTTTTACAGAACTTCGTGGGTCTACAAAAAGCCAGAGAGCAACAGGATACCTGGGATCCAAGAGAGGAACCATCATTCTGCAAACAAAGAGGCAAGTGATTGTAATCCCTTTTCAAGGACTTCTTTTGCAACCAACTAAGCATTTTGGGCCACCAGCATTTTTTACTGGTTGTTCTTCACTAAATCCTGATTGGTTCACTATTTTTTAGTCTAGCACTCATTCTTAAAGATATTCTAGGTCTCCCTGCATGTGGGACGTCTTGTCTCTACCTTCGGGGCCATAGCTTGCAATGTACATCCCTTTAAAGCCCATTTTCTAGGCCCTGAAGGCAGAAGATGTAGTGAAGTATATTTTGTATAATCTGTACCTAATTTATAAAGGGCTTTAAGCAGTACTCTGAAATTGTACGCAATCCAAGATTACCTCCTTTTTGTGATGAATCTACTCTCTTTTAGTGGTGGATAAGTGGCTGCCCTGAGAGCTGGTGTGACGTTGTGTTGGATTGTCACATGAAAACCAGGATTTGAATTCCTCTTCAGCCACGAAAACCCACTGGGAAACCCTGGACAAATCACACCTCTCAGCCCAGGGAAACCCTGTGATACGGTCACTTTAAGATTGCCGAAAATCAGAAATTTATTTATTTATTTACAATATTTATAGCCCGCCTTTCTCAACCATACGATGACTCAAGGCAGGTTACAGGTTGAAAGCATGCCCAAAGACTTGAAAGCATGCCCAACAACTGCCCTAGTAGAAAAGCCTGTAGTAGGGATACATCTCTATTTATAATAAAGCGGAACGTTTGTTTGTATGTGTGTTTGTATGTATGTATGTGTCAGCGTTCTGATTGGCTCCAGGCCTCTACATTCTGACAACATGATTGGTTGCCAGTGAGGGAGTATTTGCACAACTCCTCTATTGGCCAGCCAACACGAACATTCCGACCCTCTAACCTGGCAGAGGAGGATAAGGTAAAGGCCTGAGGCAGTCACCAACACGAACATTCCGATGCTCTAAAGTGGCAGAGGGGGTAAGGAACAGGCCTGAAGCAGTCAGGCATGGTGGGAGTTTAAGGCCAAAACACTTTGCGACCCCTTTGCGACCCCAAACAATGAGAGAACAAGACCAAACTTGGCACACAGAACCCTCAAGACCCACTCTACATCCTGGTGCAGTTTGAGGGAGGAACTCGCATAACCCAGGGACCTTCCACACAGGCTTATAACCCTGAATGTTCAGGCAGAAAAACCCACCATATCAGCTTTGAACTGGGTTTTCTGAGTCCACGCTTATATAATCTGGTTCACACCACATAGCATGGAATTTTATTCAGATGTGTGCAAAGGAACTCAACCCAGGGACCTTCTACACAGTCTTATAACCCTGAATGTTACGGCAGAAAAACCCACCATGTCGGCTTTGAATTGGGTTTTCTCAGTCCACACTCATATAATCTGGTTCAAACCACATAGCATGGGATTTTATTCAGATGTCTGCAAAGGAACTCACATAACCCAGGGACCTTCCACACAGGCTTATAACCCTGAATGTTCAGGCAGAAAAACCCACCATATCAGCTTTGAACTGGGTTTTCTGAGTCCACGCTCATATAATCTGGTTCAAAGCAAATAACATGTGATTTTATTCAGATGTGAGCAAAGGAACTCACATAACCCAGGGACCTTCCACACAAGCTTATTACCCTGAATGTTCAGGCAGAAAAACCCACCGTATCAGCTTTGAACTGGGTTTTCTGAGTCCACGCTTATATAATCTGGTTCAAACCACATAGCATGGAATTTTATTCAGATGTGTGCAAAGGAACTCACATAACCCAAGGACCTACCACACAGTCTTATAACCCTGAATGTTACGGCAGAAAAACCCACCATCTCGGCTTTGAACTGGGTTTTCTCAGTCCACACTCATATAATCTGGGTCAAAGCAAATAACATGGGATTTTATTCAGATGTGTGCAAAGGAACTCACATAACCCAGGGACCTTCCACACAGGCTTATACCCCTGAATGTTACGGCAGAAAAACCCACCATGTCGGCTTTGAATTGGGTTTTCTCAGTCCACACTCATATAATCTGGTTCAAACCACATAGCATGGGATTTTATTCAGATGTCTGCAAAGGAACTCACATAACCCAGGGGCCTTCCACATAGGCTTATAACCCTGAATGTTCAGGCAGAAATCCCACCATATCAGCTTTGAACTGGGCTTTCTGAGTCCACACTCATATAATCTGGTTCAAACCACATAGCATGGAATTTTATTCAGATGTGTGCAAAGGAACTCACATAACCCAGGGGCCTTCCACATAGGCTTATAACCCTGAATGTTACGGCAGAAAAACCCACCATATTGGCTTTGAACTGGGTTTTCTGAGTCCACACTCATATAATCTGGTTCAAAGTGATGGACCATGGCTGATGGGACTCGCAGTACCTTCACTAACTTCCTGAGACTACTGCGAGCCACGTAAACATCTGATAAGGGCCAACTTTGGCACACAATGCCTTTCTCAAATAACCCGGGCAGGGCCGGGTCCCCAAGCTAGTGAATAAATAAAAGGGGATAAGTTCTGACAACGTACTGGAGCTTAAAGGAAAAAAAAAAATTGGGATAATTGGAATCATGGCTTTAAGAATAGCTTTTCTTAGCCGCCGAACTAGACCCATCATGTCCAGGTCGTTCCTGCCACCTGAGGGGCCTTCCAGACAGCCTCTCAATCTGGGGAAAGTGGGTTTAAAAATCATGGTACATGAAGGAAAATCCAAACATGGAGGTCTCAGTCCCAGTAAATGATCCCCTGGCATACTGAAAGGTTTGGTTATAGCAGATTTTTAAAAACTGCAAAATAGTAGTGGGATATTCGCTTGAGGTTTCTGTTTAATTTTTTTCTCAATGATTTCTTAAGATTTGCTAATGCACATGAGTGCATTATAAAGGGTTCTTAAGAGATTTTTTTCCTCTCAAAGGGGAATGCTCCTAATTAGCCACCTGCCTATCTTTGGCTCCATATATTTACTTTTTAAAGGTATCATGTATTTATTTAATTTATTTATACCCCGCTTTTTTCTACCCCAAGAGGAGACTCAAGACAGCTTAAAATGACACCACTGTGGTGCTTTAAAACATATAAGCATCAGTTAAAACCACAAATTAAAATTAAACATAGATGAAGCAGCACAATGTATTTATGTGCAGAAGCAGTCCACACCAGCGAATCATAACAAACTCTTGCGGGTTTTGTTAAACTGCAGGACTATACAGTCCTCCAAAGCAGTACATTTTTCGGCCGATCAAAAATTTTAAGCAAGCCCTTTTAACATGTGTTTTTCATCTGATCCCACAATCCAACACATTTTCAGTGCGCATCATCTAATCCAGTGTTTTTCAACCTTTTTTGAGCCGCGGCACATTTTTTACATTTACAAAATCCTGGGGCACACCACCAACCAAAATGACACAAAATGACACTCTAACTTACTATATTGTACTATACCATTATACTGTAATATTATTAGTACTATTACAAGTAATATAAAATATATAATTTCAATATTGTATTATTTTTAAAAAGTGTTATCTTGTATTACATTATAATAATATAAATATTATAGGTACATACAATATATATTATCAGTAAAGCACAGGAGTTAATCCTGACTGTTATCTTTACTCTCATAGTCAATAACGATATACACCATGACTATGACAAATACTGATAATATAACAATATAATAGCATATACTAAGGGGGAAATAATATTATGTTAATACATAGTTAATAATAATAATATAGCCCATGAGGCTCCTTCCACATCGTGTCACAGTCTCTGAGGCCCGGTAGGCCGCTCGCGTACCTGTCCGGAGATGGGCCCCATTGTTCCCTGCGTCGTGGCAGCAGTGGGCAAAGAGGCAGTAGAGCCGCGGGTAGGAGAGGAAGCCCGTGAATGCAGAGGCGCTGCTGCCAGCCAGGCTCAGGCTCAGGCTCAAGGGCTCCACCGCCCCGGCCGGCCAGACCAGCACCAGGCCCGCCGCCAAGCCCAGCACCGCCAGGCACACCCGCCACCGCATCACCTCAGACAAGGCACTTCCGCTCCACTGGCGTCCCCTCAGGGAAGGCGCTTCCGGTCCCGCTGCCTCTGCTGCCGCCATCTTGGTACCGGGTGGGAGTTCAAGGCCACTACGACAGGATTGGCCCATGGGGAATAAAGGGGTGTGGCTTATTCAAGACTCAAGAGGTTCCAATTTCCCACGGCACACCTGATGATTGCTCACGGCACATTAGTGTGCCGCGGCACACTGGTTGGAAAACACTGATCTAGTCACTGCTCCATTTTTATCCCAGTTTCTTTCGTATTTTAAGGCTTGTGTAGAAGGGGCCTGAGATGTGGGCCAAATCCAGAAGCATAACTGGAGCTTAAGAAAGGACAAAGCTGCTCTTTTGAAGCGATGGAGCACTTGGAGATCCTCACCCTTTCACAAACCTAAAATTAAGGTCTCTTTCATCTTGTCTTTGCTTTGATGCTTCAGTCAGACTTACAATGTAAATAAGACATTTATTCCCTTGATATATCTCAGTAATAAATGTGTCTGAGAGCAAATCAAGCCAGAGTTCTAGCTACAAGCCAAAATACATGAGATGACAAATTTTTAGCATAGCAAAGGGATTGCTTCCCAATCTTCAACCTGAAATAGGATAGATTATTCTATTAGAAAAATTAGTAGCAATGCTTAAAGTTTAACATACAAATTTTTGGGAGCAGCTACTGTTTAATCTCATGGGATGGGTTTCTTGAATAAAGATGGGTAATGCAAAAAACAGGTTTAAGGATTTAATTTTATACTTTCTCTTTTTGGATGATGATTTACACAACCCAACTCATTGAATCAATTGCTCAGCTTGTCACGAGGTTTGTTCTGAGATCTGTTCCAAACGCTTTTGCCCTGGCCTGAAATATTTCTCTGGGCATCTGAGGCTGGATCTACACTGCCCTATATCCCAGGATCTGATCTCAGATTATCTTCTTATCCCAGATTATCTGGCATGCCGCATTATTACGGGGTGTCTACGCCCTACACCACTGGAGAAACTACACTGTCTAGCTCGGTGGTTCCCAAACCTTTTTGGACTACCGCCCCCTTTCCAGAAAAAAATTTACTCACCGCCCCCCTAGAAATTAGTTTTTAAAATTTTTAATAGCAATTAAACAGAAATATATATGTATTAATGCAGTGGTTCTCAACCTTTCTAATGCCGTGACCCCTAAATAAGGTTCCTCATGTTGTGGTAACCCCCAACGATATTTTCATTGCTACTTCATAAATAATTTATTACTTTTATGAATTCTGATGCAAATATCTAATATGCAGGATGTATTTTCATTGTTACAAATTGAACATAATTAAAGCATAGTGATTAATCACAAAAACAATATGTTTGAGGGAGTATGGACAACAGATGATGGGATTTGCAGTACATTCAGCCAATTTAGCTCGGACTTCCACAGCCGAGACCCCATGAATGACAGATCTGGACCATGACCAACAGAACCCCCATGACCAACAGAAAATATGGGAGAAGGAGCTACTCGCGCTTCCCTTGGAGGCAGGGGGTGGGCCCTGCGAGGAGCCTGTCGCCTGGCTCATGCCACCGCCCCCTTACAGGGGCTTACCGCCCTCCACATTCTTATATATACCATGTTGTCACCCTGCACCTCGAAATGTGTCAAATTGTGTGTTTTTAATGTGTTTTATTCTTTTATTGTAGGGCCCCCATGTCTGCGACATGATGCCCATTTATATTGTTGTACCCGCCCGAGCCTGTGGGGGAGGAGCGGTATACAAGATCGAAGAAATATATATATATATATATATATATATATATATATATATATGTTTTTATTGGTTTTTTCCCCTCTCCCACCCTCCCCTCCTTGTACATACAGTTTATATACAGAGTTTACATTTGAAATATCAGTCTCAGTCTTAATTTTTCTACTCCACCTCTTAACACATTTTCGAAATAATTTCTAACTGGTTCCCACATTCTCTTTGTTATTATTATCTTTTCAATTTTATCTATATTATTCCATTTACAATTTGTTATTTCCACATTTAACATATTAATTATATAGTTATACCAGTTAGTCAATGTTCATTTTGTTTTATCCTTCCAACCCCTCACTAAAACTATCTGTGCACACGCTATTAATTTGTCAATCAATTTTTCTTTTGCATATTCTTTACTCCTATTATCCGTGCATGTAATACATTTCTATTAACCATTACTATATGTAAATCTAACATTCTATTGATTTCTCCTTCAATCATTTTCCAGTAATCTTGCACTCTATCACATTCCCATATCATATGATTGAACACCCCTCTTTGTTCACAGCCGTGCCAACACTTATCTTTCATCCCTGGTACAAAGCGTGAAAGTTGTGCAGGAGTTCTGTACCATGTTTGTAACATTTTCCTTCTGGCTTCCCTTAATGCATTATACTTTTCTTTGCTATATTACTTATTTCCCTCTGGATGCCCCCAAATTCTCCTGAGCCTCCCAGCGCCCCCTTGGATCGTCCCATCGCCCACCAGGGGGTGGTACCGCCCACTTTGGGAACCACTGGTCTAGCCAATATTGCACTACCTGACATCCTCCGGGAAGTAGAAACCAATAGTGAAAGGACCAAGGAAGTGACATCTCCGGCCCATCCCCTGTTCGGATATCAGCCAGCACGCCAAATCAAGAAATAGTTTTCTAAGATCTACAGAGACACTCGCTGGAACACCTCAGTGAGCAAGAGTCCAAAAGCGGCAGGCTAAAAGCTAGAACCTCAATCAATGGCGGATACCAAATGAGAGAATCCCCCCACCCCTGGGCAAACAGAAGACTGGGCGACTTGGAAGGCGCTGAACAGACTGCACTCTGGCACCACGAGATGCAGAGGCAACCTTAAGAAATGGGGCCACAAAGTGGAGTCCACGACATGCGAGTGTGGAGAAGAGCAAACCACAGACCACCTATTACAATGCAGCCACACATACAATGGAGGACCTTCTTATAGCAACACCAGAGGCACTCCAAGTGGCCAGCTGCTGGTCAAAGGACATTTAGTATAATGCCAAGTTTTCAAACTTTGTGTGTGTGTGTTTGTGTTTAAATACAATACAACTGTTTGGTTCACTCCTGGTTCAATAAATAAATAAATAAATAAATAAATCTGGCAGTGTAGATTCAAATAATTCAGTTCAAAGCAAATAATTTGGGATCAGATCCTGGGATATACTGCAGTGTAGATCTAGCCGGTGTTCCGGACATTACATATGTGCAACACATCTATTACATGGTGTTGATTCATCCTGGCTGTATCATATGGAAAAAGGATTGCAAAACAGAGAGGCCCTTAAGGGTGCCATGGGGCAAACCACTCCATGTGGCCCATCTCAAAAACACAATGAATAAAACCAAGACGAGCTTTTACAGACACTTTGGTGCCCCTCCCCTTTGCCCAAAAGCAATAGTGGAGAACATCCTTGTTGGAGCCAAAATCAAATACCAATGCCATGAATCTCAAACTAACAGCCTGGGATTTTTCCTACCCTCCAGAGCTTAATTAAAAACAATAAAGATAAAAACAAGGCCAGGCAAGCCCATTGGTCCATGCCAAAAATATTATAATGGAACATTGCCTGACTTCGCTCAATAGTAACATTGAACCAGAGCCATTGTCTCCCAGCGGAGGGAGCAGAGCTCCAGGTTTAGAGGAATGTGCACGAAGTAAACGAGAACTCCTGTGTTGAAATGAACGGAAAATCCTTTTGTAGGCAAGTCTCCTCAAGTGTCTACGATATTGCTTCTAGCGCCCACTTTTTGCTTGATAGTCAAGCAGTGCTTCTTGTAGGCCAGAGAACACATCTCACCACGCTAAAACTGTGGATGTGGCTCATATTGAGACATGGATACAAAAAAGCACAAGGCGGGGGTGCTTGCACAATGAGAGCATTCCACTTTCTTCAATCTATGAAGCCCTGATGACAATTCTGTGTGGAACGCTCCGCTGCTTGACTTCTTGTGTAGCCACCCCATAATAGCCCTGACGAAGCGAAACCGCGAAACGGCGAAACGCTGTTGGTGCCAAGCCAGTTCAAGCCGTTGGCAAGGCTTCCGCCCCTGGTGTGAAGCTCTACTGCCCTGTGCGCTTCACGATACTGGCAGAGGCTCCCCTCATGCCATTTTTGCAACGAGAACTTCGTTTGCAGCAGCTTTGCGACTTTACTTTCACTTTACGGCTATATGCCATTTGTATCCCGGGACTCCGCGGCTCACCCCCACGGACCTCCCTGCTTCAGAGTGAGTACCTACCTTGAATTGTTGGATCCCCAACTCGTAACGTAGCTCCAGGACACAGAAAAACACGACTGTGCCCCACCTCCCTTCAAGTAAAGAACTTTTCTCGCCATTTGGCGCTTGAGAAGCCGCGGTTTGTCCGCGCCGCACTCCCAGGCCCACACTTGATCTGTTGCGTCTCCTCCTCACATTACCCACACCCATGTGTGCAGGTCCATTCAGATGTATTATCATGTGTTGTACTATCCTGTGTTGAACGATGAATATGTGCTGAACTAATACCATGTGTTGAACTTTTACTATGTGCAGAACGATCCTTATGTGTTGAACTATTGTTGAAATCTTGTACTGCTCCTTTAATTGATGCATATTCTTGCTTACTATTGATCAGGCCTTCGTCTGTATATGCTGCATGTTTTCTATTTGTGTATTATTCAATTGATGCTACATGCTTCATGCTTGGAACTATGTATTCTTGCAACACTTGAACTGCAAATACACATGTGTTTTTGATAAATGTTTTACATATAACCTATGAGGCTTCTCTTGCTTACTATCCTTTTACTTTCAGAGGTGCACTCACCCTGCTTGCATTATATGCTCCCATTGCACTTATTGTCCATGTAGTTTATGGTTTGCCCTTACTACTTGTATACTCATATTGAGACATGCCACATTATCACAGGATGTCTGCACCCTACACCACTGGAGATATTACACTGTTTAGTTGGTATCGCACCACCTGACATCCAGCCGAGAAGGAGGAGCGAATAATGAAAGGACCAAGACAGTGATATCTTCAGCCAATCCCCTGTTTGGATATCAGCCAGTACGCCAACATCTTAAATCAAGAAATAGTTTTCTAAGATCTACAGAGATACTCGCAGGAATACCTCAGCAAACAAGAATCTAAAAGTGGCAGGCTAAAACCCACAACCTCAACCAGTGGCTGATACCAAATGAGAGACTCCCTCCTGGACACACAGAAAACTGGGCAACGTGGAAGGCACTGAACAGACTGCGCTCTGGCACCATAAGATGCAGAGCCAACCTCGAGAAATGGGGCCACAAAGTGGAGTCCACGACAGGCAAGTATGGAGAAGAGCAATCCATAGACCACCAATTGCAATGCAGTCTGAGCCCTGCCACATACACAATGAAGGACCTTCTTACTGCAACACTAGAGGCCCTCCAAGTGGCCAGCCACTTGTCAAAGGACAATATAATGCCAAGTTTTAAAACTTTGTGTTTTTAAAAAATACATTGCAACTGTACCCTTGTTTTGCTCCTGATATGATAAATATATAAAAATACCCCAAGTGTCTCTCATGTAAAGTTGGGAACATTGGCTAGAGTTAAAGATTATAATGGCAGCAGGCATGAGAGTTGGACAACTTGAGCAACTGTTTCCAGAATCCTTAATCCTTTGAACTATACCAGGGCTGCCCAACTGGCGTCCCAGGGCCCGTATACGGCCCCCTAAGCTTTTTAATAAAAATTAAAAATAAATTAAATAATAATATTTAAAAAAAATTACCTACTTCCGGGTTCCGGAGCAAGTATCGCGAGACTACGGAAGCCACACGGGATTTCTCTCTCAACGCGAGATCACGCCTGCGTTGAGAGCGAAATCCCGTGTGGCTTCCGTAGTCTCGCGATACTCCTGTTGCTGAAATCTTGGCTATTTAATCCCTGCGGCCCACGCAGATGCGATTTGGACCTTCTCGGCTGCTGCCTTGGTCAGTCGTCGCCTCTGCTCGTGGTCCGGCTATTCCTGGATCCTGCGCATTTGGGAAGGTAGGCTAACCTTTATGTTATTATTATGTAATTGTGTATGGATGCCCCTTATGTATTCCCTCCCTGCATTTCCCCTTAGTAAAAGATTATATTTAATTGTATGGATGCCTCTTATGAATTGTAAGTAAATTGGAGCCGGGGGAGGGCCGGGGTGGGGGCGGGGTGGGGACGGAGCCGGGGGCAGACCCTTCTTCCCCCCAGGTCATCAGTGACCGGAATTCAGGCCCCTGGGCCAGTAGAAGTTGGACAGCATTGAACTATACTACTGGTTTTCTCCGCTTTATTTTCAGCCCACTCCCATCTTGTTGAATTGATTGGTAAGACATGGAGCCAGGACCGGACAAAGGTAAAACATTATAGTAAGCCAACCTTTTTTGTTACCCCTTGGGTCTTCAGTGTGGTGATGATGGTGCGCGCACACACATACACGCCGGAGCACGCATGCGCGCAAACAGCTAGTTTCACACATGCACTATTGGTACTGAGCATTTCTGGCGGAAGGAGTAGCAAAACGCACTCCCAAGAGGATGAAAAGGACGGGGGAACATTTTGCAGCCGGGGCTGAGCCTCCCGCCTCCGGCTGCAAAATGTTCCCTGGCTTGTCTTTTTCTGCCTCTTAGGAGTGCGTTTTGCTCATGTGCTATTAAAACAGAACACTCCCAAGAGGATGAAAAGGACAAGCCAGGGAACATTTTGCAGCTGGGGTGGACCCTCCCCCCTGCCCGCGCACCGACCAACCACAGCAATGGCGCAGTATGATGCGCCGAACCTGGCGGCTGCGGCCGAACGCGCCCTTGGCCACATGGCACCTTGAGGCGGCCCCTTACTTTGCCTCCACTAAGATCCGCCCCTGCATGGAGCACCCTGTCACAATCTTTTTGTAGACTCCAGTTCACCAGATGTACAGAAAGGTAAGAAATCGATGTTGAACATGACCCCTCCCCAAAAAAAAATAAAAGATAGATTATAATCAGGGAATTCATAGTTTTGCCAAGGACGCCAGGCTGATACTAGACAAAAACATACCCCACCCAAACACCCACATACAGTCTTTTCACATCTCAAGCCCTGTGCTGTTCCTCTTTCTTTTCTGTCTTTTCCATTCCATAACTACTAGCCCATAGCCCCCATGTAGCAGACTAAGACCTTTCTCCATGGTCTCATGGCTCCACATGGCAACGATGTTCGTGTTCCTTCTTCTTGTGTGCGTTGCCTCGGTATGGAGCCTGCTGTTACCTCCTGTGTTACCCCTGTGATCCAGGCCAGCATCAGGCCATTCTGGTTGTTTTTATCAATTGGACCCCTTTTTCCTAAACAAACCTCCTGTTTTATGGATGGACTATGGCTGCCAATCCTTGCTCACTGCACATAAATGTCTGCTGCTTGTGAACTTTGCATCTGGCACTCTGCTATATTCTGTGGAATCAGCCCCAATTTTTGAGCCTAACAGCTCTTGATTCCCAACACAAGTTTGAAAGTAGTTTGCACCAGGCCCGGATTAACACCTTTTTGCGCCCTAGGCCACACTTTGGAATTATGCCCCCTTTAAGACAATCTCTACCGCACCCCTGCACCCCCCACATCCTTTCATCCGCTCGTCCCCTTAGGGCCCCGCATCCAGCTCTCCTGGTGTGGCCCCACCAGGTCCGCCACAGGAGTTTCCTCTCAGCAGGCACTATGGATGCAGGCATGGGGGGGGAGGAGCCCCCTCCCCGATGCCGGGGCTTGAGGCACTTGGCTCCTACCCGGTATCAGGGATTGCGCATGCGTTGTAGTCAGCAGCTGTACCGATGCCGTGCTTCTCCCTGATACCGGGGCTTGTCGCGTTGGGCTTCTCTCCTGTACTGGGGTTTGCGCATGTGCTGTAGCCGGCAGTTGCGCTTCTCTCTCCAGTAAGGAGGAGTCTCCTCCTTGTGTTGGAGGAGGAATACCAGCTTTCATGGTGTTAGGGCATGCGCAGACTGCGCAATGGAGTTTCCTGTACTTGCACTGAAGAAGCCAGGAGGTGGATGCTGTCGGCATCGAGAGAGTTAATTGTTCCTCCTGTCAACATCGACGCCAGTGTCGAGAGCCCCTGCGCATACATATAATGCGCTGTACATTGGCCTACCTTTGTTGGCGATCAGGAAACTCAAGCTGGTGCAGAACGCTCTTAGGAGCCCCAAGATCCACTCACGTAACTCCACTCTTGCGCGATCTACACTGGCTCCCAGTTGAATTCCGGGTCTCCTTCAAGGTGTTAGTTTTAACTTTCAAGGCCTTATATGGTTTGGGGCCAGTGTCCCTGAGGGAGCGGCTTACCCCTTATGTGCCCAGGAGATCACTGCGTTCTGAGGGGCTCAACGTTTTGGAGGTGCCTGGTATCAAGACCTATAGGCTATCTAGTACACGGCAGAGGGCGTTTACTGTGGCTGCACCGACTCTGTGGAACTCCTTGCCTGAGGAGATACGAGTCATACGGGAACTGATGCCGTTTCGCAGAGCCGTTAAGACCTGGCTTTTCAGGCAGGCATTCGGCTCCGGCCGGTGCCCGCCATAATTTGCACTCTGCCGCGTTATCGTCATCACCATGCCATTATGCTGCTATATTGTAGTTTTATTGGGAATGGGGTTTAACTGGGGTTTTTATTGGTTTTATAGTGTTTTATATGTTTTATCTGATTTTGCTGCTGTAAACCTCTCTGCGCTCTGGAGAAAGCGGTATATTAAGCCGAATAAATGAAATAAATAAATACGCCGTTTGTGCAACAATAGCAGAGGCAGGAGCTGGTATTTAGGAAGGGGCAGGGGCGGCGCCAAAAAGGAGGACCTCCGGTATCCTTCCTTCCTCATCTCCATGCGCTTTGCATTATTATTTGTTGCATTATTATTTGTAGATGTCCAGCTTCCGACCCTGGACGGTGTGGCGCTATGCCCATCGCCTTCCGTTAAGAGCCTGGGGGTCCATCTGGACTCCCAGCTGACCATGGAGGCCCAGGTCTCCGCGGTCAGCAAGGTTGCTTTTTTTCATCTGCAACAGGCTCGGAGGCTGGCCCCCTATATCTCCAGGAATGACCTGGCCACGGTGATCCAAGCTACGGTCATCTCAAGGCTGGATTACTGTAACGCGCTTTACGTTGGCCTTCCTTTGTCGGCGACCCGGAAGCTCAAGCTGGTGCAGAACACTGCCGCCCGGCTCCTGTCTGGAACCCCAGCAGGCCGCCACATCACACCTGTTCTGCAGGATCTGCACTGGCTCCCAATCGAGCACCGGATCTCCTTCAAGGTGTTGGTTCTTACCTTTAAGGCCTTGCATGGCCTGGGGCCAGCGTACTTGAGGGACCGACTCACCCCACACTGTCCCCGGGATCACTACGCTCCGAGGATGCTAATTTGTTAGAGATACCCTCGGCGAAATCGGCTAAACTGACATCTACTCGCCGGAGGGCGTTCTCCGTTATAGCTCCTACGCTGTGGGAACGCCTCCCGGCTGGAACGCTGGCTATAAAGGACCTGCTCCCGTTTAGACGCGCCTGCAAAACTTATTTGTTTAAGCAGGCCTTCGGTGAGTAGGTCCTGCCCATGTTCCGCTTTAGCCGCTGTCCTGGGGTGACACGCTATCTAATTTCTGAACTGTACCTGGGGGTTTTGTATTTTGCTGTTTTAACTGTTTAATTGTCTTAGATGTTTTATCGCATTGCTTGTGTGTAGTTGTACCTTCGGTTCCTGTGAGCCGCCGCGAGCCTCAGGGAGTCGGCGGCATAGAAACCCGAATAATAATAATAATAACATTTTTATTTTTAAAAAATTGGTCCGTGATCTGCCCCCCCCCCCCCCGGCTTGAACCCCTAGGCCATGGCCTAGGTTGGCCTTATGGGTAATCCTGCCCTGGTTTGCACTCATCTCTGCCAAGGAAGGGGATGGTGAAGCGGGGGATCTTGCCTTTTCCAGTAGACACAGGCAAAAACAAACTGCTGCAGGCTCTTTTAGTTGTCTTCTTTTCTTTATAACTTTTGATGTCTTGGCCATGTTTTTGTTTGTGTCCCAGTTTGTACCTGTGAACTGTTGGAGACTGTTCTGTCTTGAAATCAGTTAAACTCGACGACAATTAAATATTCTTTTCAGTCATCCAAAACCAATAATTTTGTAGCTCAGGAACAGCAATGTCAAATGAGGCAAACCAAATATTCTTGACTTTGCTCACAAACCACTACACCAGATTGTGATAATGACAACACGATAACAGCATCTTCCTCTAATAGCAGCTGTGTAAATTGGAGGTGTGTCGATGTTGAGATGTTGTTGACTTTTGGGCTCTGCGATGAACAAGCCTTCATGCTCAATGATCACTCTCGTAGAAAGGCATCTGAATGATTGGCTCCTGTGACAAGTCACCCAAGCAAGTAACAACCATCCTTTGTCAGGATGAAAGATGGAATAACAGAACCAAACTGCTTATAATTTGTTACTTTCTAAAAAGAAGACGGTTGGCATATGTGTAAATTATCTGCTGAAACATAAAGGGTTATGTTCAAGTTTCCAAAACACCAATTGTAATGTTTCCGCATTGGAAACACTAGCTGTATGAGGCGTAAAATTGATGCCTCCTTTATGGGCTATTAAGCAAATAGGATGTGTGTATGCTAAACCAGTGTTTCCCAACCAATGTGCTGTGGCACACTAGTGTGCTGTGAGTGATCATCAGGTGTGCCGTGGGAAATTGGCACCCCCCCAGCAGCCCCCTCACAGGTTTCCAAGAAACAAATTGAGCCTATCCGCTTGGAAATGTTTGGGTTTTTTTTTACTATTTTACTGGATTTTTCGAGAGTCCCCCCCCCCCCCCCCGAACTGTTTATAACAGGTTCATGACATCCATAGTTAACTGGAAGCAAGTTTCACTCAGGGTGAAATTTCACAAAGGTCTGGAGAACAAGCTCTATGAGGAGCGGCTTGAAGAGCTGGGCATGTTTAACCTGAAGAAGAGAAGGCTGAGAGAAGATATGATAGCCAAGTATAAATATGTGAGAGGAAGTCATATATAAGTTGTGTTCATCAAAACAGGCCCAGGTTTCACACTGAGTGTATAAGTACATTTAAAACATATTAACTATATGTATTGCTGTGTTAGAGTGTAATGTTATGTCATTTTAGTTGGTGGCGTGCCCCGGGATTTTGTAAATGTAAAAAGTGTGCCGCGGCTCAAAAAAGGTTGGGAAACACTGTGGTAAACTGTGGTTTTCATACTTTGGACATCTCATGAGGCAACATGGCTCATTGGAAGGCTGCATTGTAGATAGATTGAGTCAGCCTGAATCTTCATGAGTGAAACAATGAACCCTTACTCCAATTTCGGTTTCATTGGAACACAAAATTGTCCCTTTGTTCCACATTAAAACACATCATGTTACGCCCAGGCCCGGATTAACACCTTTTTGTGCCCTAGGCCACACTTTGGAATTACGCCCCTTTTAAGCCAACCTCTACTGCCCCCCAACACACACACCACTCAGACCCACATTTGGCTGGCTTTCGCCATGGTGCCTCCGGAGCAGAAGAGAAAGGCGAGTAGGCACCATCCCGCCACCTCCAAGGTCCCCATTCCCATCGGCTGGAAAGCTCCACTGTGCTCTGAAGGGAGGCTTGGGGAGAGGGCAGTGGGTGCAAACTCGCTCCAAAGGCGCGCACGAGAGAGAGCGAGCAAGATATATATATATATATCCGCTTGCCGTGCGCTCCCGCAAACCGAGGGAGGATTCAGGTTGGGGTTTGTGTGGCTTTTGTTCAGCTGCTCCCGAAGTCAGGAGAGCCAGACCCTTGCCTTGATACTTCCCTCCCTCCCGCGGCTCCCTTTGGCCAAGCAGGCCGCCCTGGTTTGGTCCAAGAGCGCAGGAGCGAGCCTGGGTTGATGTGGTCTCGTGCTAGGGACCTGGGAGAGGTCCACCCAAGCAATGCCCTTTCTCTCCCCTCTCCCTCCCTCCCTCTCTTCCTTCTTTACTTTCTTTCTTTCCTCCTAGTTGCCTCCTACTCCTCCTTCTCCCCTCCCTCCCACTGCCCTCTCTGCTCGGCTCTGGCTGCAGGAATTTACAGTCTGCCACCGGAGGAGCCAGGCGAGTCACCATGGAGACAGCTTCCCTGGGAGCCAGGAGGTCAGGCCAGCCAGACACCCGCGGGCAAATCAATGGATCAATACGAGAGCCCCGCCGCAGCCCAGAGAGCGAGAGACTTGGCCGGGAGAAGGAGCGAGGAGGGGCATGAGAAAAGGGGAAAGAGGGGCGCTGACCAGTTTCTTATTATTATTCTTTGGTCCATGATCTGCGCCTCCCCCCTCGGCTTGCGCCCCTAGGCCATAGCCTACGTTGGCCTTATGGGTAATCCGGGCATGGTTACACCTAAGAGACTTAAGTCTTCTCAGTAGCTGCTCCCAAGTTGTTGGCCTCCTTTCTCCAGGAGATCTGGTTGCCTTCCTCTCTGCTATATTTCTACCAGTAGCTGGGAGACACTGGTGATACAATGGATTAAACCCCTGTGCTGGGAGGACTGCTGAGCAAAAGGTCAGCTGTACGAATCTGGGGATTGGGTGAGTTCCTGCCTGTCAGCTCCAGCTTCCCATGCGGGAACATGAGAGAAGCCTCTCACAGGATGGTAAAACATCAGTGCGTCCCTTGGGCGACGTCCTTGCAGATGGCCAATTCTCTCACACCAGAAGCAACAAGCAGTTTCTCAAGTTGCTCCTAACACACACACACACACACACACACCAAACCAAAATCAAAATCCCATCAGCCAAATACTTTTTTATTTAGGAAAGTGTTTATAGAATCACAGTATCATAAGATTTGGAAAGGTTGTCATCAGGAGCGGTCTAACCTAATCTGGGGGGGTACGCAAAGGAAATTTTGCCCCCCCCCCCCGCTGCCGCTGCGTCATTCGCCACCGGCGCCACGCCGCCGCCACGCCCCCGCCGCCGCCACCACGCCGGGCATGCCGGGCATGCCTCTGCAGCCGGCCCCATCGGCGCGGCGCACCTCGCATCTTGCGAACTTACGCACACGCACTGCCTCCCGAGCGCCTGCCGCTTGGAGCCAGCGCATGCGCGCAGGTTTTGCACATGCGTGTTGGCTCCAAAGCGGCAGGTGCGCTCGGGATGTAATGTGCGTCTTGCGCCGTTCAGCGCATGCGCAGAAACGCCTACAGGCGCTACAGCGCCTTTGGGGTGCTTCTGCGCGTGTGTGGCCGGTGGGGCCGGCTGTGGAGGCGCCCAGCGTAGCAGCCGGCACATCCGGTGCAGCGGGGCGGGCAGTGCAGCGGGGGCGGTGGCACCCCTCCCAGCCGGTGGCGCCCCCCCAGCCGGTAGCGCCCTCTGCGGCCGTGGGTCGCGGAATCGCAAGGACCGCCCCTGGTTCTCATAGACCATTGAATCCAATCTTCTGATCAATGAAGAATTTACAACTAAAGCATCCCCGGCAGGTAGTGGTCCAGCCTCTTTTTGAAGACATCTAGTGTAAGACGTCACTATCTCTCTAGGCCAGGTCACTATCTCTCTAGGCAATCGGTCCCATTACTGAACCATTCTTAAAAAAATGCAAAGGGAGGATCCTCCTCCCTGCATGTGCAATCAAAAGGGACAAGGGGTGGTACAAGACTCTTCTGTAACTTCCCTCTCTTGCCGGCGCATCAAATATATTTCTATTCTCTGGGGCAGCAGAGAGCAACCCTTCCCTCTTCTCTCTGTGACAGCCCGCAAAGTATTTAAAGAGTGCCAGCATGTCAACTCCTCAGTCTTCCCATTTTACTGCAAAGAGGATCCTTGGAATGACTCTTCTGTAACCCAGCTCCTCCAACTTTCCTTCCTATGCTTAGTTCCTCATGTTCTCTAATATGCCATGGCAGATGAAGCTTTTAATAGGGTGTGTGTGTTGTGTCTCTATTTAATTGTGTTTTTAAAATGTTTTAACAAATCTTTTAACAAATAGAAGTTGGATTTAATTTGTTTTGTATTTTTATTAATAGCTTTTTAGTTGCCAGTATGCTGTTTGCTTTTAAAGGACTATAAGGTGCCTTGACGACTGTGTGGGCTGAGAGGTGGCATATAAGTTAAACAAGCAAACAAACAATCTCTTTTCCAAGCTCTAACTTGGTGACAAGAGAACTAAAGATATAGGAAGAGTAAGTATGTGTAGACATATTTTATTATTCTCCCTACGAAGTGGAGTCCATGACATGCGAGTGTGGAGAAGAGCAAACCACAGACCACTGACTACAATGCAACCTGAGCCCCGCCACATGCACAATGGAGGACCTTCTTATACAACACAAGAGGCACTCCAAGTGGCCACCTTCTGGTCAAAGTTTTAAACTTAGTTGTGGTTTTTCTATACATTATAACTACTGTATATTCTCAATTTGCTTCTGACATGATAAATAAAGTGATAAAGCACAAGGTGTAGAAAATGGAGACCATGACTGTGGTGAAGTCATAATTCTTTGTTACAGTTTTTAAATATGGTTGATATTTAAACTTGGCAAACCCAAAGGGTTAACAAGGATATTAGAGTGCCCGGCCTCTGAGAAGTTCCGTTGCCATAGCAACAGGAGGAATAGCCTAACACTAGCTTTAGAATTTCCAGGTTTGAAATTCTTCAGTTAGTCAGGAGCGGTTAGATTAGCTGGTAACAGTTTTGGGAAGCTGCTGTTATCTGTTCTGAGGGGAACAGAAAAGGCTGTGTTTTGATATTGCAGAAAGGCTTTGTAGGTTAGGCTGGAAAGCTAACCTAGAAAATAGATAAAAGGCTATTGTGGCAGAGTATCTATAATATTGTTGAGCCAGTGTTTGGAGAAATACAATCAAACATTGTATTTAGAAACCTTGTAACTTCAAGATCTGTGCCTCTAAGAAGATATTGTAACCACCTAAGTCTTGAACTCTGAAAACTCCACGCTTAGAACACTGTTTGAATAAACTTTATAGTTATTTAACAAAGATATCTCTCCTCGTAATTCCTTCACACACAAGCCTCGAAAACAACTTCTTCACAGTGGGTAGCCAAGTATGGTGAAAGGTGGCAGCTAATGAAAATATAGACAGGGTCCTCATATAGTTTAGTGGCAGAGATCCTGTCACAGTTTTGAGTTCGAGTCTTTGCAAATTGATGCCAGCTGTAAGCAGCATCTTTATATATTTTGGTGGCAGCAAGTGTGAAAATAAAAAAGAAGTCTCTACATATTTGACGGCAAGCGTCATTACAATGACTTTTGTGAGGTTTCCCGGGATTTGTTTTTGAATCAATTTCTGATACTGTCCCCCATGTTCCTCTTTTGGAAAAGGGGCTCAAATGTCTATCAGTCTTTCAGGAAGTCCACATTAGCATTTGTATTGCCATTGAACAAGCCCTTCTCTCCTTGAGCCAGTGATCTGACCACTGGGTTATGACTCTGGAGAGCAGGGTTCAAATCACTATTTGGCCATGGAAACCCATACTCTTTCAGCTTCAGAGGAAGTAAAGAACTAAACCTCCTCTGAATGAATATTGCCACGGAGGCTCACAACAACAATGCCCTCCTTGCACCTTGTTTTGCCCTCTCCCCCAAATCCCTCCCCAAACAAACAGATAGCAGACTTCATCTAGCTTCTTCCAGACTTGAAGGCTTGTTTTGTTTTTGGTGATGCTGCCACTGCCCAAAGTTGGCTCCTAGAAAGATGGGTGTAAATGTCAAAAATTGTCCTCCCATATGCAAGGACTTGCTGTCCTCTCTTGGAAAGGGAGAAGCAAGCAGCATGGACACTTGAGAAGGAAGAACAGAATGAGAAGAGTCGAGGCTACCTGTCAGCTTATGAGAGCTAATGGTAACTCACTGTCAAGGGATGAGGGGCCAAGACAAACAAAATGAAGTTCAGCAAGATACTCCACTTAGGCAATAAAAATGAAATGTAAAAATATAGAATGGGGGACGCCTGGCTCAACAGCAGTACATGTGAAAAAGATCTTGGAGTCCTCGTGGACAACAAATTAAACATGAGCTAACAATGTCATGCGGCGGCCAAAAAAATCCCAATGAGATTTTGGCCTGCATAAATATGAGCCTAGTGTCTAGATCCAGGGAAGTCATGCTACCCCTCTATTCTGCCTTGGTCAGACCACACCTGGAATCACACCGTGTCCAATTCTGGGTGCCGCAATTGAAGGGAGATGTTGACAAGCTGGAATGTGTCCAGAGGAGGGCGACTGAAATGATCAAGAGTCTGGAGATCAAGCCCTATGAGGAGTGGCTTAAAGAGCTGGGCATGTTTAGCCTGCAGAAGAGAAGGAGACATGATGAAGGCCATGTATAAATATGTGAGAGGAAGTCATAGGGAGGAGGAAGCAGACTTGTTTTCCGGGAATGTGGCGCAGCTGGCTAAGTGTCAGCTGCATAAGATCTCTCTGACCAGTAGGTCATGAGTTCGAGGCCTGCCCGGGTCGAGGTGGGTGCTCAACCTTTAAGTGTAGCCTGCTGTCGACCTTTGCAGCCCGAAAGACAGTTGCATCTGTCAAGTAGGAGATAAAGGTACCACATTAAGTGGGGAGGCAAATTTTGACTGAATTACAAGGCCATTAAAAAGAACTCCAGGAACGCTGAGGAATGCTGAAGGAACAACAAGGGACGCTGGGAGCGCTGAGAGATTAGGAGTGCGTCAGCTCCCCCTGGTGGCCAGAGTTGGCCTCTGTTCGTCTATACGTGTATGTGGAAAAACGGCAGGGATTGTCTGCTAAGTATGTGTACCTGTAATCCGCTCTGAGTCCCCTTCGGGGTGAGAAGAGCGGAATATAAATAAAGTGTATTATTATTATTTATTATTTTCCGCTGTCCTGGACACTAGGATGCAGAAGAATGGCTTCAAATTACAGGAAAGGAGATTCCACCTGAACATGAGGAATAACTTCCTAACTGTGAGAGCTGTTCAGCAGTGGAACTCTCTGTCCTGGACTATGGTGGAGGCTTCATCTTTGGAGGCTTTTAAACAAAGGCTGGATGGCCATCTGTCGGGGGTGCTTTGAATGTGATTTTCCTGCTTCTTGGCAAGGGCTTGGACTGGATGGTCCACAACGTCTCTTCTAATTCTGGGATTCTATGAGGACATTTCCTTGTGTCCCTTTTGTGAAAACGCCTCCCCCTCCCCCTCTTTTCACAAAACCTGGTTGCATCTGTGCTGCCTTGCTTTATTAAGAAGCCCTCCTTTATCCCCCAAGCCACGCCATGTGGGCGAATGCCGGGTGTGAGCCTGACCGACCCCTTCCTTCCTTTCTTCTTTCAAAGGCGTCAGCCCACCTGGCTTAATTAAGGCCTGGGACTTCACCCTCCGTCCCGCTTAACAACTGCTGGGTAGTGAAAGATTTTAAGGGAATTGGCAGATATCCGATACATGGCTGAGCAACCCCGTTCAAAGGCTATATTTGATCCTTGCCTTTTCTTTTCCTTTTTGCCACGAGCCCACCTGCTCATTGGAGCTCTTTCTATCAGGTCCGTCCTCCGAAAAAAGAATCTTATTAATCTTGCAGGGAAGTTCGAGTTACACAGGAGCTATGCGGTGGGCTGCGATCTCTTTGCTCGATTGAGGATGGTGGCCAGGGTTGTTTTCTTAAGATTTAACATCTCTTGTCCTAGATTTGTCTGAATGGGACAGTTGCAGACGACAAGGAGAGAGAAAGCAACCGGGTGAAATGGTGATGGAATTTTGTAAAAAACTGAAGTGGGGGTACAAAAGAAAGAGAAAATCACCTTATCCTTTCTACTACCAGGGCCGTCACTATTGAAGAGTCATAGAATAGTAATAATAATGTTGTTGTGTGTCTTGAAGTAGTTTCTGAATTATGGCTACCCTAGGATGAAATATCACAGGTCTTTCTCAGTCAGGTTTGTTTAGAAAGACGTTGAGAGGGGAACACAAAACCAGAAGCCAAATGCATATTGTTTTCATTGGATTTATAGAAAACTAGCTGTACCCGGCACGCGTTGCTGTGCCCTATTTAGAAGATGCGAGAAAGTCTGAGTATGTAAGGGTTGGAATTGATGTTACTTATGGTCTTGGTGGGGCCATGGCTGTGTCGTTGTGGGTTGTTCTGGTGGGTGGGATGTTGAAGTCCTGGGGAGTTGTTGGTGTGTGGTGTTGCTGGCGTTCTGCATAGCTTGTGGATATACAATGTTTTTTGTCTTTCCGTCTGCTGTGTTGATGTAGAGGTTGATGCTTGTGTGGGTGGGGTTACTTTGGAAGTGAGTGGAGGTACTTGAAATCCCATTATCCATGGTGTGTCCTCCTCTGAACTGCAGTCGGATGGAGTGTGGGTCATGGGGGGCATTGTGTGCCAAGTTTGGTCTTTATCGGTCTTGGTTCTGGGCCACAGTGGTCTGTGGGAAATGATGGGTTTTGAAGTACTACAAATTCCATTATCCATGGAGGTACTTCAAGTCCCATAATCCATGGTCCACCCTCCTCCAAACTGTAGTAGAATGTAGCGTGGGTCATAGGGGCTCTGTGTGCCAAGGTAGGTTACTGTAAATTCAGGCCATACACAATGTCCCATGAGCTGAGGCCTAGTCAGGAACAGCAAGTTAATGAAGCCTTACTGTCAATTCAGGCCATACACAATGTGCAATGAGTTGAGGCGTAGTCGGGAGAATCAAGTTAATGAAGCCTTACTGTCAATTCAGAGCGTAAACAGCATTCCATTAAGTGAGGCCTAGTCAGGAAATTAAGTTAATGAAGCCTTACTGTCAATTTTGGGTGTGGTCTGTGATTTGTAGGGGTGTAAATTTTCTGTGGGAAGTGATTTGGGTGTTTGTGTTTGTGCCTCAGCCCTTTGCCTTATCCTCCTCTGACAGTTTATTATGGGTCGGAATGTTCATGTTGGCTGGCCAGTACAGGAGTTATGCAAATCCGCCCTTATTGGCAGCCAATCATGTTGTCAGAATGTAGAGGCTGGGAGAGTCGTTGGCAGCCCCGGAGGATGCTGGGAAATGTAGGTTTTTTTACTCGTTGTTTTGGGGGCCTTTTTGGTTTTGGGGGGAAAGTTTCTTTGCTACAAACATACCTTGCTTGAGGCCTATTTCTGTTGGCAAGTTTGGTGTTTCTGCGTTGTAAGGTTTCTCTGTTTGGGACGGTCGTTCCATGACGTCTCTTCCTTTATATATATAGACTAGCTGTACCCGGCCCCGTGTTGCTGTGGCTGACTGTGGTGGAGAATGCTCTTTGTTTGTATATGAACTATAAATCCGAATAACTACAACTCCCAGACGTCAAGGTCTATTTTGTCCAAACTTCACCAGTGTTCACATGTGGGCATATGGAATATTGATGCCAATGTTGGCCCCAATCTATCATTGTTTGACTGCACAGTGCTCTCTGGATGTGGGTGAACTACAACTCCAGAAGTCAAGGTCAATACCCACCACACCCTTCCATTATTTTCTATGGGTCATGGGAGTTCTGTGTGCTAAGTTTGGTTCAAATCCATTGTTGGGGGAGTTCAGAAGAGTTGGAGTCCCAAACTCCTGGAGGGAAGGAGGGCCGAAGTTGGCCCAGGCATGCTGTAGGTCTTCCTTCGCCTCCCTGTCATCCTCCCCCTTACCTAGGCATGGAAGGCTTCCTTCTTGGCAGTATGGGAGGGTAGGAAAGGACAGGAAGGGAGGAAGGAGGGAAGGGAGGGAGGGGAAGAAGTGAATGCACAGTGCATCTGTGGCGCAGGGGATCAAGTTCCTTCTAGAAGTTATTGGAAGTTCTGGAGTAAATCCCAATTTCTCTTGTTACAGATTAAAGACTGGAAGCAGTGCGTCTGCGGCAAAACTTGCTGTACAGCTTGTGGATAGATACCATGCAGCTGCTCCAAGACCTGTCTGTTTTATTTGTCTCATGTAGACATGGCCTTGGTCTACAAAAATGTATGCCATCAACTTCATTCTCCCAGATCCCTTTACATACTAGCATTATCTCATCTTTTCTGCTGCCCTGGAGACTAGGATCATCATCACCACCATCAATTTATTATTTCATTAGTCACCCTCCATCCGAAGTGCTCTGGGCGACTTACATAAAACATAGTAAAATAGAGTAGAATTACATAAACTAGTAAAACAATTTAAAATTTAGATTACAACTCAAATGCTCTGCCAAAGAGTCATGTCTTAAGCACTTGAGTAAAGGACCGCAGGATGTGGAACAATGGCTTCAAACTACAAGAAAGGAGATTCCACCTGAACATTAGGAAGAACTTCCTGACTGCGAGAGCTGTTCAGCAGTGGAACTCTCTGCCCCGGAGTGTGGTGGAGGCTCCTTATTATTAGGCTTTTTAAACAGAGGCTGGATGGCCATCTGTTGGGAGTGCTTTGAATGCGATTTTCCTGCTTCTTGGCAGGGGTTGGACTCAGGGGCGGCCCGACCTAATTTGAGCGCATGCGTGCAGTGCAGGTTTTGCGCATGCGCGCTGGCTCCAAAGCTTGGGAGCAAGTGCGCGTGCTTTCGCATTCAGCGTCAGAAACGTCTACAAGCGCTATAGCGCCTGTAGGTGCTTCTGCGCACGCGCGGATGGCGGCGCAGGGCAGTGCGGCAGCGGTGGGGGCGCGGAGTCGGCGCGGCGGCGCCCCTCCCAGCCGGTGGTGCCCCTCCCAGCCGAGAGCGCTCTACGCGACCGCGTAGGCCGCGGAATCCCTGGGGCCGCCCCTGGTTGGACTGGATGACCCACGAGGTCTCTTCCAATTCTATGATTCTATGAGCTCATCTGAGTTTCTTCGTAGCATCATTGGGGGGATTCTGGGCCTCCTAGAAATGTGCAGCCTTCCAAAGTAAGAAGCAAGGTTACCCAAATATACTGCATGGTGAGATCACTTTTTAGGCAAAAGAAGCAAATTTCTTCAGCAACCCAGGAGAGGGAGGAAACTTTCAGGCATCAGTGGCTCAATGAACCAATGGTTTTTAACATCTCTGCTTTCCTCCTGCAGTTTTCTAAGATCTACAGAGATACTCGCAGGAACACCCTAGCAAGCGAGAGTCCCAAAGTGGCAGGCTAAAACCCAGAACCTCAAGCCATGGCTGACACTGAATGAGTGACTCCCTCCTGGGCTCACAGAAACTGGGTGACTTGCAAGGCGCTGAACAGACTGTGCTCTTGCACCACGAGATGCAGAGCCAACCTTAAGAAATGGGGCCACAAAGTGGAGTCCACAACATGCAAGTGTGGAGAAGAGCAAACCACAGACCACCTATTACAATGCAGTCTGAGCCCTGCCACATACACCATGGAGGACCTTCTTGTAGCAACACCAGAGGCACTCCAAGTGGCCAGCTTCTGGTCAAAGAACATTTAGTATAATGACAAGTTTTTAAACTTTGTGTATGTTTTTTTTTTAAAAAAATGCATTACAATTGTACCCTCAGTTTGCTTCTGATATGATAAATAAAATGAATCCTCCTGCAGCATAGGGCATTTTACCTGTCATTGTTGGCATCACCTCCATTGTCATAATCTAATAATATTGCATTATTGTGGTATAGTACAATATAGTAATATATAATACTAATATTGTGCTGTGCTTATAATATAATGTATACACACATAATATTGAATGAATGAATAAAGTGTATTGCTTTTGGCCAAAGGCCGTTGCAAGGACAAAATAGCAAAATAGCGCGCACACAAAACAATACATATGAAATTTACATAGGGCCGGTAGACAATAAAAGGTCACAATATTGATAATGTAATACAATCTAATACTAATAATACAATATAATAATTATATTTCATATTACATATAATACTACTAATAATATTGCAGTATTGTGGTATATTGTGCCCTACGAGATTGCTGCGGTCGGAAGGTACCAACCTGCTCGACATCCCATCTGCGAAGTCAGCTAAACTAACGGCAACCCATAGGAGGGCGTTCTCTGTGATTGCGCCCACATTGTGGAATGCCCTCCCAGCCGAAACGCGGGCCATCCAAGATCTCGGTAATCCAAGCGACGGTCATCTCGAGACTAGACTACTGTAATAGCCTCTACGTTGGCCTTCCCTTGTCGACAATCCGGAAACTCAAGCTAGTGCAGAATGCCGCGGCTCGCTTGCTTGCAGGAGTGCCGGCGAGAGAGCATATTACACCTATCCTCCGGCAACTGCACTGGCTTCCTATTGAGTACCGGATTGCCTTCAAGGTGTTGGTTTTGACCTTTAAGGCCTTGCACGGCCTAGGGCCTGCGTACCTGAAGGACCGCCTTACCCCGTACGTTCCCCCGAGATCACTGCGCTCAGATGAGCAAAATCTGTTGTTAATCCCATCAGTCCGCTCCTGCCACCTGTCAACGACGAGACAAAGGTCTTTTTCTGTGGCGGCACCAGTGCTCTGGAACGCCCTCCCGGACAGCACCCGAGCCATCTCGGAACTGGGCCCGTTCCGGAGGGCGTGCAAGACAGCCCTCTTCGGGCTGGCCTTTAATTAGGCACACTAGACCAAAAAAACCATGATATATGTCCTCTTAACCCGTGTCTTGATAATGTAACCTGTTTTAATTGTGGTTTTATGTTTTTATGTTTTTATTACTTGTAAGGCCGCATGCTGATATGTTGCAACATGCCGCCCATGTATTTTTGTTGTGATCCGCCCCGAGCCTGCAGGGAGGAGCAGAATACAAAAATGAATAATAAATAAATAAATACATACATACATAAATAAATCTCCTGCCTTTCAGGTGAGCTTGCAAGACCCATTTATTCCAACAGGCCTTTGGCCTATAGACTCTGTCTTTGCATAGCCCGTCATGTTTGTAACTTCCTACACTTGTTGTGCTTTGTACTCTGCACATCAGGCTTTTAATTCTGTTGGCCTTAGACTGTCGTTGTACTTTGTCATGTTTTAATCTGTTTTTAATATGTGGTTTTGTATCCTGCTTGTGAGCCGCTCCGAGCCTCCCGGGAGTGGCAGCATAGAAGCACAATAAATAAATAAATAAATAAATAGTACAGTAATACATAATACTAATATTGTGTTGGGCTAATAATATAATATATTGTATATACATATAATATTGATATTAGTATAATGTAATACAATCTAATAACAATACAATATAATAATTATATATTTCATATTACATGTAATATTACTAATAATATTACAGTATACTGGTGTAGTGCAATATGGGAATGTATGTTACTAATATTGTGCTACGCTAATAATATAATATTTTGTATTTACATAGAACTTGTAAACTGCTCTGAGTCCCCTTTGAGGTGAGAAAGGCGGCATATGAATGTCGTAAATAAAATAAAATAAATAAAGAATCTGTATTTTTACGAACCACCTGCCAATGGGTTTTTTGCAAGAGATAGCCCTCGCCAACTTGGCAAGAAGGCCAGAGCCTCTTTGGGAAGAGCAAACAGCTTTCTGTTCTCTTTGCTGGTCTTTTGGCCAGAGGCTGTCGGAGCTCTGGAAACCCGTGTCAGCACTCAGCACCTCACTTTGTCCATCTTTGAAATGATAAGAATACAGCATTCTTTTTCTCTTTGAGGCTCGGCTTGTTCGATGCTGTGTAGCAACTGGGATCAGGTCTGTTTCTTGCATCTGTGAAGCTGACCGGAGCTTGTCAGTTTCACTGTCCTTTCCAGCCTTATTCAGATCCTTGGACACCAGAGCTACGAGAGGAGAGTTGAATTGTGTATGCTACTGGCCACGTCTCAAGAGAGATAAGCTGTGGAAATTTAAAACACATCTGAAGACCTATCTCTTCTAGCAAGTCAACACAGTCATTTAAACCATGAATTTAAAACTCATACTTTTGTTTGTGTATCTTAACTGCTTTGAGTCCCCCCCCCCCCCAGGGGTGAGAAAGGCGGTAAATGGGTGGCCTCCTTCCTCCAAGACCGGGGACAACAAGTGCAGAGGGGGGAGGAGGTCTCTGGGAGACTCCCATTAAGTTGCGGGGTCCCCCAGGGAGCCATCCTCTCCCCTTTATTGTTCAACATCTATATGCATTGAGGTTCCCTAGGCTCATTGTCCTGGGGGACTTCAACGTCCATGCTGACACGGCCTCCTTTTCACCTGCAGCAGTAGACCTAGTGTCGACCATGGCAACACTAGGACTCTCCCTCTGTGATTCCGGACCCACACACCAGGCGGGTCACACCCTGGATCTAGTCTTCTGTGCAGGCGTCCAAGTGAACCTAGCCTCTATTATAGAGGTACCATGGTCGGATCACTGTGCCCTGAGAATCCGGATAGAACTGGCTCCCCTGCCCTGCAAGGGCGCCGAACAAATTTGGGTTCGCCCAAAGAGACTTATGGAACCTTTTAGGTTTCTGAATGCTCTAAGGGATCTGGAGTCTGTCAGTGCCTCCATCGATGAGTTGGTGGACGCCTGGAACATCAAACTGTCGAATGCTCGATGAGGTCGCCCCTAGACGCCCTCTCCGCCTCCGTAGGAATCGGGCGCCTTGGTTCACTGAGGAGTTACGTTCGATGAAGCGGGAGAAGAGACGGCTAGAGAGCGTGTGGAGGAAACTCCGTGACGGAGGTTTGAAATCAACTTATAAGCTTTTCAAAGATGCTTATGAGAAAGCCATCAACGAAGCAAAGAAATCGTACTACGCTACCTTGATTGCGTCTGCGAGCTCACGCCCAGCACAATTGTTCAAGATAATTAGGTCTCTGACGATGGTCCCTACCATCCCAAACGGTGATAATCAGGCCCTCACTGCCGAGGCTTTTCAGAGCTATTTTGCAGACAAGATCTCGGCCCTCCGCCGGACCTTCCGGCCACGATTGATACAGTTAGTGAACTTGAGACTCCGTGGCCTCTTGCCGGGCCCACCTTCGACCGGTTCACGCCACTGGATGCAGAAGCTGTCGCTAGGATTATTGCTGCAGCTTGCCCGACCACCTGTTCCCTTGATCCGTGCCCCTCCTGGCTGGTGAAAGCCAGCCTGAAGGGATTACGAGACCCTCTGTTGAATATAATTAATACTTCCCTAGCCCAGGAGTATTTCCAGAGGGTTTAAAAGAGGCGGTGGTCTCTCCATTGTTGAAGAAGCCGGGATTAGATCCAACGGTCCCCTCCAACTACCGCCCGGTTTCGAATTTATCGTTCCTGGGCAAGGTAATTGAGAAGGTGGCAATGGAGCAGTTGCAGTCCTTCCTAGATGACGCAGCTTGGCTAGACCCCTTCCAGTCCGGCTTCTGTCCGGGGCATGGAACGTAGACGGTCCTGGTCTCCATCTCGGATGAGTTGCGATGCCAGCTGGATCAGGGCGGATCGGCGCTGCTCGTGTTATTGGACCTCGCAGCGGCGTTTGATACAGTCGATTATGATCTATTGACTCACCGCCGTGCCAGGGCCGGAGTTAGGGGACAGCCCTTAATGGGTGACCTCCTTCCTCCGGAACCGGCTACAACGAGTGAGGAGGGGCAAGGATGTCTCCGGGGTCCCCGCTTCTTTGCGGGATTCCTCAGGGGGCTATTCTCTTCCCCCTCTTATTTAACATCTATATGCGACCACTTGCCCAGCTGGTGCGTAGTTTTGGGCTGGTGTGCCATCAGTACGCTGATGACACCCAGCTTATCTTGAAGATGGAGGGCAGCCTCGAATCCGTACCCAATAATTTCCATCGTTGCCTTGAGGCCGTCACTGGATGGCTGCGAGCCAGTAGGTTGAAGGTGAATCCGGCAAAGACGGAGATCCTGTGGCTGGGTCCTCCGGGCTGTGGGGATATTCAGCTTCCAACCCTGGACGGCGTGACATTATGTCCGTCGCCCTCTGTTAAGAGCTTAGGAGTAACCTTGGACCCCCTGTTGTCGATGGAGGCCCACGTCTCCAGCGTCAGCAGCGTAGCATTTTTCCATCTTCGCCAGGCGAGGAAGCTGGTGAAACTCTGGAAAAGCAGTTAAGGGAATTTAGTTTTTCTGAGAGTCCAGTGGGCGGGAATTGAGACACCTGGCTTGCTAATTCTAGCAGCAGCTGTTACTTTCCCAGGGAAAGGGGAGGGAAATGTTAGAATGTGGAGATCTTGTTATTAGCCCTCTAAATGTGGAAATTTAGTTCCTGGTCAACCTTCGATTCTACTGCAAGCAGTTCCATGAACTCCTGATTTCATGATTTTTTGGTCATTCCGCACAGAACTTTGAGCTTGCCTTTTTTGGGACTATCCTAGTTTTAAGTTCTGTTGCTTAGTGGATTTATATTCAGAGACCTTACCAGGCCCGGATTAGCATATTGTGCCGCCCAAGGCCACACTGTGGAAGCGCTGCCCCTGCCCCGGGGGGCGAGGCTGCGGCCGCTTCCAGGGGGCAGGGCTGCTTCCGGGGGGCAGGGCCGCTTCCGGGGGGGCCCTCCTTCCTCCTCATTGAAGGAGAGGCCGACGCCAACAACGCGAGCGAGGAGGGGAGAGCGGGGCTTCCCTCCACCCCCTCCTCGCTCGTGTCACATCGTCCCCGCCTCTCAGGCCTTCAATGACGGCCTGAGGGGCGGGGCCGATGGCGCGAGCAAGGAGGGGACAGCGGGGCTTCCCTCCGCCCCCTCCTCGCTCGCGTCACGTCATCCCCGCCTCTTAGGCCTTCAATGACGGCCTGAGGGGCGGGGCCGATGGCGTGAGCGAGGAGGGGACAGCGGGGCTTCCCTCCGCCCCCTCCTCCCTCGCGCCGCGTCGTCCCCGCCTCTCAGGCTTTCAGTGAAGCCGATGGCACGAGTGAAGAGGGGGCGGTGGGAAGCCGGGCTAGAGGCCGTAGGGCCTATGGCGCTCCACGCAGGCGCAGGAGCACCCGAAAATCTTTTTTAAAAAAAAAATTTTAAAAAAATTTGGGGGGGTTTTAATCTGCCGCCCCCCCCCCCCCATGGCCGCCGCCCAAGGCCATGGCCTCGGTTGGCCTTACGAGTAATCCGGGCCTGGACCTTACAACTTCATTAGCCTGAGGCTATGGGAACATTTCCTGGGATTTTCTCGAATGCGTTTTGTCTTGGCTATTTTCATGTTTACTGTTATTATTTTGGACATTGTTTACTTCAATAAATAGACTGTTATTTCCAGCCGTGGTTGTGTGAATATTTAAAGATCCCTGGTTCTCGGCTGGTGTGTGACAATACTGTAAATATATTTATTTTGTAGAAATACATTTTAATATGTGTATTTTATATAATGTTCATGATAATTGTGTGTGTTTTAGCTATGTTGTAACTTGCTTCGAACCACAAAAAGAGGCGAAGAAATAAAATTATTATTTTACTGACACAAAAAGACAGTAGGTCACAGCAAACGAAATATATATGCTGGATTTCATATTACAATATCACAAATCGAATACTTCCCAAGTGTTTAGGACTGTGTGATGTATTTTTGAATGATGCATGCAGATCCAAGTAAGGTAGCCTTTTGCTCTTGACAGATTGTGATTTTGTCAATGTTTATTGTTTCCAAATGTCGGCTTAGATCTTTTTGGCACAGCACCCAGTGTGCTGATTACCACTGGAACCACCTGTACTGGTTTACGCCAGAGCCTTTGCAGTCGATTTTGAGGTCCTGATAACAGCTGAGTTTTTCAATTCAACAGCCACCTGATATGGCGAAATCAATAATCTAAACTTTTTTTCTTTTCCACAATTGTGATGTCTCATGTATTATTATTATTATTTCCACCAGAGGTATGAGAGGAGAGTTGGGTTGTGTATGCTACTGGTCACACTTCATCCTACCCTGGATGGTGAGCAACTTAGCCCGTCACCCCTTGTTAAGAGTTTGGGTGTCCAATTGGGCCCTTTGCTGTCCATGGAGACCCAGGTCTCCACGGTCAGCAAAACTTAGTTTTACCATCTACGACAGGCTAGGCGACTGGCACCCTACCTGTCCAGGGACGACCTGGCCACGGTGATCCAAGCGACTGTCATCTCGAGATTGGACTACTGTAACGCCCTCTACGTTGGCCTTCCCTTGTCGACAATCTGGAAACTCAAGCTGGTGCAGAATGCCGCTGCTCGCTTGCTGGTGGGAGCACCAGTGAGGGAACACATCACTCCCATCCTACGGCAACTGCACTGGCTTCCCATTGAGTACCGAATTGCCTTCAAGGTGCTGGTTTTAACCTTTAAGGCCTTACATGGTCTAGGGCCTGTGTACCTGAGGGACCACCTTACCCTGTATGTCCCCCCGAGATCACTACGCTCAGAAGAGCAGAATCTGTTAGTTGTTCCATCAATCCGCTCATGCCATTTATCCACAACTAGGCAGCGAGCCTTCTCTGCTGCGGCTCCTGTGTTGTGGAATTCACTTCCAGATGACACCCGAGCGATCCCAGAGCTCGTTCCTTTTCGGAGAACTTGCAAGACCGCCCTTTTCAGATTGGCTTTTAACTAAACTGGTCTGTCCTGGTGTGTTTTATGCCTCGAGTTTTTAAGGAATCTTCAATTCCTGCTATTTTATTACTGTTACACTATTGTGTGTTTTATTGTATGCTGTATGTTTTATTGTATGTTGCGATCTGCCCCGAGCCTGCAGGGAGGAGCGGAATATAAAATTGAATAAATAAATAAAAAAAAGAAGTGAGCCACATATTTGATATCAGCTCACAGGAGGGCAAGCATGCCCCAAGTCATTTGTTAAAAAATGTTTAAAACCATAACATTCATTAGGTTGCTGTGAGTTTTCTGGGCTGTATGGCCATGTTCCAGAAGCATTCTCTCCTGGCGTTTCATCCACATCTATGGCAGGCACCCTCAGAGGTAGTAAGGTCTGTTGGAAACTGTGCAAGTGAGGTTTATATATCTACTAGCTTGGGGACCCGGCCCTGCCCGGGTTATTTGTGAAGCGCAGCAGGATGTAGAGTGGGTCATGGGGGCTCTGTGTGCCAAGTTTGGTCTTGATCCATCATTATTGGGAGTTGCAGTGGTATCATGAAATTACTGAAGGTAGTGCAAGTCCCATCATCTCTGTCCCCCCAAAAAAAAAAGTGTAGTAGAATGTAGATTGGGTCAGGGGGCTCTGTGTGCTAAGTTTGGTCTGTATTGGTGAATGGATGAGGGATGCATTCTTTTTCGGAAGTGAGTGAAGGTACTTCAAGTCCCATCATCCGTGGTCCGTCTCACAGTAAACTGCACCAGGCTGTAGAGTGGGTCATGAGGGCTCTGTGTGCCAGATTTGGTGTTGATCAGTCATTGGATTAGGTTTGTAGCAGGATTGGGAAGTGAGGGAAGTTACTGCAAGTCCCATCATCCATTTTCTCTCCCCCTCCAAACTTCAGTAGGATGTAGAGTGGGTCACTGGGGCTCTGTGTGCCAAGTGTGGACTTTCTCGGTGTTTTTTGGGGGCCACAGTGGTCTGTGGGAACAGAGGGGTGTGAAAATACTACAAATTCCATCATCCATTGTCAGTCCTCCCCCGAACCTCACCAGGACGTGAAGGCAGTCATGGGGGTTATGTGTGCCAAGTTTGGTCTCAATCGGCAATTGGATGAGGGTCGCAGCAGACTTGGGAAGTGAGTAGAGGTACTTCAAGTCCCATCATCCATGGTCCACCCTCCTCCGAACTGCACCAGAATGTAGAGTGGGTCATGAGGGCTCTGTGTGGCAAGTTTGGTGTTGATCAATCATAGGATTAGGTTTGTAGCAGTCTTGGAAAGTGAGGGAAGGTACTGCAAGACCCATCATCCATGTTCTGTCCCCCTCCAAACTTCAGTAGGATGTGGACTGGGTCACTGGGGTTCTATGTGCCAAGTGTGGTCTTTATCAGTGTTTGTTGGGGGCCACAGTGGTCTGTGGGAACAGAGGGGTGTAAAAGTACTACAAATCCCATCATCCATTGTCAGTCCTCCCCCAAACCTCACCAGGACATGAAGGCAGTCATGGGGGTTATGTGTGCCAAGTTTGGTCTCGATCAGTGATTGAATGAGGGTTACAGCGGACTTGGGAAGTGAGTAGAGGCACTTCAAGTCCCATCATCCATGGTCCACCCTCCTCCGAACTGCACCAGGATGTAGAGTGGGTCATGGGGGCTGTGTGTGCTGAGTGTGGTCTGTATTGGTCCTTTTTGGTGGCCTCAGTGGTCTGTGGGAACCAAAGTGTTGGAAAGTGCTACAAATCCCATAATCCGTGGGTCATGTCCCCCGACATAAAGGGGGTTAGGGGGGTTATGTGTACCAAGTTTGGTGCAGGTCCATCACCCGCGCTGGTCGCTGTGGCCTGTGAAAGTGGCTGCCACATATCCGCCCTGGCCTGTGAAAGTGGCTGCCACATATCCGCCCTGGCCTGTGAAAGTGGCTGCCACATATCCGCCCTGGCCTGTGAAAGTGGCTGCTTCCGCCCTTCTGCCCTCCCGCCCTCCGCATACACACATACAAACATTCCGTTTTATAAAGGTATACAGATGGAATGACTCAGATCATTCAATCACCTCCCAACAAAGGCAGCAATCAGTCAGTCTTTGAAGTTGCAAGGCAACTTCAAAGCATAATCTCACACTTGCCTCAAGCAGGCGAGAGTTCTTTCTCCTACCCTGGACAGGTATGCCCATTGCAGTTGCTGCCTGCTTAGAATTCCTTCTTTAACAACAATTGTGTTAGAACACCAAAGCTTCCAGCAATGGAAAAGAAACCTTGGAGGTGCATCTATGCTGCAGAATGAATCCACTTTAACTGCCTTAGTTCAATGCTATGGGGTCACGGAGGCTGTAGTTTTACAAGGCCTTGAGCCTCCTCTGCCAAAGAGTGTGGATGCCTCATCAAGCTGCAACTCCCAGGATTGCATAGCATTGAACCATGACAATTAAATTACAGTTGACATCCCTAAAATAGAAGCTCCAGGTGCTCCTGAAACAGTTTTCCCTTTTGCTTTGGATCTCTCTTCTTATCTCTTAGGTGATAACTCGTTGTCCGAGTAGGGTTGTCTTTCAAGATCTGTGTACTGACGGTGGGTATGTAGGTGACTGTAGAGCAGGGGTGGGCAAGCTACAGCCCACAGGCCAGATGCGACCTGGCAGCCAATTCTGACCGGCCCGAGGAGAAGGGCGTTGGGGGCGGGGCCAAGAAGAAGGGGTGCTGCTGCCGCCATCCCATTGCGGGCTCTGTGGGGCCTGTGTCGGCAGACAGGCCAGAGGAGCGGCGGCTTTGGAGTGCCTGACATACCTGGAGGCAATCCGGGCCTGCAGGGGGAGCACTCGGCGACCTGCAGGGGCTGATCGCCCTGGCGACCTGGAAGACTTGATCGTCTTCTGGGTCGCCAGGTCGAATAAGCCGCCTCAGATCGCCGACTGCTCCCCCTGCAGGCCCGGGGATGGCAGGTTCTCCATAGCAGGGTGATCAGCTGGGGAACGGCTGGGGGTGAGAGCAGGCGGAGGCCTGCCGCTTCCGATCGCCTGCTGCTCTGCTCTGCTCTGCTGCAGCGGCGGCTGAGTCCGCTTTGCCATCCTCTGGCTGGGTCCATTGGGTCATTCCATCTTGGGATCCTTCCTCTCTTGAGGATGTCAGCCTTCATCTTGGTTCGCACCTGGTCTTCTTGAATTTAATTTAATTTTTGTGATTTTTATTATTATTTTATAATAATTTTATAATAATATAATAATATAATATAATGTTATATTATATTATAATTTCAATATATTATAATGTCTATATATATACTATACTATAATAATTATGATATTAATACTAATAATATATGAATATTTCTTGATATATTAATATGTTAATATTAATGATGTGTAATACATAGTAAATATAGTAAATAAATAAATAATGTAGATTAGAATGTACTTCAGGCTTTAGGTGCGGCCCTCCATAATATTTTTTTGGCTCTTGTGTGGCCCCTTGGAAAAAATAATTGCCCACCCCTGCTGTAGAGCCCTATTCTTGAGCTGGATGTTCTCCTGCAGTTAGGGCATTGCTTTCCAAGTTGAAGGTGGTCTCGGTCAGGGTTGGTTTGACGTGTCTTCCTCTTGGCACATTTCTCTCTTTCGCCCTCCATTCGTGCCTCTTTAAATTCTACAGCACTGCTGGTCACAGCTGACCTCCAGCTGGAGTGCTCAAGGCCCAGGGCTTCCCAGTTCTCAGTGTCTATGCAGGAGTTTGAAAAGTTGGCTTTGAACCCATATTTAAATCTCTTTTCCTGCCCGCCAACATTCTGTTTTCCATTCTTGAGTTCGGAGTAGAGCAACTGCTTTGAGAGGCAATGGTCGAGCATCCAGACAACCTAGCCGGTCCAGCAGATCAGCACTAAGATTACCCTATTATACAAATCTAATGTGCACCCTGATTTTGGCAAGGTAATTTAGCCAAAAAGGCGAGTGTTAGATTTGAGTAAGTCCAAAATAGTAAGCAAGATCGATACAGTTCCTTTGATTCCGCTCCAAATAACTGCAAGGTATTGTGGAAAATCAAAGGGTAGCTCCCTCATGGACAATGTATAGGACTAGATCTCCGATGCCCATGAAGCCACAATTGGCTAAAACACCTTCACAAAGGCTTAAGTATCAAACGTTTCCATGTACACCTCTGAAGTGACAGGAGAATACGTTGGCAAGTTGTATTCCTTGCTGGAGAACTCTTCTTAATGGAGCTCAAGTACTTCCATGCCTTTAACTGGGCTCCTTCTGTAGCAGCCACTTCTGGCTCGCAGATTAAAAGTGTCAGTGATTCTCTTGTCAATTTCTCATGTTTTCACGCACCCAACACATTGGTCTTGGTTGATACCATATCAGCCCTGTTATAGCATACATCCGCTTCTGCATTCTTTGGGAGTACCATACCGGTAAACTTTGTTTCTAGAACACATTACAAACACCTTTATACAATAACTACTCATTTAAAACAACAACAACCCTAGAATAGTGTGTAAGACATCCTGCACTTCCTACAAAGGCAGGTAGTCCAACTATTTTTTTTAAAAAAGAGAAATGGAGGGAGAGGTTGGGAAGGTAGCACATATAAGACAATCTGGTTTTATTTTAGAACTAGCTTGGGTACCCAGAGATGCCCAGGTTATTTGGAAAAAGTCAGTTTTTAATTGTACAAAATTCATAAGGACGTGGGTGAACTACAACTTACATCATGCCAGGTTAACCCCGAATAACTCCATCAGTACTTAGTTTGTTATGCTGGGCAAGTTTACTCTAGACCAGGGCTGTCCAATAGGCGGCCCTGGGGCCGTACACGGCCCCCGAGCCCCTTCCCTACGGCCCCCTAACTTGTTTTAATAAAATACAAATAAAAAATAAAAAATTAAATACACTTTTTTAAAAAAAAACAACCCTACTTCCAGGTTTAGGCAAGCATCGCAAGACTACGCCAGCCACAGACGGGATTTCGAGGGAGGTCGAAATCCCGTCTGTGGCTGCGTAGTCTCGCGATAGCTGCCGAAATCTCGGGTCCCACGGGATTTGCGGCCGGCCTGGGCACGCGCCTCCTCCTCCCTCGCGGCTGCTTCCAGGCCAGCCCCCATTCCCTCAGAGAGAGGGAGGAGGGGAGTGAGGCAGGGAAAGCCCCTCCTGGCTCCGTCCTCTTCCTGTGGAGGGCCCTCGCCCCCACCCCGCGGATGGGAGAGCTGCCGCGCCTGGCTCGAATCAATCAATCTAAAAACAGTGGGATGTTGGGTAAGGGGGGGGGAGGGGTCCCTCAGCGGCGGTTTCCTTGGCGACGCTTTCTTCCCCTCCTCCCTCCCCTCCCCTTGTTGTGCTGCCTTCCCCCGCGTGCAGGGCGCAACATGGCTTCCTTTGCGGCTGGCCCGCGGCTTGTTTTCCCTTCAGGGAGGGAGGGAGCTCTTTGGGCCTCCTCCACCCGCCTCTGGGAAAGGAGGCCCCATCAAGCCCTGCGACGGCATTGAGGTGTTTGGTTTTTTTTGGTGTGTCCCAATTTGAGTGTGGACTCAAATAAGGTATTAGGAAACATTCCCCCAAATCCACCAGTGTTCCCATTTGGGTATATTGAGTATTCATGCCAAGTTTGGTCCAGATCCATCATTATTTGAGTCCACAGTGCTCTCTGGATGGAGGTGAACTACAACTCCACAACTCAAGGTCAATTGTAAGTAAATTGGAGCCGAGGAGGGGCAGAGCCGGGGAAGGGTGGGGGCAGAGCCGGGGAGGGGGCAGAGCCGGGGGCGGAGGCAGACCCTTCGGCCCCCCAGGTGATCAGTGACCGGAATTCCGGCCCTTGGGCCCGTAGAAGTTGGACAGCCCTGCTCTAGATGCATCATCGGTGGGGTTCAGTGTGCTCTCTGGCTGTGGGGTAAACTACAGCTCCCACTATGGTAACTCGGTCCCCACAAACCCCTCCAGTAGGTTGAGTGAGTCATTGGGGTTCTGTGTGCCAAGTTTGGTCCAGATTCATCATCGGTGGTCTTCTGCTTTCAGGGCCGATAAATAGGCTTTAAAGGATGGACATGCAAGCTATAGCCCTGAAAGTGGAGAAAAGGCCATCCCACATACAGGGAAAACCTGGAAATAGATTTAAGAATGAGTGCTGGACTCAAAAATAGTGAACCAAACAAGATTTATTTGTTTACAATCAGTAAAAACTGATGGTCCAAAAAGCTTGAAGTGGGTTGCAAAAGGGGATTTCAATCACTTGCCTATGTTTGCAGAGTGATGGCATCTTTCATAGTTCCAGGTATCCTGTTTCTCTCTGGCTTTTGTAGACCCACGAAGTTCTGAAAAAAACCCAAAATCCGCAGTCTCTGTTGAGGACAGGCCTCCTTTGCACTGCAGCTTGGTTGAGAGAGCAGGTAGGCTAGTAGGTGAACTTAAGTTGCTTTGTCCCAGCAAGCTTAAGATTCCAGCCTTGCTTTGTCCATGAAACCTCTGGAATGAGGCCAGAGAGGAAGTCCCGCCTCTCATGTGACCTCTGGAAGAGGGGGAGTTAGGGGCAGTGACATCAGGTAGGGAGCCAAAACATAGCCCCTCCCATTTGTCTACATGGCCGGAGTGGAACAAAGGCCCATGAAGATAAAGGGCAAACCAAATACATAATACAGATATAATATCAGCCCCATGTGGGCGTCACAGGTGGAGATCGCAGTTTCCCTGGTTGGGGTGAACTACAACTCCCAGAAAGGAAGGCCAGTTCCCCCCAAACCTCTCCAGTAATCAAATTTCAGCATATCAGATATATGTGCTAAGTTTGGTCCTGATCCACTAGTGCTTGGTTTCATAGTGCCTTCTGGATGTAGGTGAACTACAATTTCCCCAAATCAAGGTGAATTTTCCTCAAAGACCTCAAGTTTTGTTTTTTGTTTTTTTGCTAATCATGGGTGCGCTGTGTGCCAAGTTTGGTCCAATTCCATCTTTGGTAGAATTCAGAGTGCTCATTGATTGCAAGTGAACTATACATCCCAATGCCTACAACTCCAAAATATCCATGTGAGCGTTGGTAGGCCGCTCAATAATCACACTCACTCGGGTATTGAGGAAATGCTTTATGAGTCCTTAATCCAAGGCAGTAAAAACCGTACTGAAGCCTTCCCTCCAAAATCCCTGCTCAAAACTACCCGAGCCCCTCCCCTCTGGCGAAGAGCCAATCCTTGAACAGATAACCCCGAACCCCACCCTCTTGTCCTTTTTCGGCGGGAACTCCAACAGCTCAGAAACACCAGGGAACAACATGGAGCTACAGAAACAACATGGAACAAGGAGAACCAAAATGGCGGCCGCGCTCCGATCGCTCGATCCTCTTCCAAAATGGCAGCCGCGTCTTTGTCCATTGCGCTATCCGCATTGGACTAGGCGCCGCTGACATAGCGCCCTCCTCCCGAAGGAGTCCACCGACCTGGGGGGAAAAGAAGCAAAGTATTTTCAGGGCCCTGGCTTGTCCGGGAAGGCCCTATGAAACCTTTTGACTAATCTGGGGGCCTTGTGTGCCACGTGTGGGGGAGGTCTAGCCTAAGGGTGACCGGGTTGACCACTTCAGTCACCCGTAGAGGGCCAACAAACTTGTCCGCAAACTTGCGGGAGGGCTGGGTCGATCGCAGGTGCTTAGTGGAGAGATATACCATGTCTCCTGCCACATAGGTTGGCTGCGGCCCTCTCTTTTTATCTGCATGAGTTTTGTAGTCTTCTCTGGCTTTCCTCAGCGTCCTTTGGATCTCTGGCCAGGCTGCGGCAACCCGCGCGCCCCAGGACTCGGGGGTGCAAGGCGGAGGTGCAGAAGTATCAATAGCTGGGAAGGGCAGGAAGTCCCGACCACCCACGGCCTGGAACGGAGACACCCCGTGGACGCGCGTGGTCGGTGTTGTTATAGCAGTATTCTGCCACATCCAACAGGTTGGCCCACTGGTCCTGCTGATACGTGAGAAGCACCTCAAGTATTGCTGGAGCGTCCGCTGAACTCTTTCGGTCGCTCCGTCTGTCTCGGGATGGAATGCCGTACTCAACACCCGTTGGGTCCCCAGGGCGGCCAGGAACGCCTTCCAAAATTTAGCAGCGAACTGCGGCCCGCGGTCACTTATGACCCGACGAGGGCTACCATGCAGGCGAAATACATGATGTATAAAGAGCTTGGCCAGCTCCGGCGCCGTTGGCAGTCGTCGCACCTCGGGGCGTAAACCTTGGTTCCCTGGCTCCAGATGCCGTCATTCTCTTCCAGGCCTTCCGAGTGCCGGACCAGCCATTCGTCTGTGCGGGGCGCTGTCTTGATCTGGTCCAGGAGAGGCTTTGCCAGCTCTCCGGCGGTGGCCTTTGCTTTGACTGCTGCCCGGGTGGCGGCGACCAAACCCAGTTGTGGGTTAGAGAATACGGTTCCCATCTCTCCTGGGGCCGAGTAGTCCGCATCAGGCATGCGCGAGAGAGCGTCCGCTACGACATTTTTCGGGCCCGGGATGTATCTCAACTTAAAATTGAATCTGCTAAAGAACTGGGCCCATCTCAGCTGCTTAGCGTTCAGTCTCTGGGGGGTCTGCAGGGCCTGCAGGTTCTTATGATCTGTCCAAACTTCGAAAGGGACCGGCGTTCCCTCCAGGAAGTGCCTCAATGGGCCAGAGCCGCCCGTATGGCAAGCGACTCCTTCTCCCATACGTGCCATCTTTTTTTCCGTTTGGGTGAATTTCTTGGAGAGATAAGCACATGGCCTCAAGTGGCCTTCTTCATCCGGCTGGAGGAGGACTGCTCCGTATGCCGCCTCGGACGCGTCACACTGCACTGTGAAGGGCCTGCTCGTCACCGGGTGAATCAACAGGGGCTGGCTGGTGAACTGCCGCTTGAGGTTCCACGACGCCTCTTGACACTGTGGTGTCCATTGAAGTTTGGCGCTAGGGGTTTTAGTCTTCCTGGTTCTCCCAACCCCTTAGTTTTAAGCAGGTCTGTTAGCGCTAAGGTAGTCTCTGCAAAATTCGGGATGAATTGCCGGTAGATGTTCGCGAATCCCAGGAACCCCTGCAGCTGTCTCCGCGTGCGGGGGGCTTCCCATTCAGCACGTCTCGCACCTTCGCCGGGTCCATCGCGTGCCGTGTGGAGATGCGATATCCCAAGTAGTTCAACTCGGTCTGATGGAACTCGCATTTGGACAACTTGGCGTATAGCTGATTGTCTTTCAGCCTCCTCAGGACTTCCCGGGTCAACGCCACGTGCTCTGTACGGGTCTCTGTATAGATCAGGACGTCGTCCAGGTACACGATGACCCCCTTGTACAACAGGTCTCTGAGGGCCTCGTTGATCAACTGTTGGAAGATTTTTGGCGCCCCCTTTAGGCCGAAAGGGGTGACTAAAAACTCGAAATGGCCCAAGTGACAGTTGAAGGCCGTCTTCCAGCAGTCCTCTGGTTTGACCCGGATTCTATAGAATGCCTCTCGAATGTCTAGCTTAGTGAACAGCCTGGCCTTCCCCAGCTGGGCCAGGATCTCGGACATCAAGGGGAGGGTGCGGATTCGCCGAGCTGATGGCGTTTATCCTCGGTAGTCCACACAGAGCCGTAGACTCCCATCCGCCTTGGGGCGGAAGAGCACGGGGGCCGCCAGTGGGCTATCTGAGTGTCTAATAAAACCCCTGGCCAGGTTTTTGTCTATGAACTCCCTCAGCGCCCTTTTCTCCGGCTCCGACATTGCATACATCTTGGGTTTGGGGAGTGTCGCCCCCTCTTCTATCTTAATGGCACAGTCCATGGCGCGGGAGGGCGGCAGCTCGTCGCATTCTTTCTCGCTGAACACCTCAGCCAGCTCCCAATAGTCCTGCGGTACTCCTGCCAATTGGGCGAGCCCGGCTCCTGCCGTATTAGGACTCCCTCCTTCTCCTGGGTACTCTATCTTAGCCTGAACCTGCCCATCTCTGAAGCGCACCTCCCCCGTCTTCCAGTTGATCCTCGGATTGTGTTCCTCCAACCAGGGGCTGCCCAGAATTAAGGGTTGGTTAGCCATCTCGGAGATCACAAAATTGATGCGCCCTCTGTGGGTCCCTATCCGCACCTCTAGCTCCCGGTCTTTCTAGTGGCTGGCGCCCCGTTGGCGAAGGTCCCATCCAGCTGCGCGAACAGGACCGGGCCACTAACTCCCGAGGGTCACTCCTAGCTGGGCTGCTAAGCCAGGGGACATTAAGCATCTGGTGCACCCACAGTCTAGCATGGCACTAGCCTCGGTCTCTTTGCCGGTGGCGGGGCCGCGCACGGCTACTTTAACTGTGAGGATTCCTCCACTGGGAGGCTCCGACTCACCGCCCTGGGACGGTGAGATCTGCCGCCGAGCGCTCACGGCAGATCGGGCGCGTGTTCCGCCGACGCGTCCGATCCGCTCTCCTCCGCGCCTCTCCCGTAGTCACCTCCGCCCCTCGGGTTGGTTGGCGCTCGGGCCAACTCTCTAGCCGCCGCTCCCTTGGCCTTGGTCGTCTTCGGTGTCCCGGGGGTCGGGTCCGGACCCTTCTCCCCCTTCGCGGCAGGCGGCCTCCTCGGGCATTCGACCGCCCGATGCCCCTCTCGGCGCAGGTGAAGCAAGCGCCTCTCCGCGGTCGATTTGCGTCTCGACTTGGCGACCTCCGCCAGGTTGGCGACCTCCGGGCCAGCCCCGTTCGCATGGTTGGGGCCGGGTCGCGTGCTCGCGCCAGGCGTCTCGGGGCCTCCTGGGTGCCGCCTCCCGATCGCACTCCACTTGGCCGGCCAGGTCAATCCATCCTTCCAGGGTGTCCGGGTTTCTGCGGTTCAGAGCCCAATCCAGGGTCTCTCTCCTCAGTCCTGCTTTAAAATAGTCTAATTTGGTCGCCTCTGACCAATTGCGGATTTTTCCGCAAGGGCCTTGAACGCCAGGGCGTACTCGGATACCGCCCTCGACCCCTGGTAGATCCGCTTCAATTCTGCTTTAGCTTTTGCTTCCGCGTGCGGGTCCCTAAACCGCTGCTGCAGCGCCCTCAGGAAGGCCTCAAGACCCCTAAGCTCCGGGGCATCGGTCTCGGTCATCTGGACCAACCAGTCGGCCGCAGCGTTTTTCAGGTTGCTTCCCACGGCCCTCACTTGGGCCGCCTCGGAGGGGAACGAGTCTCCATAGTCTTCCATAAAATTGCGGACATTGGTGACGAAAAAAGAAAGGTGGCTTGGGTCTCCGTCGAACTTGACCTTTAAGTCTCTCCGATGGCCGCTTCCTTCCAGGGTCCGGTCGCTTGGGCCCAGGTTGAAGGTGGAGGTCCCCCCTGGCGGGGGTGAAATCGGCGCCGGCCCCTCCGAAGGCGGCCCTGCCGGACGGCGGTCTCTCTGCCCTCCGGGCCGCATAGCTTGAACGCCCCTCCGTGCCTCGATCTTCCTCCGGTGGGGGTCCCCATGTGTCCATCCGCCTCTGCATCATTCCCATCTGCTGGCGGAGGTCGGCTATGGCTCTGGCCATCTCTCCCATCATCTCCTCCATCCGCTCGCCCCGACTCGTGCCTTCCACTGGGCCCCGACCGACTCCCTCCTCGGGCCTGGGGCTCCCCTTCTTCCGCCGCGTCACCTTTTCGTCCCACAGGAGGGGAGGAATCGCGGCCTCCTGGTCGCCTGCTCCGGAGACGATCACAGGCCTCTCCCCCTCCGGGCCTCCGGCCGCCTCACCGAGGATCCCATCTTCCACCTCTTCGGATCCCCGCCAGCGCGGTTCCACTCGGGGCTCCTGGAGGTCTTCTTCCCTTCCACTAGACATCTCAGGGGGGTTTCGCGGATCGGATCGGCTCACGACTGCGATTCAGGTTGTGAGTACGGTTTTGTGTGAGCGTTGGTAGGCCGCTCAATAATCACACTCACTCGGGTATTGAGGAAATGCTTTATGAGTCCTTAATCCAAGGCAGTAAAAACCGTACTGAAGCCTTCCCTCAAAATCCCTGCTCAAAACTCCCGAGCCCCTCCCCCTCTGGCGAAGAGCCAATCCTTGAACAGATAACCCGGAACCCCACCCTCGTGTCCTTTTTCGGCGGGAACTCCAACAGCTCAGAAACACCAGGGAACAACATGGAGCTACAGAAACAACATGGAACAAGGAGAACCAAAATGGCGGCCGCGCCTCCGATCGCTCGATCCTCTTCCAAAATGGCAGCCGCGTCTTTGTCCATTGCGCTATCCCGCATTGGACTAGGTGCCGCTGACAATCCAGGCCAATTCCCCCCAAAACCCACAAAGTATGCAAATTTGGGCATAAAGTAACAGCATTTTGTTTGTTATTAGAAGTATCTCTTCTGCACAGTCGAAAAGGGGCAAATAAGGTGACTGTGTTTGAATGCAAGGCTTTTCTTTTGAAGTAATTGATACATGTGTTTCTTCAGGTAATAAATGCAATTATGAAAATTATAAGTTTTGTTTGAAACAGAACATCATTCAAACTATGGCCTCCAGCTTTTCCTGCTTGCTTTTCATCTATGTCTTCCCCCTCCCATATTCACATATATTTTAAGTGACTATGAAAGGAAGAATTCTGATTTTGCCTTCAGGCTTTCCTCTACTTCAGTGGTTCCCAACATTTTTTTTGACCAGGGAGCACTTTGACCAAGGACCACTCTCCAACATTAGTACCAAAAGTGTTACGAAACCGATTTTGGGCAACTTGAGATTCGGTTTGGTTATTTATTTATTTTATTTATTTCATTCGGCTTCTATGCCGCCACTCCCGGCGGGCTCGGGGGGGGGGGGCTCACAACACTAAAAAAGGTCACAGAGTAAAAACAGCAATACGGAATAAAAACAGAGGATAAAAACATCATTAAGAATATCAAAACACAGCATTAAAAGCGACCTGGGTTAAGACTTGGTTTTTGACAGGGGGGTGCGTCCCACCAAGACCTACACATGGAAGGCAAGTTGGAAAAGGTGGGTCTTGCACGCCCACCTGAATGGGAGCAGGTCGTGAATGGCACGCGTGTCTGCCGGAAGGGCATTCCAAAGTGTCGGTGCGATCACCGAGAAAGCCCTTCGGCGGGTGCCTGTCAGTTTGGCTGCTTTTGCAGAGGGGACAGCCAAAAGGTTGGTATCCTCAGAGCGCAGAGATCTCATAGGGCAATATGGGGAGAGACGGTCCCTCAGATACGCTGGCCCCAGGCCGTGCAAGGCCTTAAAGGTAAGAACCAACACTTTGAAGGTGATCCGGTGCTCAATTGGCAGCCAGTGCAGATCCTGCAAATTAGGTGTTATGTGGCAACCTGCTGGCGTACCAGATAGGAGCCGGGCGGCAGTGTTCTGCACCAGCTTGAGCTTCCGGGTCACCGACAGAGGAAGGCCAACGTAGAGCGTGTTACAGTAATCTAGCCTTGAGATGACCGTGGCTTGGATCACCGTGGCCAGGTCGTTCTGGGATAGGTAGGGGGCCAGCCTCCTTGCCTGTCTAAGGTGAAAAAAGGCAATCTTGCTGACCGCAGAGACCTGGGTCTCCATGGTCAGCTGGGAGTCCAAGTGGACCCCCAGGCTCTTTACGCAAGGCGATGGGCATACCGCCGCACCGTCCAGGGTCGGAAGCTGGGCATCCCCACCACCTGGGCAACCGAGCCACAAGATCTCCATCTTCGCCGGATTCACCCTCAACCTACTGGCTCGCAGCCATCCAATAACGGCTTCGAGGCAGCGTTGGAAATTATCGGGGACGGATTCGGGCCTGCCCTCCATCTTCAGAATGAGCTGAGTGTCATCAGCGTACTGATGGCACTCAAGCCCATAACTCCGCACCAGCTGTGCAAGCGGCTGCATGTAGATGTTAATAACAGAGGGGAGATAATGGCTCCCTGCGGAACTCCACAAACTAATGGGGAGCCCTCAGAGACCACCCCGCCCCTCCTCACACGCTGGGACCGCTGGTGGAGGAAGGAGGTCAGCCATTTAAGAACTGTCCCCCTCACTCCAGCCATGGCCAGGTGGTGGATCAAAAGATTGTGGTCGACCATGTCAAACGCTGCCGTGAGGTCCAATAACACGAGCAGCGCAGACCCGCCTTGGTCGAGCTGGCAGCGGAGTTGGTCTGTGATGGAGACCAGGACCGTCTCCGTCCCATGCCCTGAACGGGAGCCGGACTGGAAGGGGTCAAGCCATGTTGCATCATCTAAGAAGGAGTGCAACTGCTCCATTACTGCCCTCTCAACTACCTTCCCCAGGTACGAGAGATTCGACACTGGTCGGTAGTTGGAGGGAACCGCCGGGTCTAGCGACGGTTTCTTCAATAATGGAGCTACCACCGCCTCTTTTAAGCACTCTGTAAAGACTCCTTGCTCAAGGGAGCTGTTTACGATGCTCAACAGAGGCCCACGTAACACCTCCAGGCAAGGTCTAACAAGCCAGGAGGGGCACGGGTCGAGGGAGCAGGTGGTAGGCCTAGTTGCAGCCACAATCTTATCAACAGCATCTACGTCCAGTGGCCGAAACCGGTCGAGGGTGGGCCTGGCGGAGGGCCACGGGGTCTCGAGCTCCCTTACTGTATCAACCGTGGCCGGAAGGTCCTGGCGGAGACTCAGTATCTTGTCTGCAAAAAAGCTCTGAAAAGCACCGGCAATGAGGGCCTGATCGCTATTTTTTGGGACAGTAGGGACTGTCGTCAAGGACCGAATTACTTTAAACTATTGGGCTGGGTGTGAGCTAGCAGATGCTATCGAGGCGGAGAAGTACGCATTTTTGGCCGCCTTGACAGCACGCTCATAGGCCTTTTTAAATAGCTTATAAGCAGATAATGAGGCTCCGTCACGGAATTTCCTCCACTCCAGCCGTCTCCTCTCCCGCTTCATCGACCTAAGATCTTCTGTGTACCAGGGGGATCGATGTTTGTGGGGTCGGAGAGGGCACCTAGGGGCAATCTCGTCGAGAGCTCTAGATAATTTAGGGTGCTGATTCAGAAAATTGCTTTGGATAGAGCACATCAGCTCTAGTTTCTGATACATAACATATGCCATCCAGTAATCGCCATCTGCTCACCCACAGAAAACCATATTTAATAATCTAGAGCTGATGTGGTAGTAGTAATCTTTCGTGGGTGGTCGGCGTCTCCCCTCCCGACATCCCTGCTGCCTCAGCAACATAAGAGGATTTCGCAAGACCGGTTGCTCCTGTTGTCATGTGGTTCCAAGACAACGTTGTTGTAATGGTGAGGCAGCAGACCATATTTTGTTCTTGTGGACCATTGGTGGCCCATGGGCCACAAGTTGGGAAGCACAGTAGTAACATAGGCACAAAGAGCTAGCTTGGGCTAGTGGTTTGAACATTGGGCCATGACTCTGGAGACCACGGACTGTATCTCTGCCTCTGGGGCCCCATCTACACTGCCATGTAAAAACCAGATTATCTGCCTTGAACTTTATGAGGAACGGCTTAAAGAGCTGGGCATGTTTAGCCTGAAGAAGAGAAGGCTGAGAGGAGACGTGATGGCCATGTATAAATATGTGAGGGGAAGTCATACGGAGGAGGGAGCAAGTTTGTTTCCTGCTGCCCTGGAGACTAGGATGCAATGGAACAATGGCTTCAAACTACAGGAAAGGAGATTCCATTTGAACATTAGGAAGAACTTCCTGACTATGAGAGCTGTTCAGCAGTGGAACTCTCCATCCCGGAGTGTGGTGGAGGCTTCTTCTTTGGAGACAGGGCCGTAGCCAGGATTTTGATTTGAGGGGGCTGAGTTTGGTTCGGGGCTGAGACTGGGTGGAAAAGGGTCTACCCTAGCAAACCTTTTGTATTGTTATCCCAATAACCCCATTAATGTGGGATATAATGAGCATGGTGATCAGATCATGATATGAATAAACATAACAGTTTAAATAATGTACCAGTAAGGCCTTTTCGTGGACCACCCTGAGAATTTCGGGGGGGGGGCTGAAGCCCCCTTAGGCCCCCTGGCTTGTTTGGAGGCTTTTAAACACAGGCTGGATGGCCATCTGTCGGGGGTGCTTTGAACGTGATTTTCCTGCTCCTTGGCAGGGGGTTGGACTGGATAGCCCACGAGGTCTCTTCCAACTCTAGGATTCTATGATTCTATGAACTGGATTATAGGGCAGTGTAGACTCACATAATCCAGTTCAAAGTAGATAATCTGGATTTCATATGGCAGTGTAGATAGGAGCTGGGTGATCTTAGACATGTTCCACTCTCTCGACCTCACAGGCAGGCAAACATATACCTCTCTGAACAAATCTTGCCAAGAACACCCCACGGCCAATCACCGGCCCTGCCTTCAGTCAGTTTGTTGCGCTGGATGCAGAAGCTGTTGACAAGATTCTTACCAGAATGAAGTCAACCACTTGTTCCCTTGATCCATGCCCCTCCTGGTTGGTCAAGGACTGCCGGGAGGAGTTATGAGGCCCTCTGATGAACATTATCAATAGCTCCCTTGAGCAAGGAGTTTTTCCAGAAGGGCTGAAAGAGGCAGTGGTTCGTCCACTACTGAAAAAGCCGAATTTAGATCCTTCAGTTACCTCCAATTACTGTCCGGTTTCGAATCTTCCGTTCTTAGGCAAGGTAATTGAGAGGGCGGGAGCAGACCAGCTCCAAAAATTCTTAGATGACACAGCCTGGCTGGACCCTTACCAGTCCGGCTTCCGTTCGGGACATGGGACTGAGACTGTGCTGGTTGCCATCTCGGATCAACTCCGACGCCAGCTTGACCGAGGCGGATCGGCATTGCTTGTATTGTTAGATCTTACAGCTTCCTTTGACATGGTTGATTACGATCTTTTGACCCGCTGCCTCAGGGGTCCAAGGGTCTGCCCTTAATTAGGTGGACTCCTTCCTCCGGAACCGCTGACAACGAATGGAATGGAACGGGATGTCCTCTGAAAAATCACCACTTATGTGTGGGGTTCCTCAGGGGGCCATTCTATCTCCACTGTTATTTAACATCTATATGCGACCACTCGCTCAGCTAGTTCGGAGTTATGGGCTGGAGTGTTATCAGTATGCTGATGACACCCAGCTCCTTCTACGGATGGACGGCCGACCAGACTGGGTTCCTGATAACTTCACATCTTGCCTTGAGGTCATAACAGGTTGGCTATGTTCCAGTAGACTGAGGGTGAATCCAGCAAAGACGGAGATCTTGTGGCCCGGTCATCCTGGATTGGATGAGGTTAGGTTGCCCATCATAGACGGTGAACCGTCAAAAGCCTTGGTGTCATTTTTGACTTGTTATTGACAATGGAGGCCCAGGTCTCCGACATCATTAAGTTGGCCTTTTTCCATCTTCTGCAGGCTAGGCAGCTGCCGCCCTACCTGTCCGGGGATGACGTGGCCACAGTGGTTCATGCCACAGGAACCTCAAGACTTGACTATTGTAATGCCCAGTTTGTTGGCCTTCCCTTGTTGGTGACCCGGAGACTTCGACTAGTACAGAATGCGGTGGCCAGACTCCTAATGGGAACCCCGTGATGAATGATATAACACCTGCTCTATACCAACTACACTGGCTTCCGGTTGAGTTCCGTATTACTCACAAGGTGCTGGTTCTAACCTTTAAGGCCTTGCAGGGTCAAGGGCTGGCATACCTATGGGAACGCTCTCTCCGTGTCGACCCTGGAGATCGCCTCGATCAGACCATCAGAATCTATTACAGGTCCCAGGCCCTAAGGATACCCATTTGACATCAACCCGGCGTAGAGCTTTTTCGGTGATCGCCCCATCACTTTGGAACACCCTTCCTCTTTACATCAGAGCCACCCGTGATCTAAAAGACTTTCGCATGGCTTGCAAAATGTGGCTGTTTGAGGCTGAGAACTGTTAGACTGTTAATTGTTTTTAGATGCTAATTGTTTTTAGATGTTTCATGTATTTAGCTGTGTGTTTTTACTGTAAATCTGGGATGGGCGATTAATAAAATCCCTAAATAAATAAATAATAGGTACTTGAGGGACCGACTCACCCCACACTGTCCCCGAGATCACTACTCTCCGAGGATGCTAATTTGTTAGAGATACCCTCGGCGAAATCGGCTAAACTGACATCTACTCGCCGGAGGGCGTTCTCCGTTATAGCTCCTACGCTGTGGAACGCCCTCCCGGCTGGAACGCGGGCTATAAAGGACCTGCTCCCGTTTAGACGCGCCTGCAAAACTTATTTGATTAAGCAGGCGTTCAGTGAGTATGTCCTGCCCATGTTCCGCTTTAGCCGCTGTCCTGGGGTGTCACGCTATATAATTTCTGAACTGTACCTGGGGGTTTTGTATTTTGCTGTTTTAACTGTTTAATTGTCTTAGAGGTTTTATCGCATTGCTTGTGTGTAAATGAAAGCCTCAGGGAGTTGGCGGCATAGAAACCCGAATAATAAATAATAAATAAATAAATATCTTAGGGTTGCTGTAAGTCAGAGCATCCTCGGGGCTTCTGGGAGCAATACGAGGTTCTCCTGTCTTTGGAAAAGCTGAAAGAGAAATATGAAGGGGTTGTTCTCCTTCACTTCCTAGTTGCAAGGAAGGCAACACGGCCAACTGAACCTATCCCTGTTCTGTGGGTAGTTAGTTAGCTGCTCAGTTAGTTTGACCAAGAAAATTTCCCAGTTCAGTTACTGAATCCCTTGCCAGGCTAGATAGCTTGAAGCACTAAACGAAGCGTTCCAGCTTTTTTCAATTTCAAAGCGCTTTCTGAAACAATAATTATTAATTTTCACAGCCTCCCCTGTGGGGCAGAGAAATGCTATCATCTCTGTACAACAGACTTGGAAGCGCAAGCCAGGAGGTTGAGGGACTTTCCCAAGAAGTGGAAAGCCGAACGGCATTGAGCTGTTTGGAGGAGGAATTTTAATTTGAGTGGTAATTAAAAAAAGAAGAATCATTAGAAAAGAGAACCGTCTCTCCCAGCAGGTTCAAAAGCACTTTAAAGTAATAGGGCCAAAGAGCCATCACTGTCTATCTGTTTCCCTTCGATGTTAGATAATGGCATTTTATTCAGGAAATTTATTTGCAGTGTTTCCTTTGCTCTAAGGAGGTAAAATGGGGAGAAGAAAACCCTATGAAATTCAGGAACTTTTTAATGAAGCGAATTGAGTGTACAGTTAGAATGTATTTTAAAACCCAAACAAAGTTAAATATTGCCATTATACTAAGTGTCCTTTGACCAGAAGCTGGCCACTTGGAGTGCCTCTGGTGTTGCTATAAGAAGGTCCACCATTGTGTATGTGGCAGAGCTCAAGTTGCATGGTAGTCGGTGGTCTGTGGTTTGCTCTTCTCCACACTCGAATGTTGTGGACTCCACTTTGTAGCCCCATTTCTTAAGGTTGGCTCTGAATCATGTGGTACCAGAGCTCAGTCTCTTCAGCACCTTTCATGTCGCCCAGTCTTCTGTGTGCCCAGGGGGATTTCTCTCATTTGGTATCGGACATGGATTGGGGTTCCGGGTTTTCGCTTGCCACTTTTGAACTCTTGCTTGCTGAGGTGTTCCTTTGAGCATCTCTGTAGATTTTAGGAACTATTTCTTAACTTAAAACATTGGCATGCAGGCAGGCCCAGATTACCCACAAGGCCAGCCGAGGCCATGGCCTCGGGCAGCAGCCTTGGGGAGGCAGCGGATCCGGACCCCCAAAATAAAAAAAAATTAAAATGTTTTTTAAAAAAAATTGATGTCCTGGCGCTCCTGCACCATAGGCCCTAGACGCGGCTTGCCGCCGCCCCCTCCTTGCCAGGGAGGAGGAGGTGACGAGAGCCTCGCCGCCTCTCCTCCCGGGCGTGGTGAAGCCACGCCAAGGAGGAGGGGACGGGGAGAAGCCTCGCCGCTCCTCCTCTCTGGTGTGGTGAAGCCACGCCAGGGAGGAGGGGGCGGGAAGAATGCTTGCCACCCTCCTCTCTGGCGTGGTGAAGCCATGCCAGGGAGGAAGGGGCGGGGAGAAGCCTCGCCGCTCCTCCTCTCTGGCGCTTTTCCTCTCTGGCGCGGCTGCTCCTGGGCGGCAGCAGCAGTAGCGGCAGGAGCCCCGGCAGCGGCGGCGGAGGAGGACAAGGCTCGCGCAGGGCTCCGGCCACCGCCGCTGCTGCTCCTCCTCCTCGGCTCTTCTCGCTCTTGTCCTGAAGCCGCCCAAGCCAACGCTGCCTCGGAGCGCGCCGTTCCCGCAGCCTTCATGTTCATGGGATCTGTAGCTTCACCAACGCCAACGCTGCCCCCCGGGATTAAGCACCTCGCCGCCGCCCCTCCTCTGTGGCTTCGTCAAGTGAGGAGGGAGGGCCCCGCCCCCGCAAGCGGCCCCGCCCCCGGGGCGGCGCTTCCAAAGTCTGGCCTCGGGCGGCACAATCAGCTGATCCGGGCCTGCATGCGGGCTGATATCCGAATAGGGGGTGGGCCGGAGATGTCACTACCTTGGTCCTTTCATTATTGGCCGCTACTTCCCAATGGATGTCAGGTGGTGCAATGCCGGCTAAACAGTACAATTTCTCCAGTGGTGTGGGACGTAGACATCCTGTGATAATGTGGCATGCCTCATTAAGAGCCACATCCACTGTTTTAACGTGGTCAAATGAGTTCCACACTGGGCATAAGTCAACAAGTGACTTGAAGGCACATACGCTGAGATTTGTTTTTTTAATATATAATTTTACTGTTAATTGTATTGTTTTTATATAGTTGTGTATTAATTGTTTGTTGTATTTTATATGGTGGCATTGTTGCCGCCTGTACACTGCCTCGAGTTGCCTTCAGGCTGAGAGGGGCGGTATAAAAACAGTGGATTATGTTTAGGTAGTCACCTGTGGTCTGAAAGTATAGGCTTGAGGACTATCTGTGGTTTCAGATTTCTTCAGGAGTTTTGGTGAACTTACAGTGAGTGACTTGGGAGATAAGAAGTAGCATTTCTTCAGTGCTAATCTTCTCAAAAATGACTCAGGCCATTAATGTATGAGGATGGGAAGCTCTCATCTCTTGAATAAAAAATGAAGGGGGTTAGCAGAAACTAATAGCAGTGTTCAATGTACTTGTTGGAGTCAGCAATCATGGATCCTTTCAGTCTTATCTATTATTTACTATATTTTGCCATCTGTACAAAAAGAATTCTCCTTTTCCTAACTCTACGATGACAAAAAGAGCCACCCCCACAACAACAGGCATATATAGAATAATTTATTATAGTGAAAGAAAATCCATCATTTAATTGCGGCAACAACAACAACAATTGGAATTCTGCAACTACTAGGAGAACTTTCAGCATTACTTGTTGCGATTTCTTTGAAGCTCAGAATATCTACATCAGGGCTGTCCAACTGCCGGCCCTGCAGGTGTTTTGGACTTCAACTCCCAGAAATCCTAGCCAGTTTACCAGCTGTTAGGATTTCTGGGATTTGAAGGCCAAAACACCTGCAGGGCCGGCAGTTGGACAGCCCTGATCTACATCTCTCGAAGCCGTTACTGGATGGCTGTGAGCCAGTAGGTTGAGGGTGAATCCGGCGAAGACGGAGATCTTGTGGCTGGGTCGCCCGGGTGATGTTAATGTCCAGCTTCCGAGCCTGGACGGTGCGGTGTTATGCCCATCGCCTTCCGTAAAGAGCCTGGGGGTCCATTTGGACTCCCAGCTGACCATGGAGGCCCAGGTCTCTGCAGTCAGCAAGATCGCTTTTTTTCATCTGCGACAGGCAAGGAGGCTGGCCCCCTATCTCTCCCGGAACGATCTGGCCACGGTGATCCAAGCCACAGTCATCTCAAGGCTGGATTACTACAACGCGCTCTACGTTGGCCTTCCTCTGTCGGTGACCCGGAAGCTCAGGCTAGTGCAGAACACTGCCGCCCGGCTCCTGTCTGGCACGCCAGCTGGCGCCACATAACACCTGTTTTGCAGGATCTGCACTGGCTGCCAATTGAGCACCGGATCACATTCAAAGTGTTGGTCCTCACCTTTAAGGCCTCACACGGCCTGGGGCCAGCGTATTTGAGGGACCGTCTCACCCCATATTGCCCTCCGAGATCACTTCGGTCTGAGGACTCCAATCTCCTGGAGATACCTTCAGCTAAACTCGCAAGGCTGACTGCTACCCGCCGGAGGGCGTTCTCTGTCATAGCACCTACGCTGTGGAACGCCCTCCCGGCCGGAACTCGGGCTATGAAGGACTTGCTCCCGTTTAGACGGGCCTGTAAAACATACCTGTTTAAGCAGGCCTTTGGTGAGTAAGTCCTGCCCATGCCCCGCCATCTATTCGTTCTTCTGAGGATGATGTGCTGTTCATTGTTTTAACTGTGTTATTAATTACTGTACTGCTGTTGTTTTTAATTGTTTTTAACTGCTTATTGCCTGTATTTTACTGTGCCCTTCGGCTCCTGTAAGCCACCGCGAGCCTCAGGGAGTCGGCGGCATAGAAGCCCGAATAATAAATAAAAATAAATAAATAAATCATCATCATAGGCCAGGGGTCCTCAAACTTTTTAAACAGAGGGCCAGGTCACAGTCCCTCAAACTGTTGGAGGGTCGGATTATAATTTGAAAAAAGCATGAATGAATTCCTATGCACACTGCACGTATCTTATTTGTAGTGCAAAACACACCTAAAAACAATAAATAATTAAAATGAAGAACAATTTGAAAAAAATATAAACTTATTAGTAATTCAATGGGAAGTGTGAGCCTGCTTTTGGCTGATGAGATAGAATTGTTGTTGTTGTTGCGTGCTTTCAAGTCGTTTCAGACTTAGGTTGACCCTGAGCAAGGGCCAGGTAAATGACTTTGGAGGGCCGTATCTGTCCCCCCGGGCCTTAGTTTGAGAATCTCTGTCATAGGCTAGCTCTTGTGGTGGAGTATGATTGCCTTCCACGTGTAGGGACTTTTGGGTGAATCTGTAGGTGACTGTGGAGGCCTATTCTTGATCTTTATGTCCTTTCGCAGTGAGGACATCAATTTCCAGGTGGAAGGTGGTCCTGACAAGGTTTGGCTTGATGCGTTGTCATCTTGACACATTCTATCAGTTCAATGATTTATCAGTTCAATGAACAATCTATCAGTTCAATACCACTTCAATGGCCACAGTTCTATCTATGGAATCCCGAGATTTGTAGCTTTGAATTCTCTGCTAGTGCTATAGTTCAGAGGACCAAAATAGAGCTCTTTAGCAGAGGAATACAAGAACCTCACCAAATTATAAATTTCAGGATCCTTTCGGAAGGAGCCATGGCAATGATAGTGTGATATCAAAGTTCTGTGATCAAATTTACTCAGAGACTCTCCCCATGGATTTGATAAAAGCCCTTCTACATAAGCATAAAGTCATGTTGCTTAGTGTGATGGGAGGCCAGAGCCTATGGGAAAACTATAGTGTCTGGCTTTACTCAGTGGCTATCTGTATACCTTCTGTTAAGATTAAGACCCTTAGCAGACAGAGGCACTTTAGGTAAGGTGAAAAGATAACCAAATGAGTTTACTGAAAACAGGATGAATAAAGGGTTAACTCCACCTGGGACTATTATAAAGTAACTTAAAACAATACATTACAAAAGGAGATTTTACTGGCTGTAGTCATCTCTCTGGAGTCCTCTGCCTCTGGTGCAAAACAATGGTTTACAGGCTGTTGCTTATAAGCTGTCTCAATCTTCTTTCTTGTGAAGCATAAGCTGGTCAAAAGCTTCAGTTGTCTCTGGGACTGCTGGTATAAGTATACTGCTGTATGCAGGTGCTAAGGATGCCTGTTTTGGATTACTTGGGCCTAGGATTACCAGACAAAGCCTAAGTCTCTATTTATTGTAGCACCGCTGCAGAAAAAAGGAGGAGTCCAGCAAAAGAGCTCGGTACACTTACTTGGCCTACTGTAGGACCACCCCTGAACTCCACCCGGGACTATCATAAAGTAACTTAAAACAATACATTACAAAAGGAGCCTTTGCTGGCTGCAGTCATCTCTCTGGAGTCTTCTGCCTCTGGTGCAAAGTGATGGTTATAAACTGTCTCAATCTTCTTTCTTGTGAAGTATAAGCCGGCCATAAGCTTCTGTTGTCCTTTGGAATGGTGGCATAAAAATACTGCTGAATGTAGGTGCTAAGGATGCCTGTTTGAATTGCTTGGGCCTAGGATTACCAGACAATCCCATGCCTAAATCACAGTAGCTCTGCTGTAGAAAAGAAGGAGGAGTCCAGCAAAGAGCTCTATACAGGGAAATGGAATAGACCAGGGCTGAAAACGAAGTCGATCGCGGGTCCAAAGGAGGTCGAGCGCAGCCGGATGGGGTGTCTCTGCCCTGCGCGTGGCGCACCTTCCACACGCGTGCAGCATCCGCGCAGCGCACCGTCCACGGTTGCTTCCAGATGAGAGAGAAGCAGGTCAGAGCACAAGGCTGGGCCTCCGGAGCCCCCCCTCACGCTCCGCCCTGCCTCTCTCTCATCCGGAAGCAACCGTGGACAGTGCGCGCACGCGGACGGTGCGCCGCGCAGATAGTGCACGTGCGCAGAAGGTGTGCCGTGCGGAAGGTAGATCTTTTTGACTTGGTTGTTTAATAAGTAGCTCGCATGCTGAAAAAGTGTGAGCACCCCTGGAATAGACCAACTAAGGCTGGCCTCTGGGGGGTGTTCAGCTCCACCCAAAAACTAATACAAAGGAAGGTATCTACACTATTGGGAAAACCTATGAACAGGGGGAACTGAAGCAGAGGAGAGGAAAAGGCAGAGCCAAGACTTCACACGTAGATTAAAAATAGCAATTCCTTAATTTGTATTTTTTTCACTTTGTTGGGAGTCCTGTGCCCCTGATTCCAGTGACTATGGACAATATAATGACTATATATTGCCATTATATTTTAATGGCAATGTACTTGATATGAGGAACTTCAATAGATATAACTTGAATGCATTACATTCAAAATCAGGGAAAGTAAAATGGGAAGGGTACCATACTTAATCACATTAGAGCAGCGTTTCTCAACCAGTGTGACAGGGCACACTAGTGTGCCGTGAGTGATCATCAGGTGTGCCGTGGGAAATTGGAACCTCCGGGGGGGGGGGGAGTCTAGTGTAGGGGTGGGCAATTACCAGCCCTCCAGGTGTTTTGGACTTCAGCTCCCAGAAATCCTAGCCAGTTAACAGCTGTTAGGATTTCTGGGAGTTGAAGTCCAAAACACCTGGAGGGCCGGTAATTGCCCATCCATGGTCTAGTGTGTTGAAGTATAAAAACCCTAAGAAACTTACCTTAATAAAAGCACAAAATAATGAACACCCCCCCCCTCCCCACCTGTTGTCTACTTGGTCTCTCCCTTTCCATGCATTGGGAAGGCCCGCCTCCCTTTCCCCAAGTAGAGACCTCCTCCTGCCTCCTGGGGGTTCTGTGTGGGAGGTTTGGCCCAGTTCTATCATTGGTGGGGTTCAAAATGCTCTTTGATTGTAGGGGAACTATAAATCCCAGCAACTACAACTCCCAAATGTCAAGGTCTATTTCCCCTGAACTCCATCTGCGTTCATATTTGGGCATATTGAGTATTCATGCCAAGTTTGGTCCTGATCCAACATTGTGTGAGTCCACAGTGCTCTCTGGATATAGGTGAACTACAACTCCAAAACTCAAGGTAAATGCCCACCAAACTCTTATAATATTTTCTCTTGGTTATGGGAGTTCTGTGTGGGAAGTTTGCGTCTTTCTGCCATTCCTGCCAGGATATCTATGTTGTGTTCATCGAAACAGGCCCAGGTTTCACACTGAGTGTATAAATACATTAAAAAAACATATTAACTATATGTATCACTGTGTTAGAGTGTCATTTCGTGTCATTTTGGTTGGTGGTGTGCCCCAGGATTTTGCAAATGTCAAAAGTGTGCCGCGGCTCAAAAAAGGTTGGGAAACACTGCATTAGAGATCTCACAAGGGGATTGACAACTCCATCACTCGCCTTTCAGTAAAAGGCAATATTGAAATCCCCCTCCCCATTTGAATGGTGTCTACATGGAAGATTGATGACCGCTCTGGCTCAGGGAGTTCTCAAAATAATTCCAACAAATGTTTCTCAGCAGCACCTGGCATCCAACCAGAAGGCAGCACTAGCATTTCCTAAATACTAAAAAAGTGACTGTCACCGCAGATGCCTGTGCTAAATATAACTTTGATGAGATGGCGGCCTTCTCAAAAGCAGATTCTTGAAAACCGTGTGTGGTACCTACCTACATATTGGATTCCCTGAACTACACCCACCTGATGAGACTGGTTCCCATCAAGTGAGATTAGCCCTGACAGATTGTGGACAATTAAACCACTCTGTCATCAATCTTGATGCAGTCTATAAATAACCTTAAAATAACTTAGGCTTGAGGATGAAGTCTGCCTGGAATTGCAAAGTCCTATCAGGGACAGAAAAGCAGAGTTAAATTTAAGGACTAATGCGAAGAATTAGAGTTATTAACATTGAAAACAATACTGAACAACATTCAAGACACCTGAAACAAATCATGGTGCTTTTTTTTACCTGAGGCAGAGCAGCAAATGTCATCCCTTTCCTTCCCAAGGCAATGCACATAGCAGACTTGGATTGTATTTGACAGAATGAAAAGGGGATGCTGGGAATGCAGTCCAAAAAGTAATCTTTCCAGGTTTTCATATGTAGTGCCCAAAGCAGGCAAGAGATTCTGGGCCCTTCCACACAGACATATAACCCAGAATATGAAGGTATTGTTTTAAAGGTTGAGATCAAAACAGGAGCTATATGGCAAATTGGGACAGGAGCCGGGAAGGCAGTGTTCTGCACCGACCTGGGCAAACTCATAATAGTTTGGCTGACACTTAGCCAGGCACCAAAATAATGTTCCGCCTACCATTGGGATCTACCCTACCCGGGGCGCCATCCTGGCCGCAAAATCCAGTAGTGAGGAAATTATGGGAGTTGGAGGCCAAAACACTTAGAATGAGCTGGGTAGGGCCCAAGCCCTGATTACCCTATTTACACAAGATAATCCCTTTTTTAAAGAAAGTACAAGTACAATGCAATTTAGTTGTGCCTTAGTTATTTCAAAAATGAATTAGGTTGTTGTTTGCTTGTATCTAGTTGCATGGGGGTCAAAATAATGTTTTGGGGCAAACTCTGCTGTCATAATCCCTTTTAAAGAAAGTACATGTGTGTGCCTGTATTTCAAAAATTTTAGTCATATGTGGCTTTTCTCCCTCTGCTTTATCTCCCAGTGGAGAATTTGTGTTTAGAAGAGATGTTGGCTCCAGGATTTGTAGTCCCTCGGGCAAGGTACTTCAGTGAGACACCCTGAACCTAGAAGAGATGGGAGTGCCAGATTCGAGTTCTCTGGGGCTGTGTACAGGCATACATTTGAAAGGTAAAATAGGCATTACTTGTTGTTTTTTAATGCCAGAAGACAATGTTTCTGTACCTACTTTTAGTCATAGAATGAAATATGTATAATACTCCAGTGCTGTTCCCTCCCATGCTTGAGGCAGACTGCCCCCACTTTTTGTGTATGGAGGTGGGTAGATTATTGCAGCAATAACTGTCAACTTTCATTAAAAACACATCTTTAAAAACTGGGTTGCCATACCACCTTGTTGGCCAGATTTTATTTAGAATTTACATATGTTTCCTTGTGTCCACTTGAAGCAGCCTCAGATCCCAAGCTTTCATTGTGAGAAAAAGTAAGTCCTGTGACGGCGCAGCAAACGCCACTTGTATGAAAAACTTTGAGTTTTAAGGTTTGCACTGATGGAATGTAACAGTTTGCATGGTTTGCAAGGGGTTCTGCTTTGTTTTAATGTGTTTGCAGCTTTCTTGAGGTTTTGCTGCATTCATTGGTCCTTGGCACTTGCCAATCATCGTTTACAGAACCCAATCAAGCTCGCTCCACCCCTTTCCCCGGGGATTTGGAGAAGGATGCCATTTTTTTCTTTTATTAGGCCACCAGAGCTTCTACAGAGTGGACGTGTTGGAAGGTTTGCTAGCCAGGCCTTGGTCAAGATATCTTCCAGTACTACTTCACATCTTGAGATTCATACTGGATACCCAACATATTGGAAGGTTAGGTGACGCTGAGGAATCTCGAGCGCCTTCAAAACAGTCAGTTGGCAGCCAAGAGAGAAGGTTTCCTGCCTTTATATAGGCCAGGGCCACCCACGAAGTCGATCGTGATCGACCAGTCGATCGTGGGTCCAAAGGAGTTCGATCGCAGCCGGATGGGGCACTTCTGCCCTGCGCGCACGCGTACACCTTCCGTGCGCGCGCATCAATCCGCACAGCGGACCATCCATGGTTGCTTGTGGATGAGAGAGAAGCAGAGCGCTCCGCCCTGCCTCTCTCTCGTCCGGAGGCAAGCGTGCAGCTTCAGCTGCCGGCGAGAGAGAGGCAGAACGGCACGCGAGGCTGGGCTTCCGGAGGCCCAGCCTTGCGCTCCGCCCTGCCTCTCTCTCGTCCAGAAGCAAGCGTGCAGCTTCCACTGTCGGTGCGAGAGAGGCAGGGCGGAGCATGAGGCGGGGCCTCCGGAGGCCCTGCCTTGCGCTCCGCCCTGCCTCTTTCTCATCCGGAAGCAAGTGTGCAGCTTCCGCTGCCGGCGAGAGAGAGGCAGGGCGGAGTGCCCTGCTTCTCTCTCGTCTGGAAGCAACCGTGGACGGTGCGCAACGAGGATGGTGCGCGTGGGAGGAAGGTAGATCTTTTTGACTTAGTTGTTTTAAAAGTAGCTTGCATGCTGAAAAAGTGTGGGCACCCCGATATAGGCCATCTGATTGGGATTTCGAGCGTCCTTGCCTCGAGGTCAGAGAGAGAGAGAGAGAGAGAGAGAGAATTTGGAGAGCCAACTGGCTGAAGCTTCCAGGACCACATCTGCACAAAAAAAACTATAAAGGAAAGCTTTTCTACTTTGTTTTGGGGAACTAAGAGAAGAAACCTGAGTGCATACAACTCATGTATTTAAAAAGAAACCCTTTGAGTTAAGCAGAGTGTCCAGTTTGGTCCTTGGGAGCCCCAAAGCCTCTAAAGGAAGGCAAGAAGCAATCCCCCGGGAAGAGAAAGATCACGTCCTTGCCCTTTACAAAGCCATATAGCCAGGGCGCGAAGGCACAAGTCCCATTCAATTCAATTCAATTCAATTGGAAGTGGGATGTGAGTAGGAGAAAAGGGAGAATGTGCCTAAGGTGAATATGTACATTGTCAAATAGATCAAGGAATGTTAAACTAGACTGTTTTCTAGTTATAATACGATTTTTCATTTCCTGTCTCTGAAGGAAATCACACCATAGTTTATCTAAGGAGGCTGGACATACTGAGTAATTGACATATTTGGGGGCAGTCTTCTGTCCCCAGGGCCTAAAAAGGCTTTAAAAGGCTGGACAAAACAAGCTTTGGCCCTGGGAATAGAGTTAAGGCCTTCCCTCATGCAGGAAAACCCAGGATCTCTATAAGAATGAGCGCTGGACTCAAAATAGGGTGAACCAAACAGGATTTATTGAAATAACAACCAGAAAGGTGCTGGTGGCTCAAAAATGCTTGAGTTGGTTGCAAGAAAGTCCTTTTAAGAAAAGGGAGTCTATCACTATGCCTATTTGTGCAAAGCGACGGTACCTCTATTAGATCCCAGGCGTCCTGTTGTCCTCTGGCTTGCAGGCTCCCGAAGTCCTGTAGCAGGCCCCAAAATCCACAGCCTCTGGTGAGGGCAGGCCCTCCTACTGTATGTACTAAAGATTTGGTTGAGAAGGTAGACCAGTTGGTGAAATAAGGTTGCTTTTCCCCAGCAACTAGATTCCAACCTTGCTTGTCCTTGATACCTCTGGAATGAGGCCAGAGGGGACGTCAGCCCCCCAGGTAAACTCTGGTAAAGGGTGGAGTTAAGGGCGGTGTGATGCGGTGTTTATTTATGTGTTAATACATGTGCTATATGTTAATCACATGTTTGTCTATGTGTTTGAAAAGGGCAGTCTTTAAAAGCTATAGAGAGTAGGCAGTGGAATGTTCGCAGCAGCAAGCTTTAAGCAGAGGCTGTTGCCATAATGACTGAAAGCCACTCTAGCTTTAGAATGTTCAGTTTGAAATGACAGTTGGGATTTGGCAGTTGCTGAAGCTGCAAGCTGTCTGTTGGAGCTGCAAGTGTGCAGTTCAGCTCTGTGTGTGGGGTTTTAGGGAAACCCAAGTATGGGACAAGTGGTCCTAGTTAGGGTTGAGAGTAACCCAGTAGTAAGTAGTTGGCCAGAAGCTGCAACCACAGTCGGTTGGTTGGCAGTGCAGCTGAGAGAAGCTGGCAGCAACTAGGGAGAGTTGCTGAATATTCCTGAGGGAATTAGTTTATAAAGTGTTGAGTGTTACAGACAAGCAGTAAAGCTTGGGAAATATGAATAGGAAGCCTAGTGGCTTAGTAATTCAAGGTTAGAATTACTTTGTGTTGGAAACCAAGTGTTTTAAGTGTATACCTCTTCGGAGCCTCTTTGAAACCACCTAAGCTTTGTGCCCATTTGTGTAATAAACTGTTAAACACTTTCAACATATCATCTGTGGAAGTCGTTTATTATCAAAGCCAGAGAGTGAATATGGTGGCAACGAAATTGTAAATAGATCCTGTCACAGTGGGATGCACGCTTTAGGCTGTGTCTCCACGAAGTGGTCAGTGGTCAGTTTAAAATCTAAAAAGGGGTTTCGACGCTAGCTGTCAGCGGCGTTTTCGATTCTTTTCAAATTGGTGGCAGTGGTGGGATAGCCTGCCCTGCCACGGTTTAAGAAGGTGAACAGTAAATCTTTATGTCTTTTCAATTGGTGGCAGTGGTGGGATTGCATGTCCTGCCACACAGTTTTTAAAAGTCACAAAGTAGTGTCAGTGGACTGTCGAAATTGTCTACATCTTTTCAGGCGGTGATACCAGGTTTGGAGCCGGGATGCAGCCCCTCCCCTGAGTGACCACATGGCAGATAGTGACCGCATGGCAGAAGAAAGGGACTATAGAACAAAGAGCCATGCAGGTAAAATACAGATACAGGTGTAAACAGCCCCTTAGGGGGCGTCACAGGCAGAGCTAGCAACTATGAGCTAGCTCTATATAATTGCTTCCCCAGCCTTTGCAGTCTCTGGGGGGAAAGCAAGAGAGAGATGTTCTTTGGAAACCGTGTTTCCCACAGTAGAATAAAGATGAGAACAAGCAATGCTTTAAATGCTCATATATGTCGTGTACAGAGTTTGCAAAACAAAGAAGATGAGCTTGAGGTCCTAGTGCAGGAAGGTAAATATGAATTAAAAGATGTAACACAGACTTGGTGGAATGACTCCCATGACTGAAATATAATCTGTTCAAAAAGAATAGATGGGAAAGAAACTACACTTACTGCAAATGCAAGTTGGTTACCCTGTTGGAAGTGAAGTCCTGTGTAGCTACTCTTCAGCATATTAGGGAGCTTGATGTTTTCTTGGACAGAGTGAATCAGACAGCTTTGAATAAGGAACACGTGGGGGGGGGGCATTTGGAGGAATGTGACACAAAAACAAATCAAAAGTGATGAGATTTGCTAGGAGAGACAGGAAGCACAAGTGGTCTCTTGGACAGGAGGCAATCGAACAAGTTAAAAAGTATACTTACCTTGGGGTCACCTTCTCTGCTAACGGGTCATGGGTGGATCATATGCATGCACTTTCCATCAAGGCTAACCTCAGGCTTTCTCAGCTTACCAGGTTAATTAACCACCACTACCCGGGATCCCTTCTGCCAATTCTCAAAGTCTATGCCGCCAAGGTTTTGCCTCTCTTGTTGTATGGCGCAGAAATTTGGGGCCTGACCAATGTCACCCCTATTGAGCGCACCCAGACTAACTTTTTAAGGTGGATTCTGGGGGTGAATAATCGCACTCCCGCAGCGGCAGTCAGGTCCGAGTTAGGCAGACACCAAATCTCAGGCTTAGCAAAAATTAGAGCCATTAACTACTGATTAACAATCTAGAAGACGCGAGACTGCCCAAGTTGTGCCTGATGGAGCAATTCAGAGTTCCCTCTCAGAAAACATGGGGGGGGGCTCCATAATGACATATCTCATCCTACAGGGGCTCCAGGTGGATCCGTCAAACATCAGAGTGACTTCAATGATGAACCGGGTGAAGCAGAGGGTACTCGATGTATGTGCCCAAGATGACCTAGCCCATTTGGCTAGGGTCAAATCCATGCACTGGTTAGCCCAACAACCCAACCACTTTGTTACTGCCCCGTATCTGGCTCGCCCGCTCCTACCTCACCTTAGGATTGCCCTAACTAGAGCTAGGTTCGAGCAATTCGAGTCTATGGTGAGGGCCGGCAGATATGCTGCCACACCCTATAGGGACACAGTCTGTGTCTGCGGCCTACCAGAAGTCGAGGATCTAGTCCACATTTTGTTGATCTGTCCCATATATGCAGAGGAGAGGGAGAAATACCTTAGCCATTTACTATCCAAAAGGACATTCTGGCCCCTACCTTTAAAATTAACTTCCTCCTCTCAGACTCTAACCTTCAAACGGTGTATAAGGTAGCTGCTTACCTATTTAGAGCATATAAAAAGAGACAGCGGTACATGGAGTCTATTGGAGTCAACTGTGCGGGGGATGAGTTCCAGTAGGCGTCATGGAACAGCCCGCGGTACAGCGGTAATAAGCGTCACATCAACTGATCACCGGGCTTCTTAAGTATCCTATGCTAATAGTTCCTATGTGTTGACGCAAGACAATTGCAATAAGTTTCGTTTTTAATGTGTTACATTGTTTGCCTTGTACATTAGGTACTGATTTTATCCTTATCTTGTATACTGCTGTTGGAGCTTTTATTTGAAATGACCTGACGGTTACTCAATAAATGTGACTGACTGACTGACACAGAAGGATCAGGGATTATTTGGTGGCTAGAAGTAATTCGAAGCTCTCACCCTTGTTAGTGATGGTGATGAACAGCAAGAGCAACATTGTCAATCCTTAGAGAAGGTTCAAGTGATAGATTATGGAATGGCTCTGCCAATCCTCACAGGAAACGTGTGGTAGTAGTAGAGGACTCTTTGCTGAAAGGGACAGAAGCAGTGGTTGGTGGGCCTGACAGGAGAACTCGAGAAATGTATTGTCTCCCTAGGGCAGACCTGCACAACTATAGCCCTCCAGGTGTTTTGGATTTCGGCTCCTAGAATTCCTGGCCATTGGAACAGCTGGCAGGACATTCTGGGAATTGGAGGCCCAAACATCAGGAGGGCAGCAGGTTGTTCAGGCCAGACCGTGAGGGAAAAAAAATCTGTGATGTAACAGATGACACACATTTTCAAGTACACTAATGGTTGTGTACTTGCCGCCACGGAAACCATTGCAATGTATCATAAGAGATTGAAGTGAACAACAGACGGTGTTGTTGGAAACGATTTGACTTCTTGGGTAATTGCCTTCAGTTTCTTTAAGATGGACCTCTGGCAAATGAGGAGTTGTACTTTGCAGCAGTTGGCCGAATGTTTTTGCTGAGAGGCTCACAAACCTGATCAGGGCCAGGGTGTTAAATTGAGGTATGTGGGGAGGGAGACAGTATTTCTGAGGACAGAAGTTAAGACAATAGCTGAGGTGTTATAGCGAGAACTGGAAAGTTGTAAAAGAATCCGACATCGGGAGGGAAGAAAACACCTTAAATAGTAGCTGAGGGTATGCTGCATTTCCTTAGATCAGTGTTTCTCAACCTTTTTTGAGCCGCGGCACATTTTTTACATTGACAAAATCCTGGGGCACACCACCAACCAAAATGACACAAAATTACACTCTAACACAGTAATACATATAGTTAATATATATATATTAAATGTATTTATACACTCAGTGTGAAACCTGGGCCTGTTTCGATGAACACAGCATAGATATGACTTCCTCTCACATACTTAAACATGGTTGTCATGTCTTCTCTCAGCCTTCTCTTCTTCAGGCTAAACATGCCCAGCTCTTCAAGCCGCTCCTCATAGGGCTTGTTCTCCAGACCCTTGTGAAATTTCACCCTGAGGGAAACTTGCTTCCAGATAACTATGGATGTCATGAAGCTGTTATAAACAGTTCCATTGGGGGGAGGCAACTCTCGAAAAATCCAGTAAAATAGTTTTTTAAAAAAACCTTTCCAAGCGGAGAGGTTCAATTTGTTTCTTGGAAACCTGTGAATACTTCAGCCTCCCGATACTCCCAGGTTCGCTCACTGCCCAATTCACCGACGTGGAGCTTCCGGCATTCGGCGGAGCCCTTCCTTTGCCTCGGGGAGGATCTTTGGGAAGGGAAAGAGGGAGAAAGAGCTGCTAGGAGGGGGAAGAGTGCCAATTTCCCATGGCACACCTGCTGATCGCTCACGGCACACTGGTTGGGAAACACTGCCCTACCTACACATTGTCCTTGCTTCTTCTCACAGCTGAGCAGAACACTGAGAACAGATCAGACTTGACATCATAAGCACAACCTCTCTGCCCTTTCTTCCAGGGTTACCAAAGTGTTTTTCATTACTCGGTGAAGTCATGCCTGGTGAAGTCATGATACACTAGCCTCTTGTGTATCAGCGCTGCCATGCTACCAGCCTGCAGATCTGAGTTGCTGCCATGCTTACCAGTCCCTTGCGTATTGCTATTTCCCTATTCAACAAGTGACATATCATGTTTTCTTTTCCTTTGTGCTTTGTAACACTTTCTACCATAGACTGCCCTCAAAGTGCCTTCAAGAAAAAAAGAGGATGTGTGATTAAGGGTGCATCTACACTGTGGAATTAAAATAATTTGACACACTTTTAACCTCCACGGCTCTATGCTATAACATCACAAGAATTTTGGTTTCACAAGGTCTCGCTTTCTCTGCCAAATAGTGCCATAGAAACAACAACAATGGGCTACCCACCATGTATACAATCCAAAAACGACTATTCTTAAATTTATGACATAAATGATATGCATTTCCAATCGGAGAGGCTCAATTTGTTTCTTGGAAACCTGTGAATGATGCTTTAGCCTCCCGATGCTCCCAGGTTCGCTCACTGCCCAATTCACTGACGTGGAGCTTCCGGCATTCGGTGGAGCCCTTCCTTTGCCTCGGGGAGGATCTTTGGGGAGGGAAAGAGGGAGAAAGAGCTGCTAGGAGGGGGAAGAGTGCCAATTTCCCACAGCACTCTTAGCATGAAGTCAGGGTTAGACAAACTCAAAAGAACATTCAAAACGCTTATATTCAAATAGTATCAATCAATTTATAACACAAATATTCGTAATCACTGTATAACATATACAAAGCTATATAGCTGTATTCCACTCTACCGTATCCGGGGCGCAGCCAGGACGACGCTTTTAGTCCAATCCCCCAATTTTGCAAATAAGGGTGTGAGTCCCGAACAAACATAAATGTTCCAAATGGAAATCAACGGTTAGAGGGCGGGCGCTAGGCCAAGGTAATCCAATACCGCAGGACGAAACGAACCGGAGCCGCCAATTTTGGCTCCTGGTAGTCCGATAAGGCAAGCCGACGGAAAGTCATAGAAAACACATCGGGGCCACAGATTCCGTTTCGTAAATCTTTGTCAAGGCTAGATGTCCATGTTTAGGTTCATGTCCTGAAAAAATTACACATACATATAAAGAATCATAGTACTGTAGCAAATAGAAACACAACCCTCATTGTAACATTATTAAAGGCGAAATCGCAATTTAAAGCATACCATAGTATAGGAGATCCTAGCGTAACCTCAATCCGGCGAGGTGACCATAAAGGTAATTTTACCTGTGAACGCACCTATTTAAATTAAATTAAAAGGGAGTGTAGGCTGACCGGCTCATTTAGGCCAAAAGGTAATTCGCATTTAATTTTAATTGTCCATAAAACTTCAAGCCGACGGAGCACCTGGGAAAGGTTTCCATGCGGAGGAACGAAGGGCTTCTCCAGCACCATGAGTTTTAAAGATGCGGGGAATGGTGGTTTTCCATGCAGTGTTGATAGAAGGGGATTTCTGTGCTTTTATTATTTATCTTGCTCCGATGCTCAATAAATCTTTGTTTTAATTTTCTAATCGACATACCCACGTGGGACTTTCTGTCGGCTTGCCTTATTGGACTACCAGGAGCCAAAATTGGCGGCTCCGGTTCGTTTCGTCCTGCGGTATTGGATTACCTTGGCCTAGCGCCCGCCCTCTAACCATTGATTTCCATTTGGAACATTTATGTTTGTTCGGGACTCACACCCTTATTTGCAAAATTGGGGGATTGGACTTAAAGCGTCGTCCTGGCTGCGCCCCGGATACGGTAGAGTGGAATACAGCTATATAGCTTTGTATATGTTATACAGTGATTACGAATATTTGTGTTATAAATTGATTGATACTATTTGAATTTAAGCGTTTTGAATGTTCTTTTGAATTTCCCACAGCACACCCGCTGATCGCTTGCGGCACACTAGTGTGCTGCGGCACACTGGTTGGGAAACACTGACTTAGATATCTCTACACGAATACACAGGGCATGGGAAATAAACAAGATGGACTTGACCTCTTAACACAATAAAGCAAATATGATTTAATAGTTCTTACTGAGTTGAGTTTCATGAATGGAATGCAGTAATAGAGGGATATAAATTATTTCAGAGAAATAGACCAAATAAGCACAGAGAAGGAATAAAATTGTATATTAATGTGAAAATATTGAAGTACATGAAAATCTCTTCTCTGTGGGTGTAGGGTAGTTGGAGCTGAAGGGGAACCACGTCCCTGACTAACCCACTCCACACTGTCACTAAAAAGTAGTATTAAGAAGTGCAAAGCTCAACCACTGAGTTTTCTCCTCTGCACACCATCACAACACTTTCTCCTTAATTCTGACTTTATTTATTTATTTATTTATTATTCCATTTTATATTCCGCTCCTCCCTACAGGCTCGGGGCGGATTACAGCAATTAAAATGTGCAATAAGACATTCGGTAAAACATACAGTAATATATACAATAAAAACAAATACATAGCCATAGTGACCGCAGGACTACTTTACCAAAGCTGTCCCATCATGATGGTCCCATTCCCTGCAATGAGTCCTAACACCCAGGTAAACACTTTAAAGATGAATTTATGGGTTGCTAAATATTGGCTGAATTTGAGTAGTTGATGCAAACAGTAAATTGATAAAGACATCTCTTTTCAGTTCCTGGTCTGGTGCTGGTTTGGAGAATCCATCCTTCACTCCCCCTGAAAGTCTCAATGACTACATGCTACAAAAATGCAGACCCATTTTGGTGTCCCTGCTAAAAGCTCCTGGGGTCCTTCCTTCAGCCTCTTTTGGGGGCTGTTGCCCTCTCAGCTTCTGCTAATGGAGACCGTCATGGGAACTGTTCCTACAGCAGACTAGGTAAACAAACCAATATAGAACAGATTTTCTCCACCGAACAGCTGGGAAGAGAAGCTGCAAGGCCAGCCGTGGCGTTGTCATTGACACAAAATATGGCTAATTTGGGAACTCCTGCACAGCTCACAGGCTTCTGTGAGTTGCTGGCATGAGTTTATTATAGAGCATGTGCTTAGAGCTCTTCTCTTTTTAACTCCACTACAATCTGGATCATGCAGACTCGTATCTCAAAGTGAAAGCGTAGAGAGGGGTTTCTTTGAATTATGGTCACTCGGGGCTGGCCCAAGATATTTCAGAGCCTGGGATGGAAAATCCAAATGGAACCCCTTCCCCTTGTTCCCCCCCTCAAGTAACTCAAGTAGAACACCAGCAAAGTAGGATGCTCTCCCATATTCTAGCAATGAGAATGTAGACCAAGATCTATATCAGATCACAGACCGTTTTGTGGCAGGTTGGGGTTGGTTTATCAATTCCCAATGGTTTGAGAACTACTACTACAACAATGGGCTTGGCCGACTTACCGGCCGAGCAGGTTGCGGGTCGGGGTTGCCCTCGCTGCCATCTTGGGGGGAGAGAAGGGGCTGCTTCCCAGAAGCCCCTGGGGTGGCGAGAAGGTTCCCCGCCACCAACGCTGGCTGGCCAATGACGGGGCTGCCCCCGCCCCGCTCCCCTCTTTCTGTTGGCTACCCTGCACTTCCGCCTGGGCAGCCTATTTAAGGCCGCCCGGGGCTGCCCAGGCTGCATGTGGGGCCAGCTCTGTTTTTCCTCCCACCCTCCTTTCCTATGGGATTGCTTGTTGGTGTCCATTTTGTTCATTCTTCATGTCATTGTTGCATTGTTCATGGTTATGTCTTATATTGTTCTTTGTCACAACTCCGTGTTTGGCGTCTGGCATGGCCCCTGGATAAGGCTGGCTTGGTTGTAAGGGGGGATAATGCCCAGCCCCCCTGGGATGCTGAGTTTCCATGGACAGGCATTGGGCTGCTCGTACCCAAGGCTTGCGAACGCCTTTGGACATTCGTGGGGCGTTTGCAAGCCAACCCTTTGTACGACCCTGATCCAGGACCCATGCGTGGCCGGCAACCCTTTGTTCCTGTTTTCAATAAATGAGTTGTGGCCATTTTCATCCAACCACTTGTGTCTGTGTTAATGTTCTTGGCGTGAGGTGTGTCACCCTTGCACACACAACAAAAATCAGTTTTCTGATTTTACACTGTTTGAAGTACTGATCTGTTATAGTTCAGATTAGGGACGGAAGGACATTTTGGAAATATTTGAAAAATGGTTGAAAAACAAGTTTCTTGAGGTTTGAGAAACATTGACTAGGAAAATACTAAAGAGGCAAGAATGTTAAAAACGTAGATCTTGTTATGTATGAAAACTGCATGTAGTTTGTGTGTGTGTGCGTGCGTGTACAGTAGAACCATCCTCTTCTTAGAGTAGTGTGGCAAAAAGACAAGAGCTTAGTCCGCCTTGAGAGAGCCTAAAAGAAGCACCAATGCTCTCTACCCTCTCTACTGTTGTGCTTTTGACTTTTTTGAATGAATGTGCAGAAAGATATCAGTGGCAACTCTTTTGCACCTCCCCTCAAAGGGACGCCAAGTGGGAAGGGGAAGAGTGCTTTTTTTCGGACCTCCTGGGATAGAGAGAATTAATATTTTTGATTGTCTTGCATTTTGCCACTCTAGTCAGAGAAGACTAGAAGTGTTAACTTGATAAAAGTTAACACAACAGTTTAACTTTTATTTCCAAAGGAACCATTCCCTTCTGAATAGAGAAAGACATTTTTGAATTCCGGGTGGGGAAAAAGGTGATGGTGGCCAGACCCCTGAAATAACACTGGCATTTTCCCCTCTCCATGAAATTATCTAAACATGGGTCATACAAAAATCTATAATTTTGGCTTCCAAATCTACCTTCAACTTGTACACAATGTTGATTTATATATAAGTTAGGAGCCCCCAGTGGCGCAGTGGGTTAAACCCTTGTGCTGGCAGGACTGAAGACTGACAGGTCAGAAGTTCGAATCCAGGAAGAGCATGGATGAGCTCCCTCTATCAGCTCCAGCTCTCCATGCGGGGACATAAGAGAAGCAAGGGAGATAACGGCGAAGACGGAGATCTTGTGGTCGGGCCGCTCGGGTGGTGTAGATGTCCAGCTTCCGACCCTGGACGGTGTGGCGCTATGCCCATCGCCTTCCGTTAAGAGCCTGGGGGTCCATCTGGACTTATAAAAAAGCAGGGGGCTACACCTTAGAGTATGCAAGAGCAAATCAGGTGGATATAGTGTCTGATATAAATGACAAGTTATACAAAAGTATCAAAATATTGTATTCACTAGTATACAGCTATGATATAAAAATCACAGTGGAATAAACATAGCATGTATAGGTACAGCGATAACAACAACAGTGGTTGAATTCACATTGAGAAGTTCTACACAATTAAATCATATTAATAAGGTACAGTAGTCAGTGCATGTCACATAAATCATAATAAATAACAATGAGGTGAGAGAAAGCGTCAATCCTCTCACAGTCTTGTGCCTGCTAAGAAGGAAGTAACTCAGTCAATGCTAATTACGGCAGGGACAAGATAAGAGTCCGTGGCGAGTGAAAAACCAGAAGACCGCTAGTAAGCCCTTGTGCATGCCGTGCGCATGCGTCAGTTCGTCCGAACCGCAAGGTATGCTGGTCTTCGTAGTTTTATGAAGACGCTAGGCTGGTAGATGTATGGAGCGGCGTCACAATGATGCTGGGCCGCAGGGACTTGTGGTCCTGGTAGTTTAGGTAAGTCAGCGTCTAAAAGTAAACAACGGCTGGCAGTGCAGCGGGGGGAACAAGCGGCCCCTTGCAAGTCTCACCGTAGTGAGAGAGGCGCAAGGGGGGGTGTGCCTAACGGCAAGAGCTCACCCCCAAGCCGGCGGGGGGCCGTTTCGTCCAATGGACTTCTTCAGAGGCTTTTGATGGGCGTCCTCAATAGAATTCTTAGTATCTTAGTAGGCTTTCACAATGGCATGGAGGACGGACCATTCCATAGGCAGAATATATTCGAGCACCGGATCTCCTTCAAGGTGTTGGTTCTTACCTTTAAGGCCTTGCACGGCCTGGGGCCAGCGCACCTGAGGGACCGACTCACCCCACACTGTCCCCCGAGATCACTACGCTCCGAGGATGCTAATTTGTTAGAGATACCCTCGGCGAAATCGGCTAAACTGACATCTACTCGCCGGAGGGCATTCTCCGTTATAGCTCCTACGCTGTGGAACGCCCTCCCGGCTGGAACGCGGGCTATAAAGGACCTGCTCCCGTTTAGACGCGCCTGCAAAACTTATTTGTTTAAGCAGGCCTTCGGTGAGTAGGTCCTGCCCATGTTCCGCTTTAGCCGCTGTCCTGGGGTGTCACGCTATCTAATTTCTGAACTGTACCTGGGGGTTTTGTATTTTGCTGTTTTAACTGTTTAATTGTCTTAGATGTTTTATCGCATTGCTTGTGTGTAGTTGTACCTTCGGTTCCTGTGAGCCGCCGCGAGCCTCAGGGAGTCAGCGGCATAGAAACCCGAATAATAAATAAAATAAATAAATAAAAATAAAACATCAAAACATCCAGACGTCCCCTGGGCAATCATTCACACACATGGTAATACTTCTGCCTGCAAACCCCAGATCAACATTTCTCAAACTGGCGGTTGGGATCCGCCCCCCCCTCCCCGGGAGGGGAGTTATGAGGGGGTTTCAGAGGAGTCACCAAAGACCATCAGAAAACATATATTTCTGATGGTCTTAGGAACCCCTTTGGCCAAAAAGGCTGAAGATCACTCTGCTTGTCTTTCTCTTCCTTTTTGAAAACAGACGTTGAATCTTTCCAACAAAAGCCCGCCTCCGCTGTGATTGGCTGGCCTCTCAGCCAAGAGGAGGGCTGTTTCTGAGACTCCAAGCAGGGAGGGGAGAGCAGGCATGCTCAGTGCATGACAGCCTGGTGCACATGTGTGGGCAAGGGAGAGCGTGCATGGCTGGAGGGAGGCTCATGCCAGCGAGTCCTTACAAGGCATAGGGTTTCTGTGTGGGAAGTTTGACCCAATTCTATCGTTTGTGGGGTTCAGAATGCTCTTTTATTGTTTCTCTCTCTCTCTCTCTCTTTGGCATTACTTCGCGAATGAAGGTTCTTAGGAAGGACTCATCCCATGCTTTCTACAAGCGCATTGATGACTAAGGAGGTTGGATGTGTCCTTCCAGCCTGTGCAATGGATTTTTCTGGTGGAGCGCAGCGTGCACAGAACTGGCCTCACCCTTTAAACCAAAGGTTAGTTTGCTGGGGCCTAGCAAGCTTAGGACAGTGGCAGCGAAGTCCTCAGGTCGTAGGTCTGATTTGAGTTTCCTTCTCTAGATGGTTGACCTTACAGGGATAGACAAGCACCATCTGCCCGGGATTGAAATTAGAGTTTTCCTTCTCTTAGTATGGTTGCCAAAAGGCTAGAGAGCCCATCCTACCCATTGACCCTCTTTGTCAGACCCTTCAGTTGTGACCTGTCTGGCATGGGAGGCCCTACCGGTGGCATAGGTTACGCAAGCCTCTCCCCTGTGCAAGCCTCACCTTCAAGGTGATGCTGTTAACTTTCAAGGCCTTGCATGGTCTGGGGCCGCTGTATCTGAGGGACCATCTTTCCCCCTACCAACCCCAGAGGTCACTTCGTTCCGAACAAATGAACCTCCTTGAAGTACCGACCTTCAAAGCAATTCGTCTTACATCGACCTGGCGCAGAGCCTTTTCTGTAGTGGCGCCGTTAATATGGAGCACTCTTCCTAGCAATGTACGGGCCATGCAGGACCTTCTCTCCTTCCGCAAGGCCTGCAAGACTCACCTTTTCCGGCTAGCCTTTGATTGCTAGGCCAGAAATCTTTTTAAGCTAGTTTAATATGTATGCTTTTACCTCTGTGTGTTTTACCTGATTGTAAGCCACTTCGAGCCCTCGGGGAGTGGTGGCGTACAAGTCCAAATAATAAATAAATAAATAAGGGGATGCCAACCACAGCAACTACAATTCCCAAAGGTTAAGGTCTATTTCCCCCAGTGTTCATATTTGGGCATACTAAGTATTCACCAGTGTTCATATTTGGGCATACTGGGTATTCATGCCAAGTTTGGTCCATATCTACAGTATAATTGTTTGTGTCCACAGTGCTCTCTGGATATTGATGAACTACAACTACAAAACTCAAGGCCAATGCTCACCAACCCCTTCCAGTATTTTCTGTTAGACATGGGGGTTCTGTGTGCTAAGTTTGGTTCAATTCCATTGTTGGTGGAATTCAGAATGCTCTTTGATTGTAGGTGAGCTATAAATCCCAGCAACAACAACTCCCAAATGATAAAATCAACCCCTCCCCCCAACCCCACCAGTATTCAAATGTGGGCGTATTGGGTATTTGTGCCAAATTTGGTCCAGTGAATGAAAATACGTCCTGCATATCAGATCTTTCCATGACGATTCATAACCGTAGCAAAATTACAGTTAAGAAGTAGCAACGAAAATAATTTTATGGTTGGGGGTCACCACAACATGAGGAACTGTATTAATGGGTAATGGCATTAGAAAGGTTGAGAACAACTGCCCTAGATCTTTCGTTCCCACGGCACCTTCTCCTGCCTAACATCGTCCCAATTAAATCCTTGCCTGGAGATCCTGTAGAAACATCATCCCAATGTGTCTCCCCCATCCTCCCATTAAACCCAAGAATGTGCCAATATCTTGAGGTTGGGGGATGTTTGCCTCCCACTCTAATAGCAGGGTGCAGAGATGCGCTAAGAATAGCTTTTGCAAGTAATCATCTTTTTCAGACTGAGGACAGAACCATTGGTACCAGGGAGCAAAAGAACCTGATGACTCTCAATACCTGCCTTAAGAATTAAAAGGACAAAATGCAGTTTGTAACAGCCCCCCCCCCCCCCCAATTGTTTCACTCCCCAAGCTGAGTGTAGAGGATTCCTCAGTTTGAGGTTGATTAATCCAATTCTGAAGTTCTAATTATCTGTCAATCCATCCATCAATCATCCAAATCAGTAGTTCCCGAACCTTTTTGGCCTACTGCCCCCTTTCCAGAAAAAAATTTCTCCCTGCCCCCCCTAGAAATTAATTTTTAAAAAATGTAATAGCAATTAAACAGAAAGATATATGTATTAATGTACTGGTTCTCAACCTTTCTACTACACTTGGAGGACCAGCGCGTGCCATAAATGGTGATCGTATAGCCATCCCGGGGGTGAGAGAGGCTCGGCTGATGGAGACCCGACGGAGAGCCTTCTCCGTGGTGGCTCCCACGATCTGGAACACCCTCCCGCCTGCCCTCAGGGCCACATCGGCCCAAATCAGATTCCTATCGGACCTGAAAACCTGGCTCTTCTGCCAGGCATTTGGGGTTTGATCGGACGCGTGGAGACTGAGCCTTTCTGGCGTGTGTACCTATGTCTTAAACTGTTGTATTTTTGGGTTTTTAAATGATGTAAGTCGCCCGGAGCACCAGTGGTGGAGGGCGACTCACAAATAATAAAGTTATTATTATTATTATTATTATTATTATTATGTACGATTATGTACGTGGACCGTTATGGTTCTCAACCTTTCTAATGCTGTGATGCCTAAATAAGGTTCCTCATGTTGTGGTGACCCCTAACCATATTTTCGTTGCTACTTCATAAATAATTTTGCTACACTTACGAATTCTAGTGCAAATATCTAATATGCAGGATGTATTTTCATTGGTACAAATTGAACATAATTAAAGCATAGTGATTAATCACAAAAGCAATATGTTTGGGGGAGTATGGACAACGGATGATGGGATTTGCAGTATCCCATCATCCCATCAGAGCTGAACTTCAACCAGTTCAGCTCTGACTTCCACAGACCACTGAGACCCCCACAAATTAGAGAACTGGACCAAACTTGGCACAGAGAACCTACATGACCAACAGAAAATACTGTAGGGGTTTGGGAGGAATTGGCAGTGATTTAGGAGAGATGTAGTTCATCTACATCTGGAGAGAACTGAGAACACAGAACCCCCCATGATCAACAGAAAATACTGGAGGGGTTTGGAATGAATTGACTGATTTAGGGGACATGAAGTTCATATACAGTTGGAGAGCACAATGAACCCAAACAACTATGGATTTGGCTGAAACTTGGCACAAATACTCAATATGCCCAAATTTGAACACTGGTGGAGTTTTGAGAAAATAGCCCTTCCCATTTGTGAGTTGTAGTTACTGGGATTTATGGTTTACTGACAACATTTTGAATTCCACCAACAATGGAATTGAGCCAAACGTGGCACACAGAAGCTCCATGACCAACAGAAAATACTGGAGGGGTTTGGGGGAGTATGGGCAACAGATGATGTTGTTGAAGGTATTACAAATCCCATCATCTGTTATACTTAACAATTGATATATAGTAGTGTTAAGCACTTACTTTAAAGTTGAAATGATGTTTTCTGCCCCTTCTGGCCTGCATGCATGGTGTGGGGGAGCGGCAGAGAGAGGGCCCGCTGTGCCGCCGCCGGAGAGGGCTCTGAGGGGACGGGCAGCTGCAGCCTGAGGGGACGAAGAAGCGAAGCCTGCTCTCCCCGCAGGAGCCCGGGCTCTCCTGCTCCCTCCACCGCCACCTCTGACGGGGAAGGCTGCGCTTTCTTCCGCGGTGGTGGGGAGGCTCCGCCGGAGGATCCAGAGGCCTTTGCACTGCACCTTTCGCACTGCACTGTGTGTGGGGGTCAAAGCGAAGGGGCGGGGCCAAAGAAAATGGCCGCACAACCCCTTCTAAATGGCTAATTGTTCACCGCCCCCTTAAAGGGGTTCACCCTCCCCCCAAAAATTCCCCTGAGCCTCCCACTCCCCCCTTGGATTGCCTCACCGCCCACTAGGGGGCGGTACCACCCACTTTGAGAATCAGTGATCTAAATCAGCAGTTGATTTAATAACATGGTGCTGTGTAGTCTCTGTGTTCGTAGCCCAGGTTTACATGCAATACTAGCAATTAAACCAACTTATATAGATTTCCCACAAAAAACATAGAGTGGCAGAAATTGAGCAACAAAAGGCAGTGATGTGCAGAGAAACTCACCAAAATCAAGCACAGTTTCCAAAGGATGTATATCATATTTGTTCTTTTTTTTCTTATTTCAGCTTTCAAGTGGTTGCTATACCAACCAAACATCTCAAGATACCTTGGAACGTGGTTTGGAATATTTTGTATATGTTTCACTTAACTTGAAATCACCAGGGACATTAACTTTTCTGAATTTAGCAAACTGTTTTCTCCAGCATGGCTGAACCTCATTTAGGTCTTGTGGCTACTTTTAACTTTTCTCCTTCATTTCCACCTTCGATCCTTTCCATTAATCTACTATCAAACTGCATTCATGAATCGTAACTTTCCGACTCTGCAGGTCAGGTGTGGAACTGGTTGGTGTTTAGCTTCTGCCTTGCCAATTGGATTACTCTGCTTGAGCGATCCAGTACTGTCTCCCACATTTCTCAATTATCTTTTCATCTGAGAACTTTTGTTAGCATTTTCAAATGTCTTTGGGGCTCTTGAGGCATTTATCTACTGTTTCAATAGAGAGCGTAAGCATATGCCTAAGCATAAGAGAGCATATGCCTACTGTGCAATAAGTGTTTTGGACCATAATAAAATGTTGTTGTTGTTGTTGGAGAACTACTGCAAATCCTGATATATAAGATGACCTCATTGTTAGTGGTGCCCAAATTATGCATTTTGATGCCACCCATGGATAAATTGAGGGTCATTCCACAGAGAGGGGAAAGTAAACATTTCAGCTCAGGATTTAAAAGGCATTAAAAAGGCCAGAAGCACAGATAAATTTGGGACTATATTTAGGTTTTCCCAGGATGGGCCAAGCTTATGCTTTTTATCTCTCTACTCAGAGATGGGGGTGGTTCCTTTTTTTTGATAAGAGTTAAAACCATACTCTCGTTGATTCTTGGATACTGAAATTTTCTGGGATTAACTGTTTGACTCAAATTTATAGATTTATCAATGAGTGTATGCAGTAGTCGTGCTTCTTTTCAAATTCCACTTCATACAGGAATTTCTGGAGCAACTATGGATGAGCTGGACGCTAGAATTTCCAACTGCACCATCTCAGCACTACAACTTTGCATTCCTTATGGAATAAAAGAGATTTCTAGACAGGCCCTAAGGTTCTTAACCTGTGGGCTGCAGACCAAAAGTGGGGTGCAAGGACAAAAATCTGGTCTGTGAGCCTCCTTCGTATTTATTTATTTTATTTTATTTTATTTCTGGCCCTTTTGTGCTGCCTGACACTTTTTCCCTGTCGCTGACCATGGCATATATTCTGTATCAGAAACTAGAGCTAATCTGCTGTATCCAATGCAATTTTCTGAATCAGTACCCCAAACTGAATGTAAAGTTTTGGTCATCTCGAGGCTGGACTACTGTAACGCTCTTTACATTGGCCTTCCTCTGTCGGTAATCCGGAGACTCAAGCTGGTGCAGAACGCTGCAGCGCGACTCCTGGCAGGGGTCCCGATTGGCCACCACATCACGCCAATCCTGCGCGAACTGCACTGGCTCCCAATAGAATGCCAGATTGCCTTCAAAGTGTTAGTCCTGACTTTTAAGGCCTTACATGGTCTGGGGCCAGTGTACCTGCGGGACCGCCTTGTCCCATATCATCCCACCAGATCACTGCGCTCTGAAGAGCTAAACCTCCTGGTCATCCCAAATGTGAGGACTTACCATCTGTCCGCAACCCGCCACCATGCTTTCTCTGTTGCAGCCCCAACCATGTGGAACGCACTGCCCGCCGGCATCCGTGCCACCCAGGGCCTCCTCCCGTTCAGGAGAGCAGTTAAGACATTGCTGTTCCAACAAGCCTTCGGAGTTAGCTAAACTGTAGCTCACACCGCCTAGCTGACAGCCCACTGCGACTCCATTTGTTGTTTCAACTGTTCTAATTGTAATTCCATCTTAATGTTATTACTGTGGTTTTTGAGTTATCTGACAATTGTATTTTACGAACTGTTGTAAGTCGCCCCGAGCCGTTGGGGGGGGGGGGGGGCGGTGACAGACAAATGCGAAATAATAAATAAAATAAATAAATAAAGTTGACCAAAACCTGATTCGTAACCCTTTCGGTTCTAATGTTGGTCCCTGGTCAAAAAAAGGTTGGAAACCACTGTCCTAAGATAAAATCGGAGCTGTTCAGAGGATATTATTTTGATCCTATGGCCCTTGGTGTTGCTTGCTTTTCTTTGAGCTGAGATTTTTTTGATTTGGCTCTTGGCTGTATGCCAACTTGTCATTTTGTCAACACTTTTGGAGGTGCAATCATACACAACTGTCCCCCAAAGAAATTATAAGTAATCTGTCAGTTGCTAGAAAAGAATGACAAAGCATCTGCTGGGGGAAAAAACCCAAACCCAAATGATTAAAAAAGAGTAAATGCAAAGTTGGGAAAAGAACCAGTCCAAATCTTGTTTCCTGGTAATTTTTTTTTTTGAAGTCTGGGATAATCCTGAGGAAAATCGAGATGTGACATGTTGCAAACAAAGAAGGAGCAGAGCATGTAATCAAGAACAAAAGCACTGTCTATCTTTCTGACAAATGTTTTTAAAATGCTGACTTTACTGCATGAAATGAAATTGGAGAAGTGCAGATATGATTAAGGCCCAAAGTTTAGATTTAGTTCATGCAACAACCACAGTAGGGGTACATCTATGCAACACAATCACAGACATTCAATAATTGTTTTAACTGCCGTGACAAGAATTTGGGGATTGTTGCAGTATGTAGAATTTCCCATTTCTATACAGTTGTATGAGCTAACATGGTGTAGTGGTTTGAATAGGTTGGACTGGAGATCCCAGTGATGCAATTGGTTAAACCCTTGTGCTGGCAGGACTGATAACCGACAGGTTGGCAGTGCAAATCCAGGGAGCGGGGTGAGCTTCTGTCTCAGTTCAAGCTCCCTACAGGCCCGGATTAACACTTTTTTGTGCCCTAGGCCACACTTTGGAATTACGCCCCCCCCCCCACACACACACCACTCAGACCCACACTTGGCTGGCTTTCACCATTGTGCCTCCGGAGCAGAAGAGAAAGGCGAGTAGGCACCATCCCGCCACCTCCAAGGTCCCCATGCATTCCCACCGGCTGGAAAGCTCCGCTGTGCTCTGAAGGTCTCCTCGGGAGTCGGGAGGCTTGGGGAGAGCGCAGCAGGTGCAAACTCGCTCCAAAGGCACGCACGAGAGAGAGAATGCACGCACTTGAGTGAGAGAGCGCGCGTAAGAGTGTGAGAGAGAGAGAGTGCGCAAGAGACAGAGCGAGAGAGAGAGCGTGCGAGAGAGTGAGAGAGAAAGAGCGCGCGAGAGCAAGAGAGAGCGCGAGCAAGTTAGAGCACGCAAGAGAGAGAAAGAGCCTAAGAGAGCGAGAGAGAGCGCAAGCAAGAGAGAGAGAGAGCGCGCGCGGGAGAGCACGAGTGAAAGAGAGAGAGCGTGCGTGCGTGAGAGAGAGAGAGCGCACACGCGAGATGGAGCAGAGACTTTGCCAGAAGAAGGAGCGAGGAGGGGCATGAGAAATGGGGGAAAGGGGGCGCGGACCAGGTTTTTTTGGTCCGTGATCTGCACCCCCCCCCCGGCTTGCGCCCCTAGGCCATGGCCTCGTTGGCCGTATGGGTAATCCGGGCATGGCCCCCCATGTGGTGACACAAGAGAGGCCTCCCACAGAATGGTAAAACATCAAACGTCCTGGCGTCCCCTGGGAAGTTTCCATGCAGATGGCCAATTCTCCCACACCAGCAGCGACTTGCAGTTTCTCAAGTCGCTCCCCCCCCCCTCACACACACACACACAAATTGGTTGAACCAAGAGTCTGACTTCTAATCCCTCCTCAGCCATGAATCCCTTGCCTATGTCATGTATCATGTTCTGTATTTGATGGTGGTTGGTGGTGTCAGGCTTAGCAGTGGGTGATGGAAGGGATTAATATCAGTCAGGGCAGAGTAGTCTATAAGTAAGCTAGCTTGGAGACTGATCTTTGGGAGAAAAGTATTTGTTTTATTGGTTGTGGATGCTGCTGGTTTTCCCCCAGATTTGTGGATTTTCAGTATCTTGACCTCTTGGAACCTTGAATCTCTGGATTGGCTACTGACCACGGTATAGATAGACACTTGATCCTTGGACTTTAATCATTGAACTCTTGGTGTTTGACTACTGGACTGAACCTTCTGACTATAGTATTCTCCTGAATCTGCATCAGCGTTTGCTAGTAGTCTTTGTTTTGTATTCTGTGTCTGAGTGCTATCTTTATGTTTAATATTTGGATTATGAAAACAGTCATAATGCAAGGGCGCCGAACGGATTTGGGTTCGCCCGAAGAGACTTATGGAACCCGAAAGGTTCCTGAATGCTCTGAGGGATCTGGAGTCTATCAGCGTCTCAGTCGATGAGCAGGTTCACTCCTGGAACACCTCTCTTGCTAGAGCTCTCAACGAGATTGCCCCCAGGCGTCCTCTCCGACCCCGCAAACATCGATCTCCTTCGTACACAGCAGATCTTAGGTCGATGAAGCGGGAGAGGAGACGACTAGAGCGCGTGTGGAGGAAACTCCGCGACGGAGCCTCAGTATCAGCTTATAAGCTATTCAAAGATGCTTATGAGCGTGCTGTCAAGGCGGCCAAAAATGTGTACTTCTCCGCCTCGATAGCGTCTGCTAGCTCACGCCCGGCCCAATTGTTCAAGGTAATTCGGTCTTTGACGACGGCCCCTACTGTCCCAAAAAATAGTGATCAGGGCCTCACTGCCGGTGCTTTCCAGAGCTTCTTCACAGACAAGATACTAAGCCTCCGCCGGGACCTTCCAGCCACGGTTGACAAAGTAAGAGAACTTGAGACCCCGCGGCCCTCCGCCGGGCCCACCCTCGACCGGTTTTGGCCACTGGACGCAGATGCTGTTGATAAGATAGTGGCTGCAACTCGGCCTACCACCTGCTCCCTTGACCCGTGCCCCTCCTGGCTTGTTAGATCGTGCCTGGAGGGGTTACGTGGGCCTCTGTTGAACATCGTAAACAGCTCCCTTGAGCAAGGAGTCTTTCCAGAGTGCTTAAAAGAGGCGGTGGTAGCTCCATTACTGAAGAAACCGTCACTAGACCGGTTCCCTCAACTACCGATCAGTGTCGAAACCTTTCGTACCTGGGGAAGGTAGTTGAGAGGGCAGTAACGGAGCAGTTGCAGTCCTTCTTAGATGATGCAACATGGCTAGACCCCTTCCAGTCCGGCTTCCGTTCGGGGCACGGGACGGAGACGGTTCTGGTCTCCATCACAGACCAACTCCGCTGCCAGCTCGACCAAGGCGGGTCTGCGCTGCTCGTGTTATTGGACCTCACGGCAGCGTTTGACACGGTCGACCACAATCTATTGATCCACCGCCTGGCCGTGGCTGGAGTGAGGGGACAGCCCTTAAATGGCTGACCTCCTTCCTCCACCAGCGGTCTCAGCGTGTAAGGAGGGGCGAGGTGGTCTCCGAGGGCTCCCCACTACTCTGTGGGTCCCCCAGGGCCATTCTCTCCCCTCTGTTATTTAACATCTACATGCAGCCGCTTGCATAGCTGGTGCGGAGTTATGGGCTGGAGTGTCACCAGTACGCTGGCGACACCCAGCTCATTCTGAGGATGGAGGGCAGGCCGGGTTCTGTCCCCGATAATTTCCAACACTGCCTCGAAGCCGTTACTGGATGGCTTCGAGCCAGTAGGTTGAGGTGAATCAGGCGAAGACGGAGATCTTGTGGCTGGGTCGCCCGGGTGATGTTAATGTCCAGCTTCCGAGCCTGGACGGTGCGGTGTTATGCCCATTGCCTTCCGTAAAGAGCCTGGGGGTCCATTTGGACTCCCAGCTGACCATGCAGGCCCAGGTCTCTGCGGTCAGCAAGATCGCTTTTTCATCTGCGACAGGCAAGGAGGCTGGCCCCCTATCTCTCCCGGAACGATCTGGCCACGGTGATCCAAGCCACAGTCATCTCAAAGCTGGATTACTGAAAAGCGCTCTTCATTGGCCTTCCTCTGTCGGTGACCCGGAAGCTCAGGCTAGTGCAGAACACTGCCGCCCAGCTCCTGTCTGGCACGCCAGCTGGCGCCCACATAACACCTGTTTTGCAGGATCTGCACTGGCTGCCAATTGAGCACCGGATCACCTTCAAAGTGTTGGTCCTCACCTTTAAGGCCTTACACGGCCTGGGGCCAGCGTATTTGAGGGACCGTCTCACCCCATATTGCCCTCCGAGATCACTTCGGTCTGAGGACTCTAATCTCCTGGAGATACCTTCAGCTAAACTCGCAAGGCTGACTGCTACCCGCCGGAGGGCGTTCTCTGTCATAGCACCTACGCTGTGGAACGCCCTCCCGGCCGGAACTCGGGCTATGAAGGACTTGCTCCCGTTTAGACGGGCCTGTAAAACATACCTGTTTAAGCAGGCCTTTGGTGAGTAAGTCCTGCCCATGCCCCGCCATCTATTCGTTCTTCTGAGGATGATGTGCTGTTCATTGTTTTAACTGTGTTATTAATTACTGTACTGCTGTTGTTTTAAATTATTTTAACTGCTTATTGCCTGTATTTTACTGTGCCCTTTGGCTCCTGTAAGCCGCCGCGAGCCTCAGGGAGTCGGCGGCATAGAAGCCCGAATAATAAATAAATAAATAAATAAATAAATATAGTAAGTGCTGCTTTAATTAAACAGTTTGACACAAGGTGGGTGTTTGTTTGGGTTCTCCTCTGCCTGCGTACTGGCAGAGCCCTGGCATCATGACAGGGTAAGCCACACTTTTTCACCCCAGAGGAAGCCTAGAGCAAACCCTCTTGAAAAAGGCTTACTAAGGCCCCTTCCACACTGTCCCTATATCCCAGGATTATCTTCTTATCCCAGGTTATCTGGCAGTGGAGACTCATATAAACTCATATAACTGGTGCAGAACGCGGCAGCTCGCCTGCTGATGGGAGCCTCAAGATCATCCCATATAACACCTCTCCTGCGCGAGCTGCATGGAATTCCAGGTCTCCTTCAAGGTGTTAGTTTTGACTTTGAAGGCCTTATATGGTTTGGGGCCAGTGTACTTGAGGGAGCGTCTTACCCCATACGTGCCCAGAAAATCACTGCGTTCAGAGGGTCTCAATATGCTCGAGGTCCCAGGACTGAAAACCTGCAGGCTGTCCAGCACATGGCAGAGTGGCTGCCCCGGTTCTTTGGAACTCGCTGCCGGCCGAGACGCAAGCCTTGCGGGACCTGATGGCCTTCCGAAGGTCGTGTAAGACCTGGCTGTTCAGGCAGGCATTTGGCTCGACCGGTGCCTGAACCGCCAACCTCCTGCCTGATTGTACCGCCATTGTTGCCGGATTTGGCTGCTCTGATTAGCATGCTTCATGTGATTTCTGTGTTTTATCTGACCATGATTGCCATGGTATTTTAGTGTGTTTTTAGGATGTTTTAGATGTTTTAGGATGTTTTATCTTGATGTTTTTATATGTTTGGAAACTGCCCTGAGCCTCGGGGAGGGCGGTTTAGCAAGTTGAAATAATAATAAATAACTATAATCCAGTCTAAAGCAGATAATCTGGGATCCAATCCAGGGATATAGGACAGTGTAGAAAGGGGCTAAGAAAACCCATGATAGGTTCACTTAAGGGTAGTCATTAAGTTGGAAAGACTTGAAAGCACACAACAACAAAATAAAGCTTTATTCTGCTTCCCTGGACTTTACACTAAGGATCTCTTTAGCAGCAAGATTGGAGATCCATGTGTAGTGAGGTCACTATATGTATTGAGGGTTTTGTATTTATTTTGTGGTTAAATGTGTGGTTTGTATTATTACATTTGTATTGTATTAGATTGTTATATGCTAAACAGACTACAAAGGGTTAACGGGGAATATTAAAGTGTACAGCCTCTGAGATGTTCTGTTGCTATGACAACAGGAGGCGGAGCCTAACACTGGCTTAAGCAGGGGCAAGTTTTGAATTTCGTCAGTTAGTCAGGGAGCAGTTAGACTAGCTGGTAGCAATTTGAAGAGTTGCTGTGGTCTTTTCTGAGGGAAATAGAAAATGCTGGTTTTAGATACTGCAGAAAGGCAGTCAGGCTTATAAAGCCTATAGGAACCGCTGTTTATAGGTTAGGCTGGGAAGCAAACCTAATATATAGATTGGAAGCCTATTGAGGTAGAATATCTATAGCAGGGGTGCTCACAATTTTTCAGCATGCGAGCTACTCTTAAAGCAACCAAGTCCAAAAGATCTACCTGCCCCCCCCCCCTCTTGCCACCGAGCTCTTGCCTTCCGCCGCTGGCACTTCTTCTGCCTGCGGGGCATTGCAGGAAGGAGAAAGCACGAGGCGGGGCATCCAGAGGGAGCGCTCTGCCCTGCCTGTCTCGCCGGCAATGGAGGCTGCACAGCTGCTTCTGGACAAGAGAGGCAGGGCGCTCCCTCCAGAGGCCCGCCTCGTGCTTCCTTCTTCCTGCAATGCCCCGCAGGCAAAAAGCACCGCGAGAGCAGAAGCCAGCAGCAGGAGCGTGTGTGCGAGTGCATGGCAGGAGCGCCCCATCCGGCTGGTGAGGCCCGAAGATCACCTGGAAGAGGGTCGAAGATCTACTAGTAGCTCCCGAGCTACCTAATGAGCACCCCTGATCTATAGAATTGTTAATATAGTGTTTGAAGAGATACAATCAAACATTGTGTTTAGAGAATAAGAAACCTTAAGTTCTGTACCTCATCTGAAGTTACTGTAACCACCTAAGCTCTGAATACCTTGAAACCTCCACGCTGTTGTTCAAAATAAACTGTTAAAGTTCCTCCTTACAAACCTCTCTGTGACATCATTTCAAAACACAAGCCTCATAATAAGCCCCTCACATAGAGTAGTCAGGATGGTTATTATTTATTTATTTATTTATTATTCGGGTTTCTATGCCGCCGACTCCCTGAGGCTCGCGGCGGCTCACAGGAACCGAAAGTACAACTACACACAAGCAATGCGATAAAACATCTAAGACAATTAAACAGTTAAAACAGCAAAATACAAAACCCCCAGGTACAGTTCAGAAATTAGATAGCGTGACACCCCAGGACAGCGGCTAAAGCGGAACATGGGCAGGACCTACTCACCGAAGGCCTGCTTAAACAAATAAGTTTTGCAGGCACGTCTAAACGGGAGCAGGTCCTTTATAGCCCGCATTCCAGCCGGGAGGGCGTTCCACAGCGTAGGAGCTATAACGGAGAACGCCCTCCGGCGAGTAGATGTCAGTTTAGCCGATTTCGCCGAGGGTATCTCTAACAAATTAGCATCCTCGGAGCATAGTGATCTCGGGGGATAGTGTGGGGTGAGTCGGCCCCAGGCCATGCAAGGCCTTAAAGGTAAGAACCAACACCTTGAAGGAGATCCGGTGCTCGATTGGGAGCCAGTGCAGATCCTGCAAAACAGGTGTGATGTGGCGGCCTGCTGGGGTTCCAGACAGGAGTCGGGCGGCAGTGTTCTGCACCAGCTTGAGCTTCCGGGTCGCCGACAAAGGAAGGCCAACGTTATGGTGGCAGCTTGATTGAAAAAAGATCCTCAAGTGAAGACACTAGCTGTAGGCGGCGATTCTTTACACCATGGATTCCAAACGTCAAATCCCAGGATTCCATAGGATTTAGCCATGACCGCTAAAGTGGCATCGAACTGTTATGATAGTGCAATGTGGCATAATGCGTCCTTCAGCTGCCTTGGCATTTTTTTTGCCTTGCCATTTTTACAAAATGTATATATAACCGAGGCACTCCCCAAATGCTGATTCATCCACCAGTTTTGCTCTGTTCTTGGGTAGTTCTTCATATATATTATGGCTCTTCTCTGTTTGGACTATAATTTACAGAAATGACTGATGCCTTGATTCCTGGACAAATATGGAACAATAAATTGTGGCCTCCTCCTTAGATTGTACAGTACCTTTTTATTACTGCTCAGAAATGTGTCTAAACCCACCCTTTTATACCTAATTTGTTTGGAATGACAGGCATGTTCAAACTGAAAAAAAAATAATTTGGCAGAATGATATAACTTGTTTTATTATGCAGGAATCTGCCGTTTGTGCGTGGGGGTGGGGAGAAACACAGAAAAAACACTTAATTAGACTTGTACCTTGAAGAACTTAATTTGCTCATCCAGGAGCGGGGAAAATTACAGCTTAAAGTGGAGACTCTATATCCAGTACAAAGAATGCACTCATTTCCACAATGGCTTTGTCAACGCTTTGATGGAGATCTTACCTCCTGTGAGGGGTTTTTTTTTTAAAAGGATGGATTTTCTTAATAGCTAGTAGTCTTAATTACAACCCAGTAGAATGCTTAATGAACAACAGTCTTCTTATTTTAACAAATATAGTGTAAAAAGCTCAGATTACTAAAGATGGGGAAATTGAACAGTTACGGGGGGGATAACAAGTTACAAATAACATATTACTTGTGAGTAATTATATTTTGCAGTAATCAAAGGATAACGGAGCTACTGTGGAGTAGTGGTTTGTGTCTTGGACCAGGACTTTGGAGATCAGGGTTTTAATCCCCTCTTCCGCTACCTTGGCAGCCACCTCACCACAAAAGTCAACACTGACACTGAAATACAACACCGCCTGAGCTCTGCAAATGCAGCATTTTTCCGAATGAAGCAGAGAGTGTTTGAGGACTGGAACATCCGTAGGCATACCAAGGTGCTTGTTTATAAAGCTATTGCCCTCCCAAGCCTGTTATACGCCTGCGAAACATGGACTGTTTACAGACATCGCACTCAACGTCTGGAGTGATTCCATCAGTGTTGCCTCCGAAAAATCTTGCAAATCTCTTGGGAAGACAGGGGGACAAATGTCAGTGTGCTGGAAGAAGCAAAGACCACAAGCATTGAAGCGATGGTCCTCTGCCATCAACACCGCTGGACTGGCCACGTTGTCCGAATGCCCGATCACCGTCTTCCCAAAGCAGTTACTCTATTCCGAACTCAAGAATGGAAAAAAGAATGTTGGTGGACAGGAAAAGAGGTTTAAAGATGGTCTTAAAGCCAACCTCAAAAACTGTGGCTTAGACACGGAAATCTGGGAAGCCCTGGCCCTTGAGCGCGCTAACTGGAGGTCAGCTGTGACCAGCAATGCTGCAGAATTCAAAGAGGGCACGAATGGAGGGCAAAAAGGAGAGACAAATGTCAGTGTGCTGGAAGAAGCAAAGACCACAAGCATTGAAGAGATGGTCCTCTGCCATCAACACCGCTGGACTGGCCACGTTGTCCGAATGCCCGATCACCGTCTCCCAAAGCAGTTACTCTATTCCGAACTCAAGAATGGAAAAAAGAATGTTGGTGGACAGGAAAAGAGGTTTAAAGATGGTCTTAAAGCCCACCTCAAAACTGTGGCTTAGACTTGTTTATCTGGGAAGCCCTGGCCCTTGATGCGTGCTAACTGGAGGTCAGCTGTGACCAGCAATGCTGCAGAATTCAAAGTGGGCACGAATGGAGGGCAAAAGACAGGGACAAATGTCAGTGTGCTGGAAGAAGCAAAGACCACAAGCATTGAAGAGATGGTCCTCTGCCATCAACACCGCTGGACTGGCCACATTGTCCGAATGCCTGATCAACGTCTCCCAAAGCAGTTACTCTATTCGAACTCAAGAATGGAAAAAGAATGTTGGTGGACAGGAAAAGAGGTTTAAAGATGGTCTTAAAGCCAACCTCAAAAACTGTGGCTTAGACACGGAAATCTGGGAAGCCCTGGCCCTTGAGCGCGCTAACTGGAGGTCAGCTGTGACCAGCAATGCTGCAGAATTCAAAGAGGGCACGAATGGAGGGCAAAAGGGAGAGATGTGCCAAGAGGAAGGCACTTCAAGCCAACGCTGACCAAATTCGCCTTCCGTCTGGAAACCGATGTCCTCACTGTGAGAGAACATGTGGATCAAGAATAGGGCTCATCATCCACCTACGAACCCACCGCCAAGACACTACATCTGGAAGACCATCATCCTCAAGCTACGAGGGATCGCCTAAGCCAAATAAGTCAATTCTCAGACTCTCCCAAATCCCTCAAACCGAATGGAGTCTAGCTCTGCTTGCCATGCATTACCTGACAGTGCTCAATTGAAGGGGACAGTAATGGCAACTCTGAGCAGAATATGAAATTATGTTTTTTGCTTTCTCTTCAATTCTTTCTTACCCTGGCATTAAACACACACACACACACACACACATATTGTTAGTGTGTTCGTTTACAGCAGTTACTCAAGCGTTTTGCCAGGAAACCTCAAATTTTTATGGTTTAAGGGCATCAGATCTTCTATTTGCTTCTTAATTACAGGGTTGAACACACAATTAAACAGCAGCTAAGCCCCTACTTGCATGGAATGTAACACTGCTTTACTTTGTCTCTCACTGAAAGACAACTCGTAAAAGCCACAAATGAGCAATTAAAGGAACAAAAAGTAAAAGAAGAAGAAAGGGAGAAAGAAAAGCACGAAGAAAAACAGACACATACACACCCTTTTAAAAAATATGAAGGCAAGAAAACTACTCTCCCTCTCTTTTAATTTGTTTTGCAAGAAAATAATTATTCCTTTTGCATTTTTTCTAATGAACAACATGCAACACCCTCGCAGGAAGTGGTTCTCATTGTGAATGGGAACATAGTTTTTGTGGTCTAGAATATAATGAATGATTTCCAGTCAGCTGATTGAAGAAAGGACTTCTATTTATTCTTATTTGTTGTCAACCTGACTTTGATGCATGCATGATGAATGAGAAACCTAGGCTGGGATGCTTTGATAGTGCTTTTCCTGCACGGCAGGGGATTAACCTGGATGGTTCATGTGGTCTCTTCCAACTCTATGATTCTGTACCAGAGCCGTGAACATCAAATGCCTTGTTCAGGTCTTGCAAACCCAAATGAAGGGCTCTTCTACACCAGTGTTTTTCAACCTTTTTTGAGTCGCCAGGGCCGGTTCGTCCATTAGGCGGACTACGCAGGCGCGTACGGCGGCGTCATCCCGCCCCCCGCCCGCGCTGCGCTGCCCCACCGTTGCGCCGGCCAGGCCTCCGCAGCCGGCCCGCGGCCTGCACCGCGCCACTGCAACAGCCGGGCCTTTGTTAGGCGGCTCCGCCACCCCGGGTGGCGACACCATGCATGCGTACTGGATCCAGAGCGCACCTCCCGCTTTGGAGTCAGTGCACGCGTGCGCAGTTTCGCGCATGTGCACTGGGCTCCAAAGCGGGAGGTACGCTCTGGAGTCAGTGCGCATGCGCACAGATTGGCGCATGCGCACTGGGCTCCCCCAGGGAGCAACTGGGGAGTGCAAAATTTTTTCCGCGTACCCCCCGGGAACAGGTAGGTCCGCCCCTGTGAGTCGCGTCACATTTTTTACATTTACAAAATCCTGGGGCACACCACCAACCAAAATGACACAAAATGACACTCCAACACAGTAATACATATAATTAATATGTTTTTAAATGTATTTATACACTCAGTGTGAAACCTGGACCTATTTCGATGAACACAACATAGATATCCTGGCAGGAATGGCAGAAAGACACAAACTTCCCACACAGAACTCCCATAACCAATAGAAAATACTATAAGAGTTTGGTGGGAATTGACCTTGGGTTTTGGAGTTGTAGTTCATCTATATCCAGAGAGCATTGTGGCCTGAAACAATGTTGGATCAGGACCAAACTTGGCATGAATACTCAATATGCCCAAATGTGAACACAGATGGAGTTTGGGGAAAATAGACCTTGGCATTTGGGAGTTACAGTTTCTGGGATTTATAGTTAACACACAATCAAAGAGCATCATGAACTCTGGCAACAATGGAATTGAACCAAACTTGGCATATTGAACTCTCATTACCAACAGAAAGTACTGAAAGGGTTTGCTTGGGAATTGACCTTGAGTTTGGAAGTTGTAGTTCAACTACACCCAGAGGGCACTGTGGACTCAAACAATGTTACGTCATGTTGTTGTTGTTTTCTATCCAGAATCACAATGTTGGAAGGAGGCTCACCACTTTAAGGTCCCTAAAACAGACATGGGAAAACTTTGGCCCTCTGGGTGCTTTGGACTTCAACTCCCACCATTCCTAACAGCCTGAGGCACTTTCCTGCTTAAATGGCTGAGGGCGGGGGGAAAGGAAAAGAGCCTGAGGCTGCTAGGAATGGTGGGAGTTGGAGTCCAAGTTTGCCCATGCCAGCTTTCGACAGAGACCTCTTCCTCCCCCTTCCCCTTCCCGCACTTTCTTCCCCCTCCTGCCGAACACTTACTCTTTGATGAAAAAGTGTGGGCATGGTTATACAGCCCGAAAAACCTACAACAACCCAGTGCCTATAATTTTGTCAAATTTTCTGGTATTTTACGTACAATATTGTAATATTATTGAACATGGAAGGAGGTTTGAGGGTGACCCCGTGAGTTACTGCATTAGTGATTCTATTGTCCTCCCACCTGTCTGTGACAGTAATTCGTAATGAGGCTATAACCATCAGACTTAGGGCCCTGTTTCAATTCCACATTTGTGTTTTTAACTTTTGCAGATTTGGTTAATATAGTTTCTCTAGAAGTTGACCATAGACTTGCACTGGAGGAGCTACAGATGCAGAGGGCAACTACAATATGAAATAACATAGGTGAATGCATAGGATGTGTGAATATAATTGTATTTTAATGTATTTTAGTGTCGAATGCTGGAGGGTTTTATATTGTGTTTTTATACTGCAATTGTGATGTAGGCACCAAATTGTGCCTTTTGGAAGCCACTCTGTGTCCCCCCTCGGAGGTTGAGAAGAGCGGGGTAAAATGCAGTGAATAAATAAATAAATAAATAAATAGCCTTGTGACCTTATGTTGCAGATACCTCTTATAGACTTGGGAAGGCTTAAAAGTATGCTCTCAGAACCCGCAAGAAACATGATCAATGGAATGCTCATAGGTGAGTAGCTATTATTATGAGTGATCCATAGGTACTAAATAATGCAAAGTACAGCAATGAGAACATATATTTACAGCTGCAGTTTGGGAAGTTACATCAGAGGTGTCCTCTGAGCTCAAAGGGCATACAATCAAAGCACAGAGCGAAAAGCCTTCATGCCTCACCAAGACTGGTTTCTTCCTGCCCACACTTATTTTTCTACACAGAAAGATAACAATCAATCTTTTATTTTTAAATATGTAAGTCCATTAAGTATGATCAGATATCATAAAAGCTCCATTCCTTGCAGTTCCTCTTGGTAGCCAAAGCAGCACCAGCTAGCAAAATCTTTAGGCAGTTCATTAATAAATGATGAGGCATTGAGGCTCATGTTTAAATGCCTCCAAGTAAATCAATACTTGGAGTGGACACAAAATGTCATACCAATTCAAAAACTGGTGTCAAGCCTTCAGGAGAGATGGGAAAATGGAGTGGAAAGAAATCCCCAGCAGGTTTGTGTATCTGAGAATTAGAAAATGCAGATAAACTGTTTTACAAGTGTTAATATTTTAACATTGGAATAAATTTTCAAGATGCAAAAGATATTTTTTGAAAATAGGCTGCTGACATGTTTATTAATCTATTTATTTATCATTTCGATTTGATAACCCGCCCTTCCCAAGGCTCAGGGCGGTTTACATGTAAAACAGCATATGAACACATAAAACAGCATATGAAACATGATTAAAACACATAAAATTCCATTAAAACAGTCATATAAATCACAACCAGAGCTGGTTCATAGGGATGGTGGTGGTATGACAAGCTAGTGAGCGTTGATCGATGCTAGTGAGCGTCGTGAACCTTGTTCAGCAATTACAAGGTTATAAAATTTGCAACCTTATTACTTTTGCTATTCCTATTCACTAGGCATGAGAAAAAAGTTATGAAAATGATTCGTTTCGTAAGAAATTCGTAAGAAATGCTACTTTCGAGTATTTCCGCACCTGGAACGCCAACCAGGAAGTGGACTTTCTTTTTCGAACTTCGGGGGTTTTCTTAAGTGTCGTTATTAGATTGTAAGGGGGGCACCCTCCTTCTCTCTCACCACCCTCCCGCCTCCCTTGCCAATAAGTATTATGGCAAGGCAAGCCCTAAACTCGCTCCTTCTTTCGGCTGGAAGCCTGGAAAAAATGTAAACAGAGAGGATTTCTCAGAAGTAAATCTGCAAAGGAGGGCACTTTGGATGAAGGGCCCTCCTTTGTGGATTTACTTCTGAGTAAACCTCTGTTTACATTTTTTCCAGGCTTCCCTGCCTCTCCTGCCTGCCAGGATCTAAAGCATCAAAGACTATTGGGGTGAGAAACCAACCTAATGTATAATAGAATGAATGCTACTGTAAGTGCCTAATATTATAAGTAATCCAACTGGTCATACCTACATTCCATGCACATGCAATAATACAGCAGTAATAACAATAACAAGAGGTAAAATTCAAACCGAAGTATTCTGACTGGTCTCTCCTCATGGGGTGCAAACGGGCTCTTCTCTTATTAGCCCGGAAATTAGCCCGGAAAAGCCAGCGTTTGCTGCTTGGGAGCACACACATACATATTCTTGGGGGATTTGCTGCAGACTCCCGGGCTCATAGAGAAGATTCTGCAGCAAACCCCCCCAAAGAATATGTATGTGTGTGCACCCAAGCAGAAAACGCTGGCTTTTCCCGGGCTCACAGAGAAGAGCCCGTTTGCACCGCATGAGGCAGGGACCAGTCAGAATACTTCGGTTTGAATTTTACCTCTTCTTATACCCATTGTTATTACTGCTGTATTATTGCATGTGCATGGAATGTAGGTATATGACCAGCCTGGGCAAACTTGGGCCCTCGCTCCCTTGGGATCGGGGTGAGAGAGAGGCAGCGAGGAGCCGGGGGGGGGGGCTCCTCCTCCTTTTCTTTTGCTGCTTCCAAGAATAGAATACCCCCTCCCTCCCTCCTTTGCTCCCTCCTTCCTATTTGGAGAGTCCCATCTAGAATTCAGTGTGGTTTATTCAAGTTTTGGCCTACAACTCCCAGAAATCCCAGCCAATTTACCAGCTGTTAGGATTTCTGGGACTTGTAGGCCAAAACCATCTGGAATGCGCATGCTCTGGCATACGAACTACTAACGAATTTCGTTAGTAATTAAGTTACATTTTAGAAATTTTTGGAAAATTTTTTGTAAGTCTTCCTATTACTAATAAAAAAAATCCCCCCCCCCCCATTAGATTTTCGATTTCCTATTTTTGGGTTCTAAACCATGCCTACTATTCACAATCATGGCACCATGGCTATAACCTATAATGTCCCTACAAACCCACTCAAAAAGCCAGGCAACTGCCTCAAGTGATGGGTTCTGCAGTGCTGCGGACCAAAGAATGATGTGCCCAGTCCCCTGCGACCAGTGAACTGTTATGAAATGAGGAGTTACAACAGCACCTGAAGTTCAGATCAGAAGATAAATCATAACTAACGACTTCATCAGATGTGCCACCAGAATCGCCATGATTCCGGTGGTGCCTGCCCGGGAGTATGGGAAAATCCATTGCCCCATGCCCCATATCGCCTGACTCACCCGATTCTCCATCCCATGAGGGGAACCGTCACTGCCCAGCTTCCCCCCATTGCAGGCCCGGATTACCCATAAGGCCAGACTAAGCCATGGCCTCGGGCGGCAGGTTTTGGGGGGCAGCAGATTCGACCCCCCAAAAACATATTTTTTTAAAAAAAACCACCACCTCGCAGCGCTTTCCCCCCGCCCTCTCCCGAGAGAGTCATCATACCTCGGAAGAGGGCAGGAGGAGAGCGCTGCGAGGGGGCGGAGGAGGAATGGCGCCTCGCCTGGGCCGCCCCTTGCAAAGGAAGGAGGTAGCGAGGAGGAGGAAGGGAAGTTCTGCCCCGCCGGCAGGCATGCATGCGCACGCATGGCCGCCAGCGGGCTTCCCTTCCTCCTCCTCCTCCTGGCCGCCTCCTTCCTTTGCAAGGGGGCGGCACAGGCGGCCAGGGGAGAGCAGGACTTCCCTTCATCCTCCTCGCGCCTTCCTTTCAGTCGCGGGAGGAGGAGGTGGACGGAAGCCACGCGGCACTGCTTGTGGGGCTTCCGTCCGCGCCGCCTCCCTCCTCCCGCGACCGAAAGGAAGGTGCGAGGAGGATGAAGGGAAGTCCCGCCCTCCTCTTCACACCCTCCTTTTGGTCGCGGGAGGTGGAGGAGGAGGCGGACGGAAGCCCCACAAGCAGTGCCGCGTGGCTTCCGTCCAGCTCCTCCTCCTCCCGCGACCGAAAGGAAGGCGCGAGGTCGACGGAAGCCATGGGGCCGGTGCCGCGTGGCTTCCGTCCACCTCCTCGGGCCCTCCTTCCGGTCGCAGGAGGAGGAGGCGACGGAAGCCGCACGGCCGGGGCTGCTGCCGCACATGCGTGACTTTCCGCGCCCTGGGGGCGTGGTTTTCTGCGCCCTGGGGGGGCGGGGCGTCTTGGCCTCGGGCGGCCGAAGAGGCTAATCCAGGCCTGCCCCATTGATCCAATGCAATTCAGGAAGCCTCCTATACAGCCACACTGGTTCACCTTCGCTTTCATGATAGAGCCTCACTATAAGTTGCAGTGTGTTATGGGATGGGGGCTAGTGGGATCCATAGTAAAAGGATAAGTGAACCAGCACATGCTGCCAAATTTGTCCCCATCTGAGTAGGTTGTAAATCATGGTCGGGGTGGATCTTAGTGGTAGCGAAGTAAGCAGCCGCTTCTGGGCGCCACATGGCCAAGAGCACATCTGGCCACGGCCACCAGGTTCAGCGCATCATGCCGTATCATTGCTGCAGGGAGGCTCGCGGTCATGAGGCGTGAGGCTCCGCCCCGGCTGCAAAATGTTCCTCTGTCATTTTCGGCCTCTTGGGAGTGCGTTTAGCAACTCCGTCCACCAGAAGCGCTCCAACCCAATGGCGCATGCGTAAAAGTTTCGCGCATGCCCTATTAAAACAGAGTGTTTCCGCTGGATGGAGTTGCTAAACGCACTCCCAAGAGGCCAAAAATACAATACAACAAAATAAATACAAAGCAACAAAAATTACATCACAATAAAATAAATAAACTAACACGATAAAATAAACAATGCAAAATAACATAATGGAAAATCGAACACAATGGGCGGGCCAAAGGCACAAGATAAAATGATAAAACGATAAAACTCTGGGTGAGATAGAAGAGGAAAAAGTGTATTTGTGAGAGAGAAGCTCATAAGGGAGGAACAGTGGGGTTAGGCCTTCATTAAGGAAGGGGGAAGCGCATCATGAAGACAACACTGTAGATGGAGCAAACAAAATGGGACGTATGGTCATTCTCCAAATCAGAAAAGCCAAGTTTTCAAATCCTTCTTAAAGGCTGCTAGGATGGGGGGTTGGCCCGTCTCACCAAGTAGCAAGTTCCAAAGCCGGGGGGCCACAGTGGAGAAGGCTCATATATAGTGACACTGTGCTATGTATCCAGCCTGACCCTGGTACCCTCTGGGGATGTGTCCCCGAAATTACTAGGATAACAGGAGATTGTTGTTTGTTGTTTATTTGTTCAGTCGCTTCTGACTCTTCATGACCTCATGGACCAGTCAGAGCTGCCTGTCAGCCATGGCCACCACCAGCTCCTTCAGAGTCAAGCCAGTTACTTCAAAGATACCATCCATCCATCTTGTCCTTGGTTAGCCTCCAATAGGTTTTGGTCCATGGACCGTAGTGGTATCTGGGGAATGTGCAGGGAGAGGCGGTTCTTCAGATACACTGGCCCCAGACCATGCAAGGCCTTAAAGGTCAACACCAGCACTTTGAAGGCAATCTGGTACTCGATGGGAAGCCAGTGCAAACGCTGGAGGACTGGTGTGATGTGGCATGTTAGTGTCACTCCAGCCAGCAGTCGAGCCACAGCGTTTTGTACCATCTTCAGTTTCCGGATTACTGACAAAGAAAGGCCAATGTATAGGGCATTGCAGTAGTCCAGTCTCAAGATGACCGAGGCCTGGATTACCGCGGCTAGGTCGTCATCGGAAAGATAGGGCGCTAGCCGCCTCGCCTGGCGCAGATGGAAAAACACTGCTCTGCTCACGATGGAGACCTGAGCCTCCATCGTCAGCAGAGGGTCCAGTTGGACCCCCAGGGTTTTAACCAGTGGCAACGGACTAACCACCTCACCGTTCATTATTGGCAGCCGGAGCTCCCCCACCGGGATGACCCAGTCACAGGACTTCCGTCTTTGATGTGTTCACCTTCAACCTGCTGGCCCGTAGCCACCCAGTCACGGCTTCCAGGCACTGATGGAAATAATTGGGTACAGAGTCCGGCCGGCATTCAATCCTCAGCACCAGCTGGGTGTCATCAGCGTACTGATGACACTCCAGACCGAAACTACGCAACAGTTGGGCAAGTAGATGCATATAGATGTTAAATAATAGAGGTCCAGCTCTCGCATCCATAGGTTACTACAGGGAATACCATTGCTTTAACTATGCAAATCTTCATTGCCAGTGCGATGTCTCTACTCTTCATTAGGAGATTGTTAATCATAGCAAATCCTATTGGAATGATTAACTTTTGCCAGAAGTTACCATAGAACCATCTGGAGAACCTACAAATGACTTATTTTGAGGGATGCTGGTAGGTGAAACCATAGTATTAGATGCCATAGTATAAGACACCACCACCACCACCATGATGATGTGGTCCACATACAGTAATAGACCAGTAGAGAAAATCAAGGATAGCAGAGTAACAGTGAATGTATGTTTGTGAGTTTTAATAGAGTTTATTTGTTGTCTTATTGCCTGCTGACGCACTTTGAAAGGTTGGAGGGGAGCCACTGCAGGAGATATTTGAGACGTCTAAACAATTTAATGGGAACACTAGAAAGGTACCAGCACAGCCTGGCATTGTTTCCATGACAACCATGGTTTTTTGGGGTTTTTTTTTAAATTGAGCATCCAAATAAATAACTCTTTCAGCCTGTATAAGTATGGGCTCTTCTTTGAATATAAAATCTTGGTGCCTTTAGGGCTCAAAAATTTTACAGCCCTAATATTTTTTGGGGAGAGGGAGGAGAAGAAAATATAAATTTATTCATTTCCTGGATGGGAATATATTTGTTACCCACCGTTTCTTTTCCACTTTGCTATTGTGCCTATTATTTTGTTTGTTTATTTATTTATTTATTCAGGCTTCTATGCCGCCGACTCCCGGGGGCTCGCGGCGGCTCACAGAGCCAAAGGCACAGTAAAAACAAAACAATAAGAACAATAAAAACAATAAAAACAGTTAAAATAGCAATGGTAGAAGGAACAACAACACAGTTCAGCAATAGCATACTTAAAGATATCCGTGCCTACTCGCCAAGGCCTGCTTGAACAGATGGGTTTTGCATGCCCGTCTAAACGGGAGCAGGTCCCTCAAGGCCCTAGTTTCGGCCGGGAGGGCGTTCCACAGCATAGGAGCTATGACAGAGAACGCCCTCCGGCGAGTGGATGTTAGGCGTGCCAACTTTGTCGATGGTATCTCCAGGAAGTTAGCATCCTCGGACCGTAGTGATCTCGAAGGGCAGTATGGAGTGAGACGGTCCCTCAGATATGCTGGCCCCAGGCCGTATAAGGCCTTAAAGGTAAGAACCAACACTTTGAAGGCGATCCGGTGCTCAATTGGCAGCCAGTGCAGATCCTGCAAAACAGGTGTTATATGGCAACCTGCTGGGGTGCCAGACAGGAGCCGGGCGGCAGTGTTCTGCACCAGCTTGAGCTTCCGGATCGCCGACATAGGAAGGCCAACGTAGAGCGCGTTGCAGTAATCTAGTCTTGAGATGACAGTGGCTTGGATCACCGTGGCTAGGTCGTTCCGAGAGAAGTAGGGGGCCAGCCTCCTTGCCTGTCGGAGGTGGAAGAAGGCCACCTTGCTGACCGCAGAGACCTGGGCCTCCATGGTCAGCTGGGAGTCCAGATGGACTCCCAGGCTCTTCACGGCAGGCGATGGGTGTAATGCCTCACCGTCCAGGGTCGGAAGCTGGACATCCACCCCACCCGGGCGGCCCAGCCACAAGATCTCCGTCTTCGCCGGATTCACCCTCAACCTACTGGCTCGCAGCCATCCAGTAACGGCCTCGAGGCAATGTTGGAAATTATCAGGGACGGAACCCGGCCTGCCCTCCATCCTCAGAATGAGCTGGGTGTCATCAGGAAAAGGAAAGGAAAAAGTTTTCTGCCTGACCGCTGGAAGCTGCTGTGTCAGCAGATAAGATCTTATGGGGTGGAGATGGAGGACCATCTAGTCCTGTTATGGAAATATAGTCTTCCCATCTTGGATACAATGACAAAGCAAACTGATTTACGAGGGAATAGCACTGAGGCGACATCCAAATGGAGCAGACATTGCTAGTGAAATAAATTGCTCCTCTCTTTCTGCATTTCCTCCAATCTGCATCCCATGGTGGTACTTGAATCTAATCTAAGGACGTCATCACACTAGAGCAGTGTTTTTCAACCTTCTTTGAGCCACAGCACATTTTTTACATTTACAAAATCCTGGGGCACACCACCAACCAAAATGACACAAAATGACACTCTAACAAAATAATACATATAGTTAATATGTTTTTAAATGTATTTATACACTCAGTGTGAAACCTGGACCTGTTTCGATGAACACAACATAGATATCCTGGCAGGAATGGCAGAAAGACACAAACTTCCCACACAGAACTCCCATAACCAAGAGAAAATGCTATAAGAGTTTGGTGGGCATTGACCTTGGGTTTTGGAGTTGTAGTTCACCTATATCCAGAGAGCATTGTGGACCCAAACAATGTTGGATCAGGATCAAACTTGGCATGAATATTCAATATGCCCAAATGTGAACACAGATGGAGTTTGGGGAAAATAGACCTTGACATTTGGGAGTTACAGTTTCTGGGATTTATAGTTAACACACAATCCAAGAACATCCTGAACTCTTGCAGCAATGAAATTGAACCAAACTTGGCATATTGAACTCTCATTACCAACAGAAAGTACTGAAAAGGTTTGCTTGGGAATTGACCTTGAGTTTGGAAGTTGTAGTTCACCTACACCCAGAGAGCACTGTGGACTCAAATAATGTTATGTTATGTTGTTGTTTGTTTTCTATCCAGAATCACAATGTTGGAAGGAGGCTCACCACTTTAAGGTCCCTAAAACAGGCATGGGGAAAACTTCAGCCCTCTGGGTGCTTTGGACTTCTATTCCCACCATTCCTAACAGCCTGAGGCCCTTTCCTGCTTAAATGGCTGAGGGGGGAAAGGAAAAGAGCCTGAGACTGCTAGGAATGGTGGGAGTTGGAGTCCAAAACACCTGGAAGGTCCAAGTTTACCCATGCCAGCTTTCAACAGAGACCTCTTCCTCCCCTTTCCCCTTTGTGCCCTTTCTTTCCCCTCCTGCCGATCACTTACTTTTTCTTCTACACTGCCGCTTCTGCCGCCATTTCGATCCGAGGGGGCAGCGTGAGCGTGTTCACGAGGGGAGAGGGGAAGGAGTAAGATGTGACCCGTGCGGGAGCTACTGCGCAGACTCGCCCCAGATCAAAGCGAGGCAAAGCGAGCAGAGCGTGGCTGGGAAGAAGGGAGCTCGAGTGGAGAAGAAAAAGTGTTCGGCAGGAGGGGGAAGAAAGGGTATTGGAGGTTCCAATTTCCCACGGCACACCTGATGATTGCTCACGACACACTAGTGTGCCATGGCACACTGGTTGGGAAACACTGCACTGGAGGTTCTATCCACTTTAAATATGGTTGCTGCCTCCTGCAGAATTCTGGGGTTTGTAGTCTAGTATAGCACAGGACCTCTCTGGGTGAGCAGTTTAAAAGCCCCTCCCTAAACTAGAAAGCTCAGAGTTTTGTAAAATTTTGTAAATAATATGTTGTAAATAAAGGTATATTTAGGTACCCTTTCCCATTCCCCCTGTGTATGGCAACTTATGAGACTCCCTGCATATCACTTTCCAGCATATCCATTAGGCATGAGAAAAAAGTTATGAAAATGATTCGTTTCGTAAGAAATTGTAAGAAATGCTACTTTCGAGTATTTCCGCACCTGGAACGCCAACCAGGAAGGGGACTTTCTTTTTTGAACTTTGGGGGCCAGGATTTTCTTAAGTGTCGTTATTAGGTCGTAAGGGGGGGGGGCGCCCTCCTTCTCTCTCACCACCCTCCCGCCTCCCTTGCCAATAAGTATTATGGCAAGGCAAGCCCTAAACTCGCTCCTTCTTTCGGCTGGAAGCCTGGAAAAAATGTAAACAGAGAGGATTTCTCAGAAGTAAATCTGCAAAGGAGGGCACTTTGGATGAATGGTACTCCTTTGTGGATTTACTTCTGAGTAAACCTCTGTTTACATTTTTCCAGGCTTCCCTGCCTCTCCTGCCCTGCCAGGATCTAAAGCATCAAAGAGTATTGGGGTGAGAAACCAACCTAATGTATAATAGAATGAATGCTACTGTAAGTGCCTAATATTATAAGTAATCCAACTGGTCATACCTACATTCCATGCACATGCAATAATACAGCAGTAATAACAATAACAAGAGGTAAAATTCAAACCGAAGTATTCTGACTGGTCTCTCCTCATGGGGTGCAAACGGGCTCTTCTCTTATTAGCCCGGGAAATTAGCCCGGGAAAAGCCAGCGTTTGCTGCTTGGGAGCACACACATACATATTCTTGGGGGGGGGATGATTTGCTGCAGAATCCGGGCTCATGGAGAAGATTCTGCAGCAAATCCCCCAAAGAATATGTATGTGTGTGCACCCAAGCAGAAAACGCTGGCTTTTCCCGGCTCACAGAGAAGAGCCCGTTTGCACCGCATGAGGCAGGGACCAGTCAGAATACTTCGGTTTGAATTTTACCTCTTCTTATACCCATTGTTATTACTGCTGTATTATTGCATGTGCATGGAATGTAGGTATATGACCAGCCTGGGCAAACTTGGGCCCTCGCTCCCTCGGGATCGGGGTGAGAGAGAGGCAGCGAGGAGCAAGGGGGGGGCTCCTCCTCCTTTTCTTTTGCTGCTTCCAAGAACAGAATACCCCTCCTCCCTCCCTCCTTCCTATTTGGAGAGTCCCATCTAGAATTCAGTGTGATTTATTCAAGTTTTGGCCTACAACTCCCAGAAATCCCAGCCAATTTACCAGCTGTTAGGATTTCTGGGAGTTGTAGGCCAAAACCATCTGGAATGCGCATGCGCTGGCATACAAACTACTAACGAATTTCGTTAGTAATTAAGTTACATTTTAGAAATTTTTGGAAATTTTTTTGTAAGTCTTCCTATTACTAATGAAAAAAATCCCCCCCCCCCCCATTAGATTTTGATTCCCTATTTTTGGGTTCTAAACCATGCCTAATATCCATAAGTAGGTTTCTAGCTCTTACAGATATACCTGAAAGCCTATGCAGTAGATTCTTAGTTAACCAGCACCTGTGAGGGTTGGTAGATGCTGGATAAATGTAGTTCCAAGATTTTTTTCAGAGTTACTATTAAAAATAAGCCTAATACTATATACTCTATACTACCATACCATAAATTCTGTATTAACTTGATATTAATATTGAAATACAGTAATTAAAAGCAAATAAAGGCCAACATAATATAACACAGTTTTATTGCATTATAAAAACAGCCTTTTTGATGCACTATGCAATGTTAGTTATATCACAGATGCAATTAGTTGTTTTTTTCATTTCTAAGGTATTTAAACTATTATTTTGTCATATTTTTTGCCAATTGCTTGAGAGTTTAGTTGCTTGAGTTCAGGTTAACTGAGAGTGTATTGTATGTGTAGGTGATAAGAGACTATAAAATAAAATAATGACGATTCAGATCAGCCCAGGAATATGACCTGAATTGTGTGATTATGATTGATATTTGAAGGAGCCCCCGGTGGCACAGTGGGTTAAACCCTTGTGCCGGCAGGACTGAAGATCCACAGGTTCATCCTCCTCATGTTTTCTGTCAGTTCACAAATCATAGCAGGTGAGACTGCAATACTGATTTTGACAATCTGCTCTGAAGAAAGATACTAGTTCATGTTGCAGTTCATGCTCAGTGTAGATGTGCCATGTCTACTCTGGCTGATTAATCCAAGGCCAGTCTGAGATTATGCTCTAGAATTGACCGTAATGGTGGCCACATGCACTGGGCCAAGCTCACTATCATGTTGCACTGGTTTCCAGATAGACCAGGCAAGTAAAGATCACATTGGCCTCACTTTGTCCTCTGTGTCACCATCACTTCTGCTCGCTGGCCTGTGAGAACCTAGCCCAGTGGTTCTTAACTCGTGAGTCACCAGATGTTTTGGCCTTCAACTCCCAGAAATCCTAACAGCTGGTAATCTGGCTGGGATTCCTGAGAGTTGTAGACCAAACACCTGGGGACCCACAGCTTGAGAACCACTGGCCTAGCTGTCGTGGTCACATCTGCCGAGATCCTAATGGGTACATATGCGATCAGCAATGATGGGGTATAGTGGCCTCTCCTTCTTGCTAGTTACATTGGTGACCCATTCTGACCTCATCAAATGTGACCATGATGACTGGGCTCTCATAGCGAGTTCTATTTTTTTGAGTTGCAGCAACATGACTCTGTTCTGAGCTCTGATCAACAAAGGGGACGGGTGATGGCAATGAAATGGACTCGATTCAGTTGCCCAGATCAGTGTTTCCCAACTTTTTTGAGCCGCGGCACATTTTTTACATTTACAAAATCCTGGGACACACCATCAACCAAAATGACACAAAATGACACTCTAACACAGTAATACATATAGTTAATATGATTTTAAATGTATTTATACACTCAGTGTGAAACCTGGGCCTGTTCCGATGAACACAACATAGATATCCTGGCAGCAATGGCAGAAAGACACAAACTTCCCACACAGAACTCCCATAAGCAAGAGAAAATACTATAAGAGTTTGGTGGGCATTGACCTTGGGTTTTGGAGTTGTAGTTCACCAATATCCAGAGAGCACTGTTGACTCAAACAATACTGGATTTGGACCAAACTTGGCATGAATACTCAATATGCCCAAATGCGAACACAGATGGAGTTTGGGGAAAATAGACCTTGACATTTGGGAGTTAGAGTTTCTGGGATTTATAGTTAAGACACAATCAAAGAACATCTTGAACTCTTGCAACAATGGAATTGAACCAAACTTGGCATATTGAACTCTCATTACCAACAGAAAATACTGAAAGGGTTTGCTTGGGAATTGACCTTGAGTTTGGAAGTTGTAGTTCACCTATACCCAGAGAGCACTGTGGACTCAAACAATGTTATGTTATGTTGTTGTTTGTTTTCTATCCAGAATCACAATGTTGGAAGGAGGCTCACCACTTTAAGGTCCCTAAAACAGGCATGGGAAAACTTTGGCCCTCTGGGTGCTTTGGACTTCAACTCCCACCATTCCTAACAGCCTGAGGCCCTTTCCTGCTTAAACGGCTGAGGGAGAAAAGGAAAAGGGCCTGAGGCTGCTAAGAATGGTGGGAGTTGGAGTCCAAAACACCTGAAAGGTCCAAGTTTGCCCATGCCAGCTTTCGACAGAGACCTCTTCCTCCCCCTTCCCCTTCGCGCCCTTTCTTCCCCCTCCTGCTGAACACTTACTTTTCTTCTACACTGCCGCTTCTGCCGCCATTTTGATCCGAGGGGCAGCATGAGCGTGTTCAGGAGGGAGGGGGAGGGAGGAAGATGTGACCCGTGTGGGTGCTCCTGCGCAGGCTCACCCAGAGCAAAGCGAGGCAAAGCGAGCAGAGCAAGGCTGGGAAGAAGGGAGCCCGAGTGGAGAAGAAAAAGTGTTTGGCAGGAGGGGAAGAAAAGGTATTGGAGGTTCCAATTTCCCACAGCACACCTGATGATCGCTTACGGCACACTAGTGTGCCACGGCACACTGGTTGGGAAACACTGGCCCAGATGACTGCAAAGCCCAAGGACAATCCAGAATTTCTTGTAAATGCCTTACTTTGCTTATTGAGGAGCAAAGTTAAGAGCTACATATTTTTAGCAGAATCCATCCTGCATCATGATGACAGTTAGTGCCAGCTTCAGACTTAATACAAGTTTAAAAAAAGAAGAATTATGTACGTATGGTCAGAGTGAGACAAAAACATACAGAGAAACAACACATTGGAGCAGACACACATTTCTGAAAATACTATTTTTTTGCTTCTCCTGAAATGTAAGTCTTTGAGGAAACATGCCTCTGAATCCACTCACGCTTGTGTTTTTGCAATAGTTCTGCCAATCTAGCATATCCATTACACACACACACACACACACACTGTATATGATAAAACTATTCTTTCCCGGAGAGCACTTGCAGTTATCCTATGAGCAGACACAGCCTTATCGAATGCTCCTTGCATTCCGCATCAATCTAAACTATAAATGGTCAACAGGGTGTTATTTTGGGGCCAAACATTGGATGCCTCTTGGCATTCTCTTCATGAGCTTTCTTAAGTCCTCTTGTCTCTTCCTTGCATTATATCGGCTGACAATTGTGACATATTTGGTACGTTTGCTGTGGCTCAGCTCTTGCGTACGGCAAAATGTGAAGCTGTCAGGTGTGCCTTGAGCAAGACAGATCAGAGATGTGATAGAACAGGTGCCAGCTCCGTGTCTATATTGCTGTATAGGCCCCAAATGTAACTATGGTTGGCCCTCCACATTTGCAGATCTTTATTATTTGCGGATTTGATTAACATGTTCTCTTTAGGCATCTCTAGGCCCTCCAGTATGACTGGGAAGTTGACAATGAAATTTGCACTGGAGGACCTAGAGATTCCTAAAGAGATGGCAGTTTTTAAAGTTTACGTTTTCACCTAGCAAATGTGGAAGACTGATTGCTATATATTGCTATATATTGATACAGTACATCAGCTGTCTTACAAACAAATGTTTTTGTGGTTTTTACTTTATTTTGGATCAAAAGCATTGCATAAATTAGTATAAAACTGATAAAAATAGAATGAGCACAATCGGCTAAATATCTTTTGACCAAAAACAGACAACAGCAACTGCATTGTCTGTAGCCTCCAGGGGAACTGTCGCTTCACCGTCCATCTGCGACACTGATGAAGTACTTTTCCCCATTTCCCGCATGCTTTTTACTTCAGATTTTTTCTGGCCTCATAAATTTTGTTAAATTAGCCTCCCCACACATAGGTGGTACCTAAATTTCCTACTTGACAGATGCAACTGTTTTTCGGGCTGCAAAGGTCGTCAACAAGCTACACAATTGGCCGGAAACTCACTCCAATCCGGGTTGGCTGCGAACTCATGACCTGTCGCACCGCAAGGGCTTCAGGTGGCATTTTTGCTAGGGTCTGCCTTTTGCCCGCCTGGCTCCCAGAAACTTTCCAGCACAGCTGGGTTAACTCCCGGCCCCTGCCGTGGGCCTCTTTGCTGCTCTCATGAGCCTCCCAGGGAAGATGCTATAGCAAAGGCATGTCAAGGCCAGGCTAGGCCCACCAGACTGATAGCAGAGGCGGGTACTCGGAGCACCAAGTGCAACTCCCTAGCCCAGGTGGCGCGCACTAATGAGGCACCGCATTCTTCAGGACTGAGGTTCTCAAAACAACCCGAGGCCCATCCATCACCCGATTTGATGTTCGACGCACCAGGTTCTAAAAAGGGAAATCCTATAAAAGCTGTGAGCTCCTGCACACCAGTATCTCGTACCAACGACCGCTATTGCCATGATGCTACTGTGAACCGGGCCGTTTGGCCAGCTACCAAGGTCCTGCCAGCCAGCCTCTCTCGGCTGCCTCGTTCCAGCATCGAGCCTTGTTCCTGCTCATCGTCGAACCCTGCAGAGGAGCTGTGATACTTCCGCATTGAATTTGCCTGCAGTACTTCAAGCCGCCCAGCCTTCTTGCGCCGGTTGGGGGCTCAGAGACTATCTATCACATCCCGCATTTGTTCCTGAATTTCCTCCGCTTGAGATCCTGCTGTTGCGGATTCTCAAGCCTGGCTGATTCCAGTAATTGCTGCTAACTGGAGGCTGCACATCAAAGGCTTCCGGGACTCTTTACTTACCCTGCTATCTCATAATCAATAAAGCTTGTTGTACCTCAGCTGCCTTGTGTTTGGTCCAGGGAGGTCAAGTGCCAAGGGCCCAAGGGGGCGACATGACCTTTCAGTCAGTAGTGATTTTTAATGCAGCTGACAGCCAGCTGCGCCAAAGTCCCGGTGCCACTGAAACACTGAATTGCCACTGAAACACTGCACAAAAAGTTATAAACAGTGATTTGGGTGCAATATCATCTGATTGTGTCACCTGGCATAATTTGTACCCCCTGCACCACCCTAGCCATGACGGGAGTTAGGGGGACTGCCCTTAAATGGGTGGCCTCCTTCCTTCAAAATCGGGGACAACGGGTGGAGAGGGGAGGGGTGGTCTTGGAAAGGGTCCCCCTTGAGTGTGGAGTCTCCCAAGGGGCTATCCTTTCCCCGCTGTTATTTAACATCTATATGCGTCCACTGGCCCAATTGGTGCGTAGTTTTGGTCTGGAGTGCCATCAGTACGCTGATGACACCCAGCTGGTGCTGAGGATGGAAGGCCGGCCGGACTGTGTACCCAATTATTTCAATCAGTGCCTTGAAGCTGTGGCTGGGTGGCTACCGGCCAGCAGTTTGAAGGTGAACCCGTCGAAGACGGAGATCCTTTAGCTGGGTTGTCCAGGGGGGAGGGAGCTCCAGCTGCCTGTTATGGATGGCGAGGCAGTTTGCCCATCGTCCCTTGTAAAAAGCCGGACCCTCTGCTGACAATGGAGGCCCAGGTCTCCGCTGTGAGCAGATTAGCCTTTCTCCACCTGCGCCAGGCAAGGCAACTGGCACCATACCTCTCTGGAACCGACCTAGCTACGGTGAGCCAGGCCACGGTAATCTCAAGATTAGACTACTGTAACACCCTCTACAATGGCCTTCCTTTGTCAGTGATCCGGAAACTCAAGTTACTGCAAAACGCTGCTGCTCAACTGCTGGCTGGAGTGCCCCTGAGGTTTCACATCACACCAATTTTACAGAGTTTGCACAGACTTCCCATCGAGCACCGGATTGCTTTCAAAGTGTTGGTGTTAACCTTTAAGGCCGTGCATGGTCTGGGGCCAGCGTACTTGAAGCCCCGCCTTTCCCTGCATATACCCCAGAGATTGCTACGGTCCGTGGACCAAAATCTATTGGAAGTCCCGTCGATCAGAACTTCTCACCTGTCATCTACGAGACAGCGTGCTTTTTCGGTGGTCGCACTTAATTTATGGAATGCCTTGCCAGAGGAGGTTCGAGCAATAACAGACCTGCCCTCCTTCCGGAGGGCTTGTAAGACTAACCTCTTCCGACAGGCGTTCAACCTTTAGGCTCCGCCAAATCCATATGCTCTGCTCTTAGTTTAAATTACTTGGCTGTGTTTTTAAATTGTGTTTTAAATGCTGGTTGTAAATGTTTTACGTTTGTGTTGTTAACCACCCTGAGCCTATTGGGAAGGGTGGTATACAAGTTGAAATAATAAATAAATAAATAAATAAAATAGTAATACTCCATCCTCTGTAGCAGTGTTTCTGAACCTGGGGGTCGGGACCCCTGGAGGGGTCACGAGGGAGTGTCAGAGGGGTCTCCAAAGTCCATCAGAAAACTCAGTATTTTCTGTTGGTCATGGGTCTCCTGTGTTGGAAGCTTGGCCCAATTCTTTCATTGGTGGGCTTCAGAATGCTCTTTGATTGTGGATGAACTATAAATCCCAGCAACAACAACTCCCAAATATCAAGGTCTATTTTCCCCAAACTCCACCAGTGTTCACATTTGGGCATATTGGATATCTGTGCCTAGTTTGGTCCAGATCCATCATTGTTTGAGTTCACAGTGATCTCAGGAGGTAGGTGAACTATAATTCCACAACTCAAGTTCAATGCCCACCAAACCCTTCCAGTATTTTCTGTTGGTCATGAGAGTTCTGTGTGCCAAGTTTGGTTCAGTTCCATCATATTAGAGTTCAGAATGCTCTTTGATTATAGGTGAACTATAAATCCCAGCAACTACAACTCCCAAATGACAAAATCAAACCCACCCAGCCACCCCCAAAAACCCCACCAGTATTAAAAATTTGGGTGTATGGGGGATTTGTGCCAAATTTGGTCCAGTGAATGAAAATACATCCTGAATATCAAATATTTACATTACGATTCATAACAATAGCAAAATTGCAGTTGTGAAGTAGTAATGAAAATAATGTTATTGTTAGGGGGTCACCACAACATGAGGAACTGTATTAAGGGGTCGCAGAATTAGGAAGGTTGAGAAACACTACTCTGTAGGATGGGAACATGGGAGTTAAAGTGGCATCACACCTCTACAACTGAAGTATGTAGAAGTGCTCTTAGTTTCTCCAGAAGGGTTGCTTCATTGAGAGCCTTCAAACCACACCTTAGTTTGAACACAGTTGGATGTCACTCCTCTAAATGAGAGATTCCCATCCCCCTGCTCCCCAAATCCTCCTCCACCGCCAGCCTCCCGTAAACTCTTATGCTGGGATTATGACATGCTTGTAATTTACTATAGTGGGAGACCTCCAAAGTCAAAATGACATGGAAAGAATCCCAGAGTTTCCATCTGTCGGATTCCCAAATGACAGTAACCTGACTCCTAAAGGAGAGGATACGGTCTGCGTTTATTATTGGGCTAGCGGATCAGGCTGCTTCGGCTGTTGGTCATGCATTATTAAGTGAGCTAATGGGGGGGGGGGGGAGAAGAGGTTGGAGAGAGAGAGAGAGAGAGAGAGAGAGAGAGAGAGCTGGAAAGAGAAGCCAGCATGCATTTGAAAGAGGGCAAAATGTCACCCTCTGCTTTGTAGACACCGCTGGCGTGCGGCAGCCATTTTGGAGATGCAAGCAGCCTTTTTCTGCAGGAAGTGTTGACTTGAGGAGGCGGCGGAGCTCCCCCATTTTAAAGAAGGGATAGAAGGGGAAACCCTCTTTTCCAAAGCATTTCAACAATTTCTTTTGTCGGTGGCTTGGCACTTTCTTCCGCATGTAAAAGGCCACCTAGTAAAAGACACCCGTTGCGCTCAGTGCTCGCTTCTGTTACACTGAGATCAAGTGTCTGGCCTGGGAATGCTTTTGCAGCAATGCGACAGGGCCGGAGAGCCTGCAAAAGCTGTGTAACCCCATCCGTGCTGCACAAGCCAGCTGCTGGCTGGGCCCAGTGATCCTTTGAGTGGCATCTGCCTGGCGCTTGAAAGCCAGAAGGGGAAGCAGCAAGGGCAGACCGGAATCCGCTGCAAATCCACTGCAGACAGAGATAAGTCTGCGCCCCGGAAATCCAACCCCAGCAGCACTAGAGATGACTGAATGCTGCAACCTGTGCATTCTTGGACAGTCCAATTGATTCACATGACGTTTTTTAATCCTATTTTGAAATTTACCATTAGTTACTAGGCTTGGTTGATCCAAAAAAAATCATGGTTCTAAAATCAAATGGGGGGTTATTAGTAATAGAAATACTTACAATAAATTTTCCAAAAATTAATGAAATGTAATATAATTAATAACGAAATTTGTTATTATTTCTTATTCCAACGCATGCGCACAGCAGGAAAACACTACAGGGCTGACATCACAGGCAAATCAAGGGGGAAACATTTCTCTTCACTTGTGGAGTGCAATTGACTGGAGCTGAAGATTTATAGCATATAGAAATGGTACCACCAACTTATACAATATGAGGTTCTTGTAACAGGAATATATCAACCTTCTCCCAAATTAATTTTAGGGTGACTTACAGAGTATCACAGAGCTGTGCCTTTCCTTCCTGGCAGAAGGGGCTTGGACCGGATGCCCTTTGGGGTCCCTCCTATGCCTTGGATTCTGTGGCATGGTGATGATGATGATGAAGTGGGCTGGGTGGCTGGTCACCTGTGGGGAGGGCTTTGCTTGTGCCTTCCTACAGCAAAGCAGAAGGGGGTTGGGCTGGGTGCCCTTTGGGGGCTCCCTTCCAACTCTAGGAGTCTATTATTATTATTGGGCAGGGGCTGGATGGCCATCTGTGGGGAGGGATCGAGCTGTGCCTTTCCTTCCTGGCAGAAGGGGCTTGGACTTGGTCGGAGAAAAAGCTCGCGAATCCTCCAGGCGCTCTAGGACTCCCAGTCCCGCTCTATGTTTTCCCCTTTCTTCTGTAGTTTTCCCTTCTTCACTCTGTGGTCTTCTCACTCCCTCATCCTCTTCTTTCAGCCTTTAATTCTCAGCTTCTCCTTTCCTTCTTTTCTCCCTGATTTTCTGGGTGGTTTAAAGTGCTTTTTTCCCTTCAGTCCTCCAAGGCGGTGCTCTAGGACTCCCGGTCCCGCTCTAAGGTTCCCCTTGCTTCTTGACTTCCTCCAGGAAGGCCTTTTATTGTAATTATCCTCCGACCAGGCAAAGGGCCCTGATATGTCTGTAAGTACCCTGAAAAGCTACTTTGGAGGAGATAAATATTCCTGATAGAATAACTGAGAGGGGACATACAAACTAATTATAATAATTAAGAAAATCGGCGGCCCCCAAGTTCGGTAAAGAAATTACACTTCTGGGTTGGAGCACATGGTTAAAAAAACAACAAAATTAGCTTTTTATACGAATTCAATCCGATTTCAAATAATTTTTAAACCGCAGAGACCAACCCTATTAATTACCCTAGTTTTTGATGGCAATGCGATGGCAAGACTATGAAGAATGCTGAAGTGCTGAAAATATTATTCAGCCACTTTTCTGATCCCGAACATTTTGAAAGTATTGCATTCATCCCTTGCTAAATTTGCTTTTCCTTGTCTCCCCCTCCCTTTTCTATGTCATTCCTCACTATCTATATAAACTCCCATGTACTTTTCTTACTTGTTTTTTTTTTTCTTCAAATTAGTTTTACTGTATTATATTCCGCATATTGGTTTCACAGTCTACTAGATGTTAATCGTCTGTATTTTTGAATCACGAAGGATTTGGATTCTATTCGATAGGTTAAGAATCAATAAGATATTGTCAGATGGTGAGGCACATTCCTAGTAGTCCAAGTAGTCATGCGATTGCTGATGGCATTATTGTACAACGCCTCTGTTGTGCCAGCTCCACTGGCTGCCAGTTTGCTACTGGGCACAATTCAAAGTGCTGGCTTTAGCCTATAAAGCCCTAAACCAGTGGTTCTCAACCATTCTAATGCTGCGACCCCTTAATATGGTTCCTTATGTTGTGATGACCCCCAACCATAAAATTATTTTCATTGCTACTTCATCACTGTAATTGTGCTATTGTTATGAACCGTCATGTAAATATCTGTTATGCAGGATGTATTTCAATTCACTGGACCAAATTTGGTCCAAATACCCAATATGGCCAAATTTGAATACTGGTGGGATTGGGGGGGTGTTTCTATTTTGTCTTTTGGGAGTTGTAGTTACTGGGATTAATAGTTAACCTACAATCAAAGAGCATTCTGAACTCCACCAACAGGGGAATTGAACCAAACTTGGCACACAGAACTCCCATGACCAAGAGAAAATACTGGAAGGGTTCAGTGGCCAGTGACCTTGAGTTTTAAAGTTGTAGTTCACCTACGGAGAACACTGTGGACTCAAACAATGATAGATCTGGACCAAACTTGGCACAAATATTCAATATGCTCAAATGTGAACACTGGTGAAGTTTGGGAAAATAGACCTTGACATTTGGGAGTTGTAGTTGCTGGTATTTATAGTTCACCTACAATCAGAGAGCATTCTGAACCCCAACAAGGATAGAATTGGGCCAAACTTCCCACACAGAACCCCCATGACCAACAGAAAATACTGTGTTTTCTTATGGTATTTACCCCCTCGTGAGGTTTCAGACAGGCTGTTAAAGAGAAAGATAGGAGAAGTTAGGTTGTTTAGGGCAGTGATTTTCAACCTTTTTTGAGCTGCGGCACATTTTTACATTTACACACCACCAACCAACCAAAATGACACAAAATGCCACTCTAATACAGTAATATATATAGTTAATATGTTTTTAAATATATTCATACACTCAGTGTGAAACCTGGGCCTGTTTCGATGAACACAACATAGATATCCTGGCAGGAATGGCAGAAAGACACAAACTTCCCACACAGAACTCCCATAACCAAGAGAAAATACTATATTATTTTAATTCCACGGTGTAGATGCACCCTTGATCACACATCCTCTTTTTTTCTTTAAGGCACTTTAAAGGCAGTCTATGATAGAAAGTGTTACAAAGCAAAAAGGAGAAGAAAACATAATATGTCACTTGTTGAGTAGGGAAATAGCAATACTCAAGGGACTCATAAGCATGGCAGCAACTTAGATCTGCAGGCTGGTAGCATGGCAGCGCTGGTACACAAGAGGCTAGTGAATGGGCATGACCTCACCAAGTAATGAAAAACACTTTGGCAACCCTGGAAGAAAGGGCAGAGAGGTTGTGCTTATGATGTCAAGTCTGATCTGTTCTCAGTGTTCTGCTCAGCTGTGAGAAGAAGCAAGGGCCATGTGTAGGTAGGGGATGCAACTGTGTGTATTTCAATTTATATTTATTTATTTATTTAAAATTTTTATATACCGATCTTCTCTACGTCAGCAGAGGGACTCAGGCCGGTTAACAGCAAGAATCCAATGCCAAATTACAATTTAAAACAGCATAAAAACAATAAAATATTAAAATACAAGTAGAAGAAATGCATATAAATACATATAAACCAGGTCACCAAGATAAAAAACATGCCCAATTTCGATCCGCATAAATCATCGATACTTAGTCTATTATTAAACTCAGCCATTATTCCGGGAATGCTTCTTTCCAGATCCAGGATTATGATACCTTCCTGAAGATTAGGAGTGAGGGGGCAGATCGAATCTCACTTGGGAGGGAGTTCCACAGATGAGGGGCCAGCACAGAAAAGGCCCTGTCTCTCGTCCCCACCAGACGTTGATTGCGAATGAGAGCAGGACCCCTCCAGAAGATCTTAACAGCCTTGATGGTTCGTAGGGGAGAATACGTTCGGACAAGTAAACTGGGCCGGAACCGTATAGGGTTTTGTAGGTCAATACCAGCACTTTTAATTGTGCTCGGAAGCTAATTGGCAGCCAGTGGAGCTGGTGCAACAAAGGGGTTGTACACTCCCTGTACCCCACTCCCGTTAGTAACCTGGCTGCCGAATATTGGACTAACTGAAGCTTCCAGGCAGTCTTCAGAGGCAACCCCATGTAGAAAGTTATGCATTAGTCTATTTGGGATGTAACCAGAGCGTGGACCACCGTGACCAAGTCAGACTTCCCAAGGTACAGGCGCAGTTGGTGCACGAGCCTTAGCTGTGCAAAAGCTCCCCTGGTCACCGCCAAAACCTGGGGTCCCAGGCTCAGTGATGAGTCCAGGATCACTCCCAAGCTGCAAGTGATCCTGGATTTAGAGCTTTCCCTTTCCTAAGAGATACAAGAAAATCAGGAGAGCGGTGTTTTTCAGCCAAGAAGTAGCTTGTGTGAGGGTGTATCACTCTTACAGAGATCTCTGAGATGGTATTTTTGGGCCAGGTCAGAGACTTCTCTAAGCAGAGATGCATCGGATGGACAAAGAAAACAAGGGTATCATCCTGCTTCTCTAGGACTTCTGGAAGAATCCCACTCCAGAAGTCCATGGATAGGCCCTGCTCTGAACTCCACCCGTGTCACAAATACATTTGGCGGGGACGAGGGACAGGGCTTTCTCAGTGGCGGCCCCTTGGCTATGGAACACCCTTCCTATTTATTTATTTATTTATTTGTCACGTTTCTATACCGCCCCTCTCAGCCCAAAGGCGACTCAGGACGGTTTACACAGGCAGTCTCTGCCCTCAATACAACACAGCAACAAGTCAACCCCCCCCCAGAAAAAACATATAATAACAATTTAACAATTAAAAACATACAATTGCAGCCTCAGCGTCATGTTGAAATCAGTTTCCATCACATCGTCATCATTCCTTATATCCAATTAAGCCTTATATTTCATCAACAAATGCCTGCTCAAATAACCAGGTCTTGACTTTCTTGTGAAACATCAGGAGGGAGGGGGTTAATCTGATGTCTTTAGGGAGGGCGTTCCAAAGCCGAGGAGCCACCACTGAAAGGCCCTGTCTCTCGTCCCCCGCCAGTCGCGCCTGCGAAGAAGGCGGGACCGAGAGCAGGGCCTCTCAGATGATCTTAAACATCTCGATGGTTCATAGGGAGAGATGCGTTCGGACAGGTAAGTTGGACTCGAACCGTTTAGGGCTTTAAAGGCTAAAGCCAGCACTTTGAATTGTGCCCGGTAGCAAACTGGCAGCCAGTGGAGCTGGCACAACAGAGGAGTTGTACGCTCTCTGAATGGCGCTCCTGTTATCAACCTGGCTGCTGTCCGTTGGACTAGTTGCAACTTCCGAACAGTCTTCAAAGGCAACCCCACGTAGAGAGCATTGCAGTAATCTATACGGGATGTAACCAGAGCATGGACCACCGTGGCCAAGTCAGACTTCTCAAGGTTCCTAGGGACATTAGATCGGCCGCCTCCCTTTTAATATTTTTTAAAAGTCAAAACTTGACTGGTTTATTTTTTTGAGTAAGCGTTTGAAAAGGCAGTGTAACAGACATAGTATTATGGAACAACTGGATTATGAAATTGGATTACGTTTTTATCTAGGAGACGAAAATTATTTGTTTTACTAACTTGTTATGGTATTATATTTAATGTCAATGTTTATAAATGTTTTTAAAGTTTTTGTGATGTTGTTGGGCATTGAATTGTTGCCTTGTGAACCGCCTTGAGTCGCCTGCGGGCTGAGAGGGGCAGTATATAAATATATAATAATAATAATAATAATAATAAGGATGACGCCAACATTGTGAACTCAGTTACAGGACCAAACCCGATGCTCCTTTGCTTCTTTCCCACACTCAGCAGGCAACAGGTGAGTCCCATGAAGGGAAGCAGAGAGAGAGAGAGAGACAAATAGAGAGGAGTTCAACCTGGACAGAACTTCATGCTCCTCTTCTGACTTTGTTGGGTTCAGGAACATATTTTCTGGATATGATGCAGAACTGCACGGAGTAATATCCCCTCATTAGACTCCTGCTAAATTTTTACACCAGCGAGATCAGTGCCGTTGCTCAGTCATATATCTTCCCAACACTCAGAGAGGTTGAATTACATCAACGCCTTCATGGCATGCTGCCCACAGACGTCTATCTGCCTGATGGAAGGAGTCGAAATAGAAACCTCATTAAGGGCTTGTCTACACTGACAAAAAGAAACCTGTTTTACACCACATGTTCCTGATTGGCATTGGCTCTGTTTGTTTGTTTATTTATTTATTTATTATTTCAATTTATATACCACCCTTCCCAAAAAGGCTCAGGGTGGTTCACAACAATGAATACACAACACAACTCAGTTAAAAACAGAATAAAAACTGATTAGGACCAGAATGGAAAGCACAACCTTAGAGATGAAACGCCTGGTGGAACAGGGTGGTCTTACAGGCCCTCCTGAAGGCCTGCAACTCCCTTATTGCTCGTGCCTCTGCCGGGAGGGCGTTCCACAGGGTAGGCGCTACTACATAAAAGGTGCGCTGCCGAGTCGATGACAATTGGCAAATCTTGAGTGATGGAACCTCCAATAGGTTTTGGTCCATGGACCGTAGTGGTCTCTGGGGAGTGTGCAGGGAGAGGCGGCCCTTCAGATACACTGGCCCCAGGCCATGCAAGGCCTTAAAGGTTAACACCAGCACTTTGAAGGCAATCCGGTACTCGATGGGAAGCCAGTGCAAACGCTGGAGGACTGGTGGGATGTGGCATGTTAGTGTCACTCCAGCCAGCAGTCGAGCCGCAGCGTTTTGCACCATCTTCAGTTTCCGGATTACCGACAAAGGAAGGCCAATGTAAAGGATGTTACAGTAGTCCAGTCTCGAGATGACCGTGACCTGGATTACCGCAACTAGGTCGTCACCAGAAAGGTAGGGTGCCAGCCGCGTCGCCTGGCGCAGATGGAAAAACGCTGCTCTGCTCACGGTGGAGACCTGATCCTCCATCGTCAGCAGAGGGTCCAGTTGGACCCCCAGGCTTTTAACCAGCGGAGACGGACTAACCACCTCACCGTCCATTATTGGCGGCCGGAGGCCCCCCCCCCCCCGGGACGACCCAGCCACAGGACCTCCGTCTTCGAAGGGTTCACCTTCAACCTGCTGGCCCGTAGCCACCCAGTCACGGCTTCCAGGCACTGATGGAAATAGTCAGGTACAGAGTCCGGCCAGCCTTCCATCCTCAGCACCAGCTGGGTGTAGACACTCCAGACCGAAACTACGCACCAGCTGGGCAAGTGGACACAGATAGATGTTAAATAATAAAGGAGAGAGGATAGCCCCTTGGGGGACCCCACAATTAAGGGGTTAATACTAAACACATCACAGCAAGATGGCCATAACTGGCCACATATTTTCCCCTGCTGAACCCACTTCACGGTTATTGAGTGGTTTGCATTTCCAGTCCTTTGCATTATTTTTGGTCACAAGGTCATGGACACTTCACTTTCCCCCTCCAACATAAAGACAAATAATTGAAGTTTGCACACATGTGCTTAACAGAACATATGTATAAAAAGCCACTATATTTTTCACCTGAGAGAACACCTCTCTGGGAATCTCTTGGTCGGCTTCCATCAGAGGTTGACCATAGAATTGTACTAGAGGACCTAGAAATTCCTAGAGAGAATATAGACTTGAGTTTGGATGGTGTGATTTTCATAACTGTTTTTAAACTGTGTTTTTTTATCGGTGGGTTTTAATATAAATGTTATTATATTATCAATGTTGAATTTTTTTGCTATATGTCTAAAGGTTATTTAATGTTTATGTTTTAATTTGGTTAGGTTAATTTATAGTTATATGTTATTGTCTTGCTATTATCTTTTGGTTTGTATGGGATTGAATTTTGCCTTTATAATGTTGGAACCCAATTTGAGTTTCCTTGTTGGGAGGGGGGAGTGGTATATAAATGTAGTAAATAAATAATACCTAGGTCCTTCAGCATGACTATATGGTATGTTTCTGTCAGAAGTCTCCATTTCGGTAGGGTACATTATTATCTGTTCTTTTATATTTCCATAGTTAGTTCAGAATACATCCCTTGCAAATATGGCAGAAGTTGACCATAGAGTTGCACTGGAGAACCTAAAGATCCCTAGAGAGAACATTTTTAATGAAATCCGCAAATATTCAAATCTGCAAAAGTAAAGCTCATAGTATACTTATATGCAAGTATGCAGATATTTGTATATCAGTACATACGAAGCCCCATGCCCCCGGTGGATCAGTGGGTTAAAGCGCTGCGCTCCTGAACTTGCTGATAAAAAGCTCACAGATTTGAATCCGAGGAGCAGCGTGAGCTCCCGCTGTTAGCTCTAGCTTCTGCCAACCTAGCAGTTCGAAAACATGCAAATGTGAGTAGATCGATAGGTACCACTTTGGCGGGAAGGTAACGGCGCTCCACGTAGTCTTGCCGGCCGCATGAACTTGAAGGTGTCTATGGACAATGCTGGCTCTTCAGCTTAGAAATGGAGATGGGCACCAACGGGCAGAGTTGGACACGACTGGATTTAAAACCTTTACCTTTTTACGTACATACTAAGCTTTTAAAAAAATTCAACCCAGATAAGAACCACTTCTTGGCAGGAATGGTCATCTTCCACTAACCAACTCTTTCCACCAATAACTCTACTCTCCCCCGGCAATTCCACAGCAAGTGATGCTACCTGGAAAGGCAGCTACATGACTTTCTCTAAAACCACAGGGTAGAAGGCAAAATGTTTTAAATTTATTAAAACTGAAATAAATGCATTGCACAGACATCATGTGTCAGGGTCAGAGCATTTATTTATTTATTTATTATTTATTTATTAATTCGGCTTAATATACCGCTCTCTCCGGAGCTCAGAGCGGTTTACAGCAGCGAAATCAGGTAAAAACATATAAAACACTATAAAACCAATAAAACCCCCATTAACCCCAGTCCCAATAAAATTACAATATAAAACTACAATATAACAGCATGATAGCACAGTGATGACGGTGACGCGGATTGAACCATCCTTATGGTTCAATCCATAAGGATTCTTTCTATGCAATGTGCATGAGGTGACTCAGAAAGCAGAATATCCAGAAAATGGCCGTTGTCTCTGATGGCTGCCGACAGGTTCCCAGCAGGCTGCTGTCAGCATGCATTCCATTCCCTTCCCTCCTTGTAGAGATGGCACTAAAACAATTCCACGGAGACTGCCTTGACTTCAAACATGCAGGCCATCTCATCTCATTTCTCTGGGTGAGTATGCGCTAATTGACTGTTAGGTTTGTCTTGGAATGCATACCTGCCATGTTTTCACAGTTGAAAACATCTACACTGACCATTTCATGCAGCTTGAAGTGAACTTTAAAACGTGGTGGCTATACAATACACACTGCAAAAGTGCATACAGCATGCTTTATGTCCTTCAAACCCAAATAAGCAAAGTTGGGTGATACTCTGAAATAGAGCCTGTAATGAGCGTTAGGACACTCTAGTACAGGGGTGGGCAATTATTTTTTCCAAAAGGCCACACGAGAGGCAAAAAATATTATGGAGGGCCGCACCTAAAAGAGGAACTACATTCTAATCTACATTATTTATTTATTTATTTATTTATTTATTTACTAACTATATTTACTATACTATATATTACATATCATTAATATTAACATATTAATATATCAAGAAATATTCATATATTATTAGTATTAACATCATAATTATTATATTATAGTATATATATATAGACAATATAATATATTGAAATTATAATATAATATAACATTATATTATATTATTTATTATATTATTATATTATTATAAAATTATTATAAAATAATAATAAAAACCACTAAAATTAAATTAAATTAAATTAAATTCAAGAAGACAAGGTGCGAAGAAGGGAGGAGGAGGAGGGCACAGGGAGGGCACAGGGAGGAGGAGCGGCAGGCTCAGGCCCAGATTACCCATAAGGCCACCCGAGGCCATGGCCCCTAGGGAGACGCTCGGCTTCTCCCGCCGCCGCCCCGCTCGCGCGGGCGGGCGCCACTTCTTCCTTCAGTGAAGGGAGGAGGGGCACCGGTTCGAGCGCAGCGGCGGCGGGGGAAGCCGCGTGAGTCTCCCTAGGGCGGGACTTCCGGCAGCGCCTTCTCCCCTCATGCCGGCCGCGGCCCCGCCCCTCCTCCCTTCAGTGAAGGGAGGGGGCGGAACCGGCGTGAGGGAGAAGGCGCCGCTGGAAGTCCCGCCCCTAGGGAGACTCACGCGGCTTCCCCGGCCGCCGCCCCGCTCGCCCGTGCCCCAAACACGAGCGGGGCGGCGGCGGGGGAAGCCGCGTGAGTCGCCCTAGGGGCAGGACTTCCGGCGGCGCCTTCTCCCTCTCGCCGGCAGCGGCTCCGCCCCTCCTCCCTTCAGTGAAGGGAGGGGGCGGAACCGGCGAGAGGGAGAAGGCGGCGCTAGAAGTCCCGCCCCTAGGGAGACTCACGCGGTTTTCGCCGCCGCTGCCCCGCTCATGTTTGGGCCGCGGGCGAGCGGGGTGGCGGCGGTGAAAACCGCGTGAGTCGCCCTAGGGGCGGGACTTCCCCGGCTCCTTTTCCCTCATGCCGGCTCCGCCCGGCCCTCCTCCCTTCAGTGAAGGGGTGCAAGCGAGGAGGCGGTGGGGGAAGGCACGTCCGTCGCCCTAGGGGCGGCGCGGTGGCGAGGCTTCTCCCGGCTCCTTTTCTCTTGCGCCGGGCTAGTCCACCCCTCCTCCCTTCACTGAAGGGAGGAGGGGCGGAGCTCAGCCGGCATGAGCTGAGTACAAACCGATTACTTTGCTTTTTGCATCCTAGACCCCTGCCCATCCTGGCTTGTAAAGGAAGCCAGAGAGGTTTTGGCAGAGTGGGTAAAGGTGGTGGTTTCATGCCTCCCTTCTGGAATGTAATATTCCAGCCAGCTTAAAACAAGCTGTTATAAGGGCGTCTTGGGAGGGGGGCCTGCGATGCCTCGCGGCCCCCGAATATGTGGATCTCATGTCTTGCAGCTTTGAGGCATTGCAAAAGGACACATTGTATTGCTGTGAATGGGGCGATGTTACGATTTCTAAACTTACATTGTTGGAATCAGTGAGGAGACAGGCAAGGAGGGGTGGAAATGGCCAGGCAGCCGCGGTTTGTCACATTTTCCATCTTATTTGACTCAAATGGGCATGGAGCGACTGCGGAACTCCCTGCTGTGGGTCAAATTAACTAAGATGCAGATGGACTTTCTATGGGGCTCGTCTTCACCAAGAGAGCATTTTGAAAGAGCCAATAACAAATTGTGGCAATAAGGGGTATTTCCCCCTGAATCCCATAATTTATTTTATATTAGTGATTTAATTAATACATTGATTAACAATGAGATAATGAATTAAATCCCCCAATTAACAAAATTAGCCTTTTCGTTCCATTTGGCATGATCAACACCAATGGATTGATTCTTAAAATCTAACTTTCCAACACTGTTAGGACCACGCACAAAAGGGCAGCATTCCTCCCTGGAGAACATGCCCAGTCTGGTTCTGTTCAGGGACAGTGCCTGTCCTCCTCTGGAATGCAAACCAGCATGCTGGAAAATCTACACAATCTCCTTGAGGTCTTGCCCATTGGATGTACCCTCATGCAGAGATGGTATCTGTTTTATTATATCAAACATTAACTCTCTTGAGTGGTTATTTGGACATGCAGACAGGTTTCAAGTTGAAAGAGGCGGGTTGTTTTTTAAAGGTGTGCAGGAGGGGAGATGGGGATACAACGCTTTTATTTTCCCTTTTGTTTCCTTTCGCTGATACGATCTTGTTCAGAGAACAGGGTCTCCTGCAACAGCTTTGTGATCTCCGTCAGGACGCCGAGCCTTGGATTCTTCCCATCTTTTTTGTTTGAGACAGTTCAGTGCTTGTCTTTTGAAGGTAGCTGGAAGCAACAGAAACGGTGTTTTCCCAATGTTTGGTGAGAAGCAAAACTGCCCGGAGAACTAGAGGCTGAGAGGTTTAATTAATGTTCTCCTGGTAATTCAAAAATATTTCTTGTTAGCAGCCAAAACGCTTTGCCAGTTTTGAGAATTCCAGATATAAATGAAACCTAATTTTGAGGATCCATCATCGCAATGAATTGGTTCTTTCCCCGGCGCAAGACACAGGAAAGGTTACATTGTAGCCTTGGGAAATACCAAAGCAGGGGCTGTCCTACAGCGAGGCCAAGGAAGCGGCCGCATGGGGCACCATCTGGGTAAGGGTGCATTCCCCCACCCACCAGACAGCGTACGGCCTCCCTCCCTCTCCCTTTCTCCCTCTCCTGGAACATGCGCACAACCACCGCCCCCCTCGCTGTCCCTGGCCTGCGCACGCGGCCGGCCGTCTCCACCAGAGTGGCCCCTCAGGCGGAAAACCACCAGCCGGGCGAAGGCGCGAAGCCACCCGCTCAGACTGCGGGGCCGATGGCATGAGGGCGACAAAGGCGGCTCCTCGCTCCTAGTCATAATAATGCGAGTCACGGACCTGAGAGGCCCCGGGTCGCTGCTGCTGCCGCCACCTCCGCCATGTCCCCCCCGACCTCGGCGGCCGCCCTGGCCAGCAACAGCAGCGAGAGAGGCAGCAGCACCTCGGTGCCTCAGGAGGAGGAGGCGGAGACGGCGGAGGGCGCCCGCGAGGAGGTGAGGCCAGGCGGGGCTTGCCTCCCTTCCCTTCCCTTGGCTTGCTTTCTTTCCCTTCCTTGGCTCCCTCCAGGACCCCCTTCTCTCTTGGAAGAGCAGCAGCAAAGGGATGGATGGATGGATGGATGGGGTGGGCGGGCCTTTCTCCCCTTCTTGAGACTCAGGGGTCCCAGGGAGTTTGTTCTCCCCCCCCCCCAATAAGGTCCGTAGGCTATGGCAGGTGCCTCTCCAAACTACAACTCCCAGGACCCCGTGTTAGATAAGCAAGGCCAGGCTGCATTCATTCATTCCGCAGTGTAAACGTGCCGATTGCAATATTCACACTTGCCTCAAGCAGACAAGGGTTCTTTCTCTCTCCCCCCCCCCCCCCTCATATTGGCTGCTAATCTGGTTTGTGAAGAAGCCCCCAATGAGGAGGGCGCCAAAATAATGTTCGCTTACCATTTAAAATTACCTTAGACCGCCCCTGTACCAAAGGAAGGAATCCTAAAACAGTGAATACAATAGACCTGCATAGTATGCTCCTCTGTATTCATGGAGCTTATGTTCCAAAACTCCCTGTGGATACTTAAAACTGATAGGCAAACAATATTCCATCTAACACAAAGGCCACCCCCCACCCACCCAGCCTTGGAAAGTGGAAATGGCTACAAGATTCTTCTTTGTTCCCTGTCAATGAACTGAAACTCCCAAGAAAATATTTTGATCTGTGTTTGCCAAACAGGAAGCCACAAATCACCGCTCTTCGGCTAGACCTGCTATCCGTGCCTGAAGATACGAGTGAGAGGGTAGAAGAACTACATACACCAACTAACCAGATATTTGACCACTTCAAAGCCCTGGACCTGGAGGCAGTTAATAAAATCATCTCCACAGCACGAGCGACTACCTGCTCCACGGACCCTTGCCCATCCCATCTAGTTAAGGACTGCGCAGAGGGGCTCTCGATTCCCCTGATGCAGATAAAAAATCACTCCCTGGAGCAGGGAATTTTCCCAGATGCCTTGAAAGAAGCCTCGGTCCGCCCACTCTTGAAAAAAGCCAATCTGGACCCAGCGATGCCAGCGAACTACCGTCCCGTCTCAAACCTCCCGTTTCTCAGTAAGCTGATCGAACGCGCGGCAGCAACCCAGCTACAAAACTTCCTTGAGACATCAGAGGGCTTGGACCCCTTTCAATCAGGGTTCCGCCCCGGGCACGGGACCGAGACCGTCCTGGTGACCATCTTGGACGATATCCGCTGCCAACTAGACAAGGGAGGCTCAGTAGTTCTGGTATTGCTGGACCTTACCGCCACATTCGACACGGTGGACCATGATCTGCTGATACGACAACTTGCCGCCATAGGGATACAAGGAACAGCTTTAGCTTGGCTTAGCTCCTTCCTGCGCAGACGTAGTCAGCGAGTTGAATGGCTAGGCCAAACATCTAGGAAATCTCTCCTCGAGTGCGGAGTGCCCCAAGGCGCCATATTATCACCAACGTTGTTTAACATCTATGTTCGGCCGTTGGCTGGTATAGCCGGAGCTTCGGCCTAGGGTGCTACCAATATGCCGATGACACCCAGCTCCTACTGAAACTGGAGCCTGGCATAACTTCGGTGCCCGAAAACTTCACTCGAGGCCTAGAAGCAGTGACAAAATGGCTCCGCGCCCACAAACTTAAAATAAATCCATCAAAGACGGAGATCTTATGGCCGGGCCGCCCAGAACCACCTTTCTCGCTGCCCCCTTTGAAGGGGAACCGCTGATTCCGTCCCCCTCAGTAAAAGCCTTGGTGTTATCCTGGACTCCAAATTGTCGATGGAGGCCCAGGTTGCCTCCACGAGCAAAGGGCCTTCTTCCACCTGCGCCAAGTGAGACAATTGGCACCCTATCTTCCGACGGAGCGCTAGCTACAGTAATCCATGCCACGGTTACATCAAGGCTGGATTACTGTAACGCTTTGTATGTAGGTCTACCCCGGTCACTAACCCGCAGGCTTTAGAATGTGTAGAACGCGGCCGCCAGGCTTCTCACAGGAACATCGATGAGATGCCACATTACACCATCTCTGCAGCGCCTGCACTGGCTGCCCGTTGAGTATAGAGCCTTACACAAGACCTTGACCTTGGCTTTCAAAGCCCCCACGGGCCGGGGCCCAACATACCTAAAAGACCGCTTGTTGATGCCTGCTTACTCAAGGACCCCGCGGCCAGCAAACAAGAACCTTCTTCACGTACCAGGCTTGAAAGAGGTCCACCTGGAGACCACAAGACGGAGATCGTTCTCCGTTGTGGCCCCCGTTCTTGGAACTCGATGCCACCGGACCAGAGAGCCTCCCTCGACCTGCCCCAGTTCCTGACCGCTCTGAAGACCTGGCTATTTAGGAAAGCCCATGGTTAATGCAGAACCAGGAACTCAAATACCGAGCCTGGCCCCTGCATTTAACCACTGAATATTTTAATCTAGTTTTAAATACTCTATTTTAATTGTGGAATTTGTTGTGTGTAAGTCGCCCGGAGCACTAACGTGGAGGGCGACTCGGAAATAATAAAGTCAGTCAGTCAGTCAGATAAATGGACATGTTTATTAGCTCACAAGGACAATAGGCTGGTAGACTGAAGAATCAGGAGTTCTTGGTTTGTCCCTGGACACTTGATGTACATATTTAATCCCATCAAGATGTTTTTCTGCCTTCATTGTTCTACTCATCACCCGCCTCTTCGCCATCATTGGCTGGAAACCGGAAGCGGACTGAGCCCCCATTGGCTAAGACGCAGCCAGCCAGCAAGATTCCATCCAATCAATGCAAAGCCAGATTGGATTCCATCCAATCAACGCAAAGCCAGTCGGGAAGCGGGAAATTTGAATCTGTAACCTTATAAAAGGCATGTTTTTCCAATGTAACCTTTATGCCAGCATGGCGAAGGATTGCGGCTGGGCATCTCATTCAGCTGGATGAATAAACACCTCCTTCAACTCAGTGAGCTCTTTATTGGGAAATTCTAGGGAACATTGGGATTGGGCTTCCTTTTTCACCAAGTTTAATATGGATCCTCTTTGGTGGGTCTAGCTGGTCTGCCTTCATGGCAAGACCCCCAAATTCTGCTCGATATCAAAACTGTGAATAACAGCCAATCCTGTATTTTGACTATACTTGAACGGAACATGTACCATATAATTACACTAGCTGTACCCGGCACGCGTTGCTGTGCCCTATTTAGGAGATGCGAGAAAATCTGAGTATGTAAGGGTTGGAATTGTTGTTAGTTATGGTGTTGTTGGGGCCATGGCTGTGTCGTTGTGGGTTGTTCTGGTGGGTGGGATGTTGAAGTCCTGGGGAGTGGTTGTTGTGTGGTGTTGCTGGCGTTCTGCATAGCTTGTGGATATACAATGATTTTTGTCTTTCAGTCTGCTGTGTTGATGTAGAGGTTGATGCTTGTGTGGGTGGGGTACTTTGCAAGTGAGTGGAGGTACTTGAAATCCCATTATCCATGGTGTGTCATCCTCTGAACTGCAGTCGGATGGAGTGTGGGTCATGGGGGGCATTGTGTGCCAAGTTTGGTCTTTATCGGTCTTGGTTCTGGGCCACAGTGGTCTGTGGGGAATGATGGGTTTTGAAGTACTACAAATACCATTATCCATGGAGGTACTTCAAGTCCCATAATCCATGGTCCACCCTCCTCCAAACTGTAGTAGAATGTAGCGTGGGTCATAGGGGCTCTGTGTGCCAAGGTAGGTTACTGTAAATTCAGGCCATACACAATGTCCCATGAGCTGAGGCCTAGTCAGGAACAGCAAGTTAATGAAGCCTTACTGTCAATTCAGGCCATACACAATGTCCAATGAGCTGAGGGCTAGCCGGGAGAATCAAGTTAATGAAGCCTTTCTGTCAATTCAGAGCGTAAACAGCATTCCATTAAGTGAGGCCTAGTCAGGGAAATTAAGTTAATGAAGCCTTACTGTCAATTTTGGGCGTGGTCTGTAATTTGTAGGGGTGTAAATTTTCTATGGCAAGTGAATTGGGTGTTTGTGTTTGTGCCTCAGCCCTTTGCCTTATCCTCCTCTGATAGTTTATTATGGGTCGGAATGTTCATGTTGGCTGGCCAGTACAGGAGTTATGCAAATCCGCCCTTATTGGCAGCCAATCATGTTGTCAGAATGTAGAGGCTGGGAGAGTCGTTGGCAGTCCCGGAGGATGCTGGGAAATGTAGTTTTTTTACTCGTTGTTTTGGGGGCCTTTTAGGTTTTGGGGGGGGGCATGTCTTTGCTACAAACGTACCTTGTCTGAGGCCTATTTCTGTTGGCAAGTTTGGTGTTTCTGCGTTGTAAGGTTTCTGTGTAGTGATTGCAGTGTTAGAGCCCGAAAGCAGCAGGGTGGAATAGCATCTTTCACTGCGCCCCGGTACTTTAGAAGCCATGGTCCAATGAGATTGGATCTAAGATCTCTGTAGAACATGCATTGAAGAAGCACGTGCTCAGTTGTTTCTACATGACCAGACCCACAGGGGCATAGTCTCTGCTTGAAGGGGGTCTTCTGATACCTCCCCTCCAATACAGCCGATGGGCGGGCAAGGCATCTTGCCAGGGTAAAAGCCCTTCGGTGTTTGGGCACCTCCAGGTCTGTTAGGTATGCCATGGGGGCAGTGAGGTATCTAGTGGCTTCACTAACAATGAAGGCTGGGGAACAGGCTAGGTCGGATTGGCGCTCTATGTCCAGGATCCGTTGCTTAATGAGATCCTTGGCTTGGTCCCATCTCATGCTTAGCAATTGTCCTTGGGAGAAACCTAGCGTTGCGATCTTTGCTGCTACTGTTTTAATCCATGTGGACTGGAAGTCGTCTCTCATGATGAGGGGGGCAAGACCACATGGGGAGAAGCATAGGTGTAGCCAGTAATAGGGAATAGCTGTCCATATTCTCGCTTCCATTTTCACGAAGCCTGTCTCCAATCGCAGGGTAGCGTTAGGGACACATCTGGGAGCCTGTAGAGCCGCTCTTAGGAATTCTGTACTTTTTCTGTACCCTCCACCTGGCAGGGACAGTCCGGATTAAATAATTAAAACATTTATATTCCGCTCTTCTCATCCCGAAGGGGACTCAGGGCGAAGCACAGCATATATACAGCAAACATTCACTGCCGGGACACATTCATTATATGCATACATAAACATTAAAAACATTTGTCTGTTTAAAACCACCTTGATCACCTGTGTCTAATCTAATTGGCCTGGTAAGGTTTCCTATCGCTGTTTTATTGCACTGCTATTTCATTTTTTCAGCAGTATTTGAAATGTCCGGTCCTGTCCCGTCCCCCGTCCCCCCTTCCATCCAACTCTCTCCCTTTGCTATTAAGTTACTTCAGTTGTTGAAAACGGAGGGTGCTTCCAGACAGCACTAAATCACGGGTTTTAAACAGCAGCAAAAATATCCCAGGACATCAGAAGAGGACCACATTCAGGGCCCTTCCACACAGCCCTATATTCCAGAATATCAAGGCAGAAAATCCCACAATATCTGCTTTGAACTGGGTTATCTGAGTCCACACTCAGATAATGTGGGATTTTGCTGCCTTGATATTCTGGGATATAGAGCTGTCTGGAAAGGCCTACAGATCTGTTGGTCCTAGCATTTCTGCCTCCATTGTCCAGACTTGATGATGTTGTGAGATTTAGAGGCTCCCAAGATGGCCACTGAGAGACTTCTGCTGAAAATTTATTTATTTATTTAAAACTTTTATACCCTGGCCTCAGACCGGCAAACAGCAAGTATTCAATGCTAACATTTAAAATCTAAAACATCTTAAATTTACAATAAAATTATCAAATACAAAAACAATAAATACATTTGAAAAGCCATTCGCCAAAGGAAAATCGGGTCCAACTCAATCCGTATATTCAGTCCGTATCGAGTGGTTAGCGACTTTAGTCGATTCGCGATCTCCTCCTTCGTTCTGCGAAGGCCTCATTGCACAGCCACATTTTCACCCACCTTCTAAAAGTCAGGAAGGAGGGGGCGGATCTGATTTTATTTGGGAGGGAATTCACAGCCGGGGGGCCACCACAGAAAAGGCCCTGTCCCTCGTCCCCACCTGATGCGCCTTCGAAGGTGGTGGGGCCGAGAGCAGGGCCTCTCCAGACGATCTTAGTACTCTTGACGGTTCATAGGGGAGAATACGTTTGGACAGGTAAATAGGGCCGGAACCATATAGGGCAGGGTTTTTTTAAAAACCCTCTCAAGATGCAGTTATGCAGATATGCGGCGAATCACTGCAGCGAATCACTGCAAAAGTTCTATTCTTTGTCTTGACCAAGAAACTGTGCCCTCCAGATGTTTCATGAAGTATCTGCCACACAAACAATTTTTTTCCTTCTACTCGAGGTCACCTTCTTTTTAGGAACAGACTAATCAGAAACAAACATCTAAAACACGGGAACAAACCCAGATTTTTTTAAAAAAAAAACAACAACCATGATATCCGATTGTATGGACATACAGATTCGAATATCTACATATTCAGCTCAAAACCACAATACTATCTCACCTGGAAATCTCACTTTTTTGGCTTTTGTAGCGATTGCTTCCATGGTTACAGGGAACGGCGCCTGGACACCCTCCTGTTTACTGCAGAATAAAAGAACTGTCTGGATGGGCCCTATGTTCAAAATGCAAAAGTAGTTTGCATTCAATCAGGGGCGGTCCTACTGGTAGGCCAAGGACGCCACCGCGTGGAGTGCCATCTGGTAAAGGGCGAATTCCCCCGCCCGCCAGACAGCGTCTGGCCTGACAACAAGCTCTCCTCCTTCTTTCTCCTTCTCTAAGTCCTGGGGCAGCCAGGCTTCGAGGAACGTGGCTCGCACTCTCTCTCTCCGCCTCGGCCCGGGGCCAGACTGCCAAGGAGGAGAGAGTCTCACTGCGGCTCAACCAGCTCTCCTCCTCCTCAGGGCGCTCCTCCTCACCCTCGCCAGCCCCGCTCGCCAATGCCAGGCGGCTCTTCTTGTCCCAAGCAGACCGAGAGCGCCGGGGGCCCGCCAAGGGGGAAGGTGACAAGCACCGCGTGAGGAAGGAAGGCAGGAGAGGCCGGCGAAGAGGAGGCCCACTAAGGGGCCCCAAAGGGGGTCTCACAACGGATGCACCAGCCCCCAACACAACACAACACAAGCCCTCTTTCCAGGCCCGGATTAAGCTCTTCGGCCGCCCGAGGCCAAGATGCCCCGCGCCGCCCCCCAAGGGCGCAGAAAGCCACGCCCCCAGGGCATGGAAAGCCACGCCCCCAGGGCGCTGCTGCGCATGTGCGGCAGCAGCCCCGGCCCCACAGCTCTCCTCCTCCTCAGGGCGCTCCTCCTCACCCTTGCCAGCCCCGCTCGCCAATGCCAGGCGGTTCTTCTTGTCCCAAGCAGACCGAGAGCGCCGGGGCCCCGCCAAGGGGGAGGGCGACAAGCACCGCGCGAGGAAGGAAGGCAGGAGAGGCCGGCGAAGAGGAGGCCCACCAAGGGGCCCCAAAGGGGGTCTCACGACGGATGCACCAGCCCCCAACACAACACAACACAAGCCTCCTTTCCAGGGCCGGATTAAGCTCTTCGGCCGCCCGAGGCCAAGACGCCCCGTGCCGCCGCCCCCCCAGGGCGCGGAAAGCCATGCCCTCAGGGTGGTTTTCTTTTGGTCGCGGGAGGAGGAGGAGGTGGACAGAAGCTGCGTGGCACTGCTCATGGGGCTTCCGTCCGCCGCCTCTTCCTCATCCCGCGACCAAAAAGGAGGGCGCGAGAGGAGGGCGGGACTTCCCTTCATCCTCCTCGCGCCTTCCGTTCGGTGACGGGAGGAGGAGGAGGCGGCGAACGGAAGCCCCATGAGCAGTGCCGCGCGGCTTCCGTCCTCCTCCTCCCTCGCGACCAAAAGGAAGGCGCGAGGAGGATGAAGGGAAGTCCCGCCCTCCTCCTCGCCGCCTGGGCCGCCCCCTTGCAAAGGAAGGAGGTGGCCAGGAGGAGGAGGAAGGGAAGCCCACTGGCGGGCATGCGTGCGCATGCATGCATGCCCGCCGGGGGGGCAGGACTTCCCTTCCTCCTCACCGCCTCCTTCCTTTGTAAGGGGTGGCCCAGGCGAGGGCGCCATTCCTCTCTCCCACCCCCCTCGCAGCTCTCCCCCCGTCCTCTCCTGAGGTATGATGACTCTCTCGGGAGAGGGCGGGGGGAAAGCGCTGCGAGGGGGCAGTTTTTTGTTTTTTTAAAAATGTTTTCGGGGGGCTGAATCCGCTGCCCCCCAAAACCTGCCGCCCGAGGCCATGGCCTAGTCTGGCCTTATGGGTAATCCGGGCCTGCTCCTTTCCATGATCTACAAGCAGGGCTGCTTCAACTTTTCTTCCCTTCGCTCGCCACCCTTTTCCTCCTGGGAGATCTGTGCAGGATCCCAGGTATATAGGCAAATCACAAAACGGTGACTGAGAACGATTCAGCATCTGGCAAGCTTGTGAAACAGGCTGTTTTTCCTTCCCCTGGAAGCATGATTTTCTGCAGAGTCCGCTGTCAACACTGCACGTTGTCCCTAGCAGATTTGTGCCATTGGTTGGTATTCAGTCGCCTTAATTAATGGGCATTTCATTCCTGACCCCAACGTTGAGCAAAGAGGACCCTACCGTTTAAGAAGCAGTGATGCAGAGTGTCCCTCCCTATATGTCAGGCATGGGCAAACTTTGGACCCAAGCGCCTGAGTCAGGTTTTTTGGGGGTCGTCAAAATAATGTTTTTGTGGGGGGCAAAATAATGTTCGCTTACCATTTAAAATTACCTTAGACCAGTGTTTCCCAACAAGTGTGCCGTGAGCAATTAACAGGTGTGCCGTGGGAAAACCTCCAATATACCCTTTCTTCCCCCTCCTGCTGAACTCCTGCTGCTGCTTGCGGGAGGGGGGAGGAGGAAGGGCCAGGCGCCGGCGAAGAAGAAGGGGCCAGGGCGCCGCCTCCTTCGGCCGTTTTCCCTCCATGCACACTGATGACACTCCAGACCGAAGCTAGGTACCAGTCGGGCCAGTGGACGCATATAGATGCTAAATAATAGAAGGGAGAGAATGCCCCCTCTGTTATGGGAGTTCTGTGTGGGAAGTTTGATTCCATTCCATCATTGGTGGAGTTCAGAATGCTCTTTGATTGCAGGTGAACTATAACTCCCAGCAACTACAACTCCCAAATGACAAAATCAATTATTTGACTGATGGTCCCTCCTTGGGTTAATATTAGTATGTTTTGTGGCCAAATTTGGCAGCAATTTGTCCAGTGGTTTTTGAGTTATCTTAATCCCACAAACGAGCATTACATGTATATATATAGAGAGAGAGAGAGAGAGAGAGCACGTGCGCACAACAGCGCAGGCAGAAAAGCAAACATCACAGGGAAGCATGTCTGTGTAGGAGGGTGAACATTAGGAAGAACTTCCTGACTGTGAGACCTATTTAGCAGTGGAACTCTCTGCCTCAGAGTGTGCTTCTGTTTGGCTGCTCTCTTTCCAGCCGACTTCCCTGAGGATCGGGAACGTTTTCCCTGAGGACCGGGTGACTGCAATAAAAACCAAACACAGAGAGAGACAGACAGCTGTTGAGCAAGACCTTTGTGTGTGTCTTTCTGCCATTCCTGCTAGGCTAGCTATGTTGTGTTCATCGAAACAGGCCCAGGTTTCACACTGAGTGTATAAATACATTTAAAAACATATTAACTATACGTATTACTGTGTTAGAGTGTCATTTGGTGTCATTTTGGTTGGTGGTGTGCCCCAGGATTTTGTAAATGTAAAAAATGTGCCGCAGCTCAAAAAAGGTTGAAAAACACTGCCTTAGACCGCCCCTGCATTCAATGAATCAGCAAGAGACTGAGGGGAGCTCATTCTGAGGATGGAGGACAGGCCGGGATCCATCCCCGATAATTTCCAACACTGCCTCGAGGCCGTTACTGGATGGCTGCATGCCAGTAGGTTGAGGGTGAATCCGGCGGTCGGGCCGCTCGGGTGGTGTAGATGTCCAGCTTCCGACCCTGGACGGTGTGGCGCTATGCCCATCGCCTTCCGTTAAGAGCCTGGGGGTCCATCTGGACTCCCAGCTGACCATGGAGGCCCAGGTCTCCGCGGTCAGCAAGGTTGCTTTTTTTCATCTGCGACAGGCTCGGAGGCTGGCCCCCTATATCTCCCGGAATGACCTGGCCACGGTGATCCAAGCTACGGTCATCTCAAGGCTGGATTACTGTAACGCGCTTTACGTTGGCCTTCCTTTGTCGGCGACCCGGAAGCTCAAGCTGGTGCAGAACACTGCCGCCCGGCTCCTGTCTGGAACCCCAGCAGGCCGCCACATCACACCTGTTTTGCAGGATCTGCACTGGCTCCCAATCGAGCACCGGATCTCCTTCAAGGTGTTGGTTCTTACCTTTAAGGCCTTGCATGGCCTGGGGCCAGCGTACTTGAGGGACCGACTCACCCCACACTGTCCCCCGAGATCACTACGCTCCGAGGATGCTAATTTGTTAGAGATACCCTCGGCGAAATCGGCTAAACTGACATCTACTCGCCGGAGGGTTCTCCGTTATAGCTCCTACGCTGTGGAACGCCCTCCCGGCTGGAACGCGGGCTATAAAGGACCAGCTCCCGTTTAGACGCGCCTGCAAAACGTATTTGTTTAAGCAGGCCTTCGGTGAGTAGGTCCTGCCCATGTTCCGCTTTAGCCGCTGTCCTGGGGTGTCACGCTATCTAATTTCTGAACTGTACCTGGGGGTTTTGTATTTTGCTGTTTTAACTGTTTAATTGTCTTAGAGGTTTTATCGCATTGCTTGTGTGTAGTTGTACCTTCGGTTCCTGTGAGCCGCCGCGAGCCTCAGGGAGTCGGCGGCATAGAAACCCGAATAATAAATAAATAATAATAAATAAATGTAGCTTTGCTGCAGCCCCTCCTAGCTTGCCTATTATTCATCATTAATAACTTTTGCCATCTTGATCCAGTTTGATATGGCTTAGTCATGTGTGTTCCCATTTTTCAGTAAATGTTAGAAAATGTGTATTTCCTCCCAGGCACCTGGTGTCAAAGGGAGCAGCTTTGATCAGGATGCAACTGGAAAGGAGTAAACCTATGACAGAATCTTGGAGTTTGAAAGTTCCTCCAAGGTCATTAAGTCCAATCTCCTGCCAATGCAGGAAATAGCAGCTATCCAAAATTTACTTTAAAATCTCCAGTGTCAAATAGTTTATGCCACCGGTAAGTTCTTCCTAACATTTTGCCAAAATATCCTTGAGTCTATTTGTTTACGATCTAAGCAACTTCTAGGTTACTTCCTTTTGAAAAATAACCTACTCCTTGGCCAAAAATATGGCAAAATTGATATCTAGATCAGTGTTTTTCAACCTTTTTTGAGCCCCGGCACATTTCTTACATTTACAAAATCCTGGGGCACACCACCAACCAAAATGACACAAAATGACACTCTTAACACAGTAATACATATAGTTAATATGTTTTAAAATGTATTTATACACTCAGTGTGAAACCTGGGCCTGTTTCGATGAACACAACATAGATATCCTGGCAGGAATGGCAGAAAGATACAAACTTCCCACACAGAACTCCCATAACCAAGAGAAAATGCTATAAGAGTTTGGTAGGCATTGGCTTGAGTTTTGGAGTTGTAGTTCACCTATATCCAGAGAGCACTGTAGACTGAAACAATGTTGGATCAGGACCAAACTTGGCACGAATACTCAATATGCCCAAATGTGAACACTGATGAAGTTTGGGGAAAATAGACCTTGACATTTGGGAGTTACAGTTTCTGGGATTTATAGTTAACACACAATCAAAGAGCATCCTGAACTCTTGCAACAATGGAATTGAACCAAACTTGACATATTGAACTCTTATTACCAACAGAAAGTACTGAAAGGGTTTGCTTGAGTTTGAGTTTGGAAGTTGTAGTTCACCTACAACCAGAGAGCACTGTGGACTCAACCAAAGTTATGTTAAGTGTTCGGCAGGAAGGGGAAGAAAGGGTATTGGAGGTTCCAATTTCCCACGGCACACCTGATGATCGCTCACGGCACACTAGTGTGCCACGGCACACTGGTTGGGAAACACTGATCTAGATTCAATTGAGGGGCATTTGTTAAACGTTGGAGGGCTATCCTTTCAACAATGCAGGGGAGCAATGTTGGGAATCCCTAACCATTAATAGTTTTCATATATGGTGCATGGCTGCTCCTCATAGGACCTTTGATTGTTCTGGTTACCCTTCTCTGGACATGTTCCTCCCTCTCTACATCCCCCAGACTCAACTTGTAGCCTTTTCAACTCCATCTTCCCATGAGCATATCCTGGGAAGAATGGGAAAACTATCATTCAACTTTCTGTGTCCACCTATGGAAACAGATATAGGACGGGAGGCACATAGCTCAATAACAGTACATGTGAAAGGGATTTGGTAGTTTTAGCACACCTAGGGTTGCCACTTTTTGATATAGAAATAAGGGACATTTGCCTAAAAATGCGGGATTTATTTACAAAAACACTGTGTAAATAAATAAATAAATATTCATAATTAAATAAATATTCATTCATTCATAAATAAATATTCATTCATTCATAAATAAATAAATATTCATTCATAAATAAATAAATATATAAATAAATATTCATTCACTTCAACTCCCACCATTCCTAACAGCCTCAGGCACCTTCCTTTCCCCCCTCAGCCGCTTAAGCTCTAGGGAAAAGGGATGAGGGAGGAAAGGAAAGGACCTGGGGCTGTTAGAAATGGTGGGAGTTGGAATCCATAACACCTGGAAGGACCCGAGTTGGCCCATGCGTGGCCTAGAGGGCGAGGCTGTGGCCCCAAGGCTCACTGATCGTAGAGGTGCAGCGGGGGATGCGGCTTGGGGAGGAGGGCAAAGCAGAGCTCGGCATTGGCAGCCACCTCAGCATTGGCAGCCAGCGCCTGGGTCTGGGGTCCGAGGGGCGCGACTGGGAAGGTCGGCATGCGGACGGCCAAGTGCTCCCAGAGGGCTACTGGGGTGATGCCGTCCAGCCCCTCCAGTGCCACTTCCTCCAGCGTGGGCGTGTCCAGAAGGAGGGACGCCGGCAGGGACTCCGCTCCGCCAATAAGCAGAGCGTGCGGCGCGCCAAAAGTGACGTCCCATCCTGCGTTCTCTCTCTCTCTCAGCTCTCTCTCTCTCTCTCTCTCTCTCTCTCTCTCTCAGGAGGAGTGAAAAATAAGGGACAGCAGCTGGAAATACGGGACACCCATAAAAGGGGTCCAAATATGGGACGTCCCATATAATACGGGACATATGGGAACCCTAAGCACACCTCAAACTGAACAGGAGTCAATAGTGTGATGCAGCAGCCAGCACTCCAATGCCTTAAAACAAGAAATAGTTTTCAAAGATCTACAGAGATGCTCGCAGGAACACCTCAGCATGCGAGAGTCCAAAAGTGGCAGGCTAAAACCCAGAACTGTGGCATTGAACTGTGCCATTTTGTAAACCACCCTGAGTCACCCTGGGGCTGAGAAGGGCGGTATAGAAATATAGTAAATACCATATTTTCCAGTGTATAAGACGACTGGGCATATAAGACAACACCCAACTTTTCCAGTTAAAATATAGAGTTTGGGATATACTCACCGTATAAGACTACCCCTCTTCCAACGCACACCAAATAACAATTTAAAAAGCATCAGATTTGATTTCAATGTGGTAATTTTCCTATTACTGTACCTCCTCCTCTGCCTCTCATTTCTCACACATGCGCACCTGCACCGCTTCACTGCAGTCTTCAGGAGCGAGATCTGAAGGCAGAGGAGGAGGTACGGTAATACCGTGTTTTGACCCCCAAATTCCCCCCTACGGCTTACTTTCGGGGTATGGCTTACATTAGCCGACGGTACCTGCCGTACCCCGAAAGTAACCCTTTCCCCTGGCCGCCTCCTCCTCGGTCCCGCCTCCTCCTTGGTCCCGCCTCCTCCTCTGCCTCCCTCCTCCTCCGCCGCCTCCTCCTCCTCTGCTTCCCCACTCCGCCGCTTCCCCCCTCCGCCGCCTTCCCCCTCCGCCGCCTCCCCTCCGCGCCTCCCCCTCCGCGCTTCCCCCTCCGCCGCCTCCCCCCTCGCCGCTTCCCCCTCCGCCGCCTCCCCCTCCGCCGCCTCCCCCTCCGCCGCTTCCCCCTTCGCCGCCTCCCCCTCCGCCGCCTCCCCCGCTTGCCGCCGCTTGCCGCCGCCGCCATTTCCCGCCACCGCCGCCGTTTCCCACCGCCTACCTCTGCCGCACAGCCAGCCCCACGCCTGCGCCAGAGCGCCGACGTCAGCGCCAGGGGCGCCCGGCGTCAGGCGCTCCGGGTCCTACTGCCCATGCGCATGGGCAGTAGGACCAGCCGCGCCTGACGAGCGCTCTGGCACGCTGACGCCGGGTGCTCCTGGCGCTGACGCTCGCTCACCTGGCGCAGGCGTGGGGCCGGCTGTGCGCAGTGGCGGCAGCGGCGCAGCGGCGGCAAGCGGCGCGGCGGCGGCGGCGGCGGCAAGCGGGGGGGAGGCGGCGGGGGGAAGCGGCGGAGGGGAAGCGGAGGAGGAGGCGGCGGAGGAGGCGGGACCGAGGAGGAGGCGGGACTGAGTGACGCGGCGGCCGGGGGTACGTCTTATTTTCGGGGTACGGCTTACATTAGCCGACCCCCCTGACACCCCCGATACGTCTTACAATCGGGGGTGTCATACTTTCGGGGAAACACGGTAGGATACAAGGGTGGGCCAGAAAGGTAAAAGAGGCGTGTTTTTCTGGGCCCAGAGTCACACTTTCTCTTTTTTCCATACCCCGGGCATCCTGGATGCCTGCAGCTTGCTCCGCCCTTCACTTACACCTTCCCAGTGAGATGTCCCTTCACCTCATCATCGGGACCGCACTAAGTCCACAAATCATGATGAATGGATTTTCTTCTATCATACTTGTACAGCGTCACCCTTAATGCTTTCATACAGTCACTGTATATGGCAGGGATGCAACCAGTGCAATTTTTGAGCTGCCCCCACCATATGAGGCAACCGCAGATTCTCCAATCCGGATTGGAAGTTTCAGCACCCGCTCTAGAAGACGACTCCCAGCGTATAAGACAACCCCTGACTTTTGAGAAGATTTTCTTGGGTTAAAGAGTAATTTTATATGCCAGAAAATACAGTGAATAAATAAATAAACCTTCCTCAATCCATGGCTGATACCAAATGAGAGACTCCCTCCTGGACACACAGAAGACTGGGCAACTTGGAAGGTGCTGAACAGACTGCGCTCTGGCACCACGAGATGCAGAGCCAAACTTAAGAAATGGGGCTACAAGTGGAGTCCATGACATCCGAGTGTGGATTAGAGCCAACCACAGATCACCTATTACAATGCAGTCTAAGCCCTGCCACATGCACAATTGAGGGCCTTCTTATAGCAACACCAGAGGTACTCCAAGTGGCCAGCTACTGGTCAAAGAACATTTAATAGAATGCCAAGTTTTACAAATTTGTGTTTTCTCAAATACATTAGTTTGCTCCTGATACGATAAATCTGTATATATAATAAAAGTCAATGTTTGTATGTATGTATGTATGTATGTATGTGTGCGGAGGGCGGAAGGAAGGATATGTCGCAGCTTTCTGATTGGCTCCCACTGTGGGATTATTTGCATAAACGACTCCCATTGACCAGCCAACACGAACATTCAGACCCTCTAAAGTGCCAGAGGGGGGTAAGGAAAAGGCCTGAAGCAGTCAGGCATGGTGGGAGTTTAAGTCCAAAACACTTTGCAGCCCCCAACAATGAGACAACAAAACCAAACTTGGCAAACAGAACCCCCAAGACCCACTTTACGTCTTGGTGCAGTTTGAGGGAGGATGGGCCATGGATTAGCCAGCATTCCAACATCCCAAATCAGACAGAGTTATTTACAAAAAGGCTTCCTTTCGCTGATTTTACAAATTAGGCCTCAGCCTGAATTGACAGCAAGGCTTCCTCCACTTGATTTTCGAGACTATGAAGGGGGTTAAAGAGAGGAGATGCTCCAAGTGCCCGTATGTTAGCAATAATCTGCCCAGAAACAGCAGAACAGAGAAGGAGCCATACTAAGGGAAGCAAACTGGGCATGTGCAAGAATGCAAGAGATAAGAAACACTGTATCTCCAAGAATGAAGCGTGGACAGTCCGTGTTACATTATGATAGGCTGCAATTTTAGCTGCGACATAACTTTTAACCAATAATAAGATTTTGGGCAACCATAAGTTGAACCCTGATGCTTGTATAAATATGTGCCTCACACAACCCCTTGAAGCACCATGTTGTGCCGGGACGGACTCGCAGCTGTGGAAACAAAGTAAACTGAGCTTTCTGAGAAATCCTGTTGTCTGTCTTCTCCTTCTACTGCGTCTGCACGAGCAGCCTGCCTTGTGGGAGTATGGTAATCTGCTACAACTAGGCCTCAGCTTGAATTGACAGTAAGGCTTCCTCAACTTGATTTTCGAGACTAGGCCTCAGCCTGGATTGACATTAAGGCTTCCTCAACTTGATTCTCCTGACTAGGCCTCAGCCTGAATTGACAGTAAGGCTTCCTCAACTTGATTTTCGAGATAGGCCTCAGCCTGAATTCACAGTAACGCTTCCTCAACTTGATTCTCCTGACTAGGCCTCAGCCTGAATTGACAGTAAGACTTACTTAACTTGATTTTCCTGACTAGGCCCCCAACAATGACAGAACAAGACTACAGTTGGCACACAGATTCCCCCCCAGACCCACTCTACATCCTGGTGCAGTTTGAAGGAGGGTGGACCATGGAGGATGGGACTTGCTGTACCTTCACTCACTCTGACCAGCACGGGTGACGGACCTGGAACAAACTTGGCACACATAACCCCCGTGATGCCCTTTACATCCTGGTGCAGTTTGGGAAAGATGGACCACGGATTATGGGATTTGTAATACTTCCAAGCCCTTTGCTTCCCAGAGACCACTGTGGCCCCCAACAAAGGCCGATAAATATCAAACTTGGCATGCAGAGCCCCCATGACCCACTCTATGTCCTGGTGCAGTTTGGAGAAGAGCAGAGCATGGATGATGGGGCTTGAAGTACCTCCACTCACTTCCCGAGACCGCTGCAACCCTCACCCAATGACTGATCAAGACCAAACTTGGCACACATAACCCCCATGACTGCCTTCGCATCATGGTGACGTTTGGGGGCGCACGGACATGGATGATGGGACTTGGAGTATTTTCCAACCCTTCTGTTCCAAGAGTCCCCAACAAAGACCGATAAAGACCAAACTTGGCACAGAGAGCCCCCATGACCCACTCTACATCCTACTGCAGTTTGGAGGAGGGTGGACCATGGCTGATGGGACTTGAAGTACCTCCACTCACTTCCTGAGACCGCTGCGACCCTCATCCAATGACTGATTAAAACCAAACTTGGCACACAGAACTCCCATGACCCCACTACATGCTGGTACAGCTTTGAGTAGGATGGACCATGGATGATGGTACTTGAAGTACCTCCACTCCCTGAGACCACAGCGACACTCATCCAGTTACTCATCCAATTACCAATAAAGACAAAACTTGGCAAAGATTGCCCCCATGGCCAACTCAACATTCTGGTGCAGTTTGGGGGAGGACGGATTATGGATGATGGGATTTGCAGTACCTTTACTCACTTCCTGAGACCACTGCGACTCTCATCCAATGACTGATCAAGACCAAACTTCAATGACCCCCATGGCCCATCAAGACCAGGAGGATGGACCACGGATGATGGGACTTGACCTCCACACTTCCCGAGACCCCCTCATTCAATGACTGATCAAGACCAAACTTGGCACACAGAACCCCCTACATCCTGTTGCAATTTGGAGGAGGATGGACCATGGATTATGGGACTTGAAGTACCGTCACTTACTTCCGGAAACCACTGTGAGCCAAATGAACAACTTATATGGACCAACCTTGGCACACAATGCCTTTCTCAAATAACCCGGGCAGCGCCGGGTCCCCAAGCTAGTAAATAAATAAAATAAAGCAGCTTTTAAAAAAAACCACAACTCTTAAGTTGCATCAACAGGAGTATTATGTCAAGATCAAGGGAAGTAATAATCCCACTCTTTTCTGCTTTGGTGAGACATCACTGGGGATATTATGTCCAGTCTGGGAATTACAGTTCACAAAGGGCATTGACCAGTTGGAATGTATGCAGAGAAAGGTAACCAAAATGGTGAAGGATCTGGAAGCTGAGCCCTATGAGGAATTGCTGAAGGAGCTGGGTATGTTAACTCGGTGAAGATAAGAGGAGATGTGATAGCCATGCTGTCCGTGCATGGCAGGGAGTTAGAAATGTGAGTTGCCTACTGTTTCCAACTCTGGACCACACTTTGCCTTGTGCAGAACTCTATTGTGACTTTGTATATATCAGGGCTGTCCAACAGGCCAGCCCCCCCTGAGCCCCTTCCTCCGGCCCCCAACTTGTTTTAATAAAATACAAATAAAAATAAAATAAAACCTCCCGGGTTTAGGCAAGCTGTGGCTACACCAGCCACAGACGGGATTTCGAGGGAGGTCAAAATCCTGTCTGTGGCTGCGTAGTCTCGCGATAGCTTCTCGGTCCCATGGGATTTGCGACCGGCCTGGGTGTGCGCCTCCTCCCCCCTCGTGGCTGCTTCCAGGCCAGCCCCCATTCCCTCAGAGAGAGGGAGGAGGGGAGTGAGGCAGGGAAAGCCCCTCCTGGCTCAGTCCTCTTCCTGTGGAGGGCCCTCGCTTCCCGCCCCACGGATGGGAGAGCCGCCGCGCCCAGCCTGAGCTTGGCCTCGGCTCCAGCGGGGCTCTTCGGGGACGGTGGCGGCGTTGGCGCTTCGGCCCTGTGGCGGGGCTCCCGCAGTATGGGTAAGGAAGGGCCTGGCTCGAATCAATCAATCTAAAAACAGTGGGACGTTGGGTGAGGGGGGGAGGGGTCCCTCAGCGGCGGTTTCCTTGGCGACGCTTTCTTCCCCTCTTCCGTGCCCCCTCCCCCTTGTTGTGCTGCCTTCCCCCGCGTGCAGGGCGCAACGTGGCTTCCTTTGCGCCTGCCCCCGCAGCTTGTTTTCCCTTTAGAGAGCTCTTTGGGCCTCCTCCACCCGCCTCTGAGAAAGGAGGCCCCATCAAGCCCTGCGACGGCATTGAGGTGTTTGGGTTTTTTTTGGTGTGTCCCAATTTGAGTGTGGACTCAAATAACTCAAAGGTATTAGGAAACATTCCCCCAAATCCACCAGTGTTCCCATTTGGGTATATTGAGTATTCATGCCAAGTTTGGTCCAGATCCATCATTATTTGAGTCCACAGTGCTCTCTGGGTGGAGGTGAACTACAACTCCACAACTCAAGGTCAATTGGAGCCGGGAAGGGGGCGGAGCCGGGGGAGGGGCAGGGGGAGCTGTGGGAGGGGGCAGAGTCAGGGGCGGAGGCAGACCCTTCGGCCCCCCCCCCCCCAGGTGATCAGTGACCGGAATTCCGGCCCTTGGGCCCATAGAAGTTGGACAGCCCTGGTATATATAACGTGAATTCACATGTTTTCTTCCAGGAGGACAAAAATCAGCACGGTTCAATCTTCTGGGGTGGTGAAGTGCTTTCCCCCTTCTACCCCTTCCTAGGTTTCTTTTTACTCACAATAGCTTAAATATTTCGTGCCGGGCTCCAGAGCAGACTTAGAAAGAGAGGAGGATATGCTGCGGGGTATATCTTTGCCACCACACTCCTCAGGGTGGCTTTCCAGTTCCTTTCTACTGGCTGATCTTGGCAGGAGATCATAGGGCTTGATGTAAACTGTGTCCATTGTTAACTTGGCCTAACAGTCTTCAGGGCTGGAACAACACTTCCCCCCTGAGCGCCATCATCTGAATTGTTGCCGTATCCCCCAAAGTCTTGCCAGCTATTTTTATTTAGCTGTTTTTCATAAGCATTGTAACTTTTTTTTTTAAAAAAAAGAAGGTTTTCCTTTTGCAGATTGCCTTTGGACAACGAGGCAAAATGAAAGGGTTGTTTAATGTTCAGTAGAGCTGATCGTCGATAAAAGGCTTTGCGTTTGTTGTTGTATTCAGACATTCATAGCAACCGGCTATTTCCTGGATGTCCGGAAAAGTAAATCCAGACAAAGCATTGTGTGCAGCTCGGAGCCCCGAACCTTGCATGGCGGTGTTATTTTCTGGCACTTGCAGAGGTCAGAGAAATTTTTAGATTGTTTGAAGCAATTTGTATTCTCCAATAGGGAACAACTATTCTTTGGTGACACTTCAAGGGATATTTATTTATTTATTTGTCACGTTTCCATACCGCCCCTCTCAGCCCGAAGGCGACACGGGACAGTTTACACACGGCAGTCTCTGTCCTCAATACAACACAAGAAAAAAAAAAACCAAAAAATAACCATATAACAACAAATTAACAATAAAAAACATACAATTGCAGTCTCAGCGTCATGTTGAAACCAGTTTCCGTCACATCGTCGTCATTCCATATATCTAATTAAACCTTTATATTTCATCAGCAAATGCCTGCTCAAACAGCCAGGTCTTGACTTTCTTGCGAAATGTCAGGAGGGAGGGGGCCGATCTGATGTCTCTAGGGAGAGCGTTCCAAAGCCAAGGAGCCACCACTGAAAAGGCCCTGTCTCTCGTCCCTGCCAGTCGCGCCTGCGAAGAAGCAGGGCCTCTCCAGATGATCTTAAACATCTCAATGGTTCATAGGGAGAGATGCGTTCGGACAGGTAAGTTGGACCCGAACCGTTTACGGCTTTAAAGGCTAAAGCCAGCACTTTGAATGGTGCCCGGTAGCAAACTGGCAGCCAGTGGAGCTGGCACAACAGAGGAGTTGTACGCTCTCTGAATGGCGCTCCTGTTATCAACCTGGCTGCTGTCCGTTGGACTAGTTGCAGCCTCCGAACAGTCTTCAAAGGCAACCCCACGTAGAGAGCGTTGCAGTAATCTATACGGGATGTAACCAGAGCGTGAACTTTTAGTCTTTTTTGATTCCAGGATCACGTTTAAGCATGACTGTTTATGTTGTTTGTAATTAATTCCTCTTTAAAGGCAGACATGTGTGGTAGAATCCTGCTGCTGCATTGGGGTATATCAACATTGCGGCCACTTTATTTACCAATATTGGGTCAATGATAAGGAATCCTGGGCTTTGTAGTTTGGCAAGGGAGGGGTTTGGTGGGCATTGCCCCTGAGTTTTGGAGTTGTAGTTCACCTATATCCAGAGAGCACTGTGGACCCAAACAATGATGGATCTGGACCAAACTTGGCATGAATACTCAATATGCCCAAATGTGAACACTGGTGGAGTTTGGGGAAAATAGACATAGCATTTGGGAGTTGTGGTTGCTGGTATTTATAGTTCAGCTACAATAAAAGAGCATTCTGAACTCCAACAACAACAGAATTGGGCCAGATTTCCCACACAGAATCCCCATGACCAACAGAAAATACAGTGTTTCCTGATGGTCTTTCATGACCTTTCTGATACCCCCTCACGACCCCACCCCCAGGGTACCCGACCCCCAGGTTGAGAAACACTGTCTTAGAGAATGTGAGAGACTTACAAATCGAAAGCAGCAGTCTGGACTCCTCATAAAATTCTCTGGACGAGGCAGCACAATTGGGTCTAGATGTACTTTCCTCAGCACTCAAAAGTAGGAGAGCTGTTAATAGTATCCATCAACAAAGCTGTTTGATAAATGGCCTTATTGAAGCATTCACAAATGGAATAATGGAAAGAAAATAACAAGACAACACTGTTCTTGTTGCTTTTGTGTACCTTTCAGTCGTTTCCGATTTCAGTCGTTTCCGAGGCGTTATTTGAAGATAGGGTGTGTGAGCAACAAACTAAACTCTGTTCTCCAGCGTTGTAGTCCAACTTAGACAGGTAAAGTATTTCAAGAGCCACCTTGTCCAACCCCTTGCCATGAAGAAAGATACAAGTAATGCATCCCTGAAAGATGGTCATCCAATCTTGGTTGAAAAAACACCAAAGGAGAGTCCATCATACACCAAATGTCTTGGTGAGTTGCAGTTTCTTTCAGAGAATCATAGAATTATAGAGTTGGAAGAGACTACATGAACCGTGTAATCAGGGGCGGACCTACCTGTTCCTGGGGGGTACGCGGAAAAAAATTGTGCCCCCCTTGTTGCTCCCGAGGGGAGCCCAGTGCGCATGCACCAATCTGTGCGCATGCGCACTGACTCCAGAGCGCTCCTCCCGCTTTGGAGCCCAGTGCGCTTGTGCGAAACTGCGCACATGCACACTGACTCCAAAGCGGGAGGTGCACTCTGGAGCCAGTACACATGCGCGGAGCCGCGTGTCCGCGCATGTGGAGGTGTGGCCAAAGCGCCCCGGGCGGCGGGGCCGTCTAACAAAGGCGCGATGGTGCGGTGCGGGCCGCGAGGCCGGCTGCGGAGGCCTGGCCGGTGCAATGGTGGGGTGGGGCAGCACGGCGCGGGCAGTGGGGCGGAGCCGGCGTGGCGACACCCCTCCCAGGTGGCAACGCCCCTCCCGGGTGACGTCGCCCTATGCACCTGCGTAGTCCGCCTAATGGACGAACCGGCCCTGCGTGTAATCCAACCCCCTGTCATTCAGAAAAAGCACAATCAAAGTACCCCGACAGATGGGCATCCAGCCTCTGCTTAAAAGCCTCCAGAGAAGGAGCCTCCACCACACACCGGGAATTCCACTGCTGAACAGTTCTTCTAGTTCAGTTTTTTTCAACCTTTTTTGAGCCACAGCACATTTTTTACATTTACAAAATCCTGGGGCACACCACCAACCAAAATGACACAAAATTACACTCTAACACAGTAATACATATAGTTAATATGTTTTAAAATGTATTTATATATTCCTGACTGTGAGAGCCATTCAGCAGTGGAACTCTCTGCCCTGGAGTGTGGTGGAGGCTCCTCCTTTGGAGGCTTTTAAGCAGAGGCCATCTGTCAGGGGTGCTTTGAAGGCAATTTTCCTGCATATTGGGTGAAAGAAGCCCACAAGGTCTCCTCCAACTCTAGGATTCTATGAATCTCTGGCTATTATAAAGGAATTCTAGCCTGTGATGGCCAGAGAGCAGAGCTCAAGAGGCAGGAGGGGAAAGGAAGCCCGGAAGTCAAGAGGCAGGACTGGGCTGTCTGGCTCTTCCAAAGGGATCCGAGTCTCTTATGGTCGGATATGGGAGCTGAAGAGGCAGGAGGGGAGGCAGAACACAGAGGAGGAAGAAGAAGGCAAGAGGCAGGGCAGGGGTATCTCTGGAAGGGGGGGGGGGGGAGGGAGACCTCACCACCTCCGAAGAGGCTAGTCATAGATGCAGGAGAAACGCCAGGAGAGCGTGCTTCGGGAAGGAAGGGAGAGCTGGGCCAGGCCGCGCTCTCTCTCTCTCCTCAAGGCCATGGAAGAGGCGGCCCTTGGCAGTCAGGCAGTTAGGGGGGCTTGTTCAGGGAGGCCGCCCCGCCCCTTTCTCGGTCCCGGAGGGGTCACTCCACCCCTCTCCGCTCCTAAGGCCACTTCCTCCCGCCCCTCTCCTACCACCTCCTCCTTCCTTTCTTCCTCTTCGCCTGTCTCTGCCTCATCAAAATGGCGAGGGCGGCGTTTTCTGCGAAGGGTCAGGGTCAGAGCGACGTCACTCCCTCCTTCCCTTCTCTGGAGAAGTGGAGACCAATGGAAAGCCAAGGGACAGGGCCCCTGCGCTCCTGATTGGCCACCCGCGAGGTTTGTCGCCAGCTGTCACTCTCGGCCCAGCTCCGCCTTTGCACCGGGCACATTCCCATGTTAAAAGGGACAGAGGCCAATTTCCCACGGCACACCTGATGATCGTTGGGAAACACTGTTTTAGTCACTAAGTCCTTCCTAATGTTCAAGTGGAATCTTCTTTCCTGTAATTTGAACCCATTGCTCCGAGTCCTGCTCCCTCATGTCTTCTCTCAATCTTCTCTTCACAGCCTAAAGATCCTCAGTTCTTTAAGCCATCTATTATATAAAGGAGGTCCCGTCGTCGAACGACTGACAGAGACAGAGAAACCATCCAAGGCAGAGACGCCAAACTTGGCAACAAAAATAGGCCTCAAGCAAGGAAGGTTTATAGCAAAAAAAAACTTCCCCAAAAAAACCTAGAAGGACCCCAAAACAACGATACAAAAATAACTACATTTCCCAGCATCCTCTGCGGCAGCCAGCGAAACCCATTGGCCAACATCGGCCCACACAAAATGCAGGGAGGCTGAGTAACCATAGTAACGCTGGGCACAGCCAGCCAAGGCTAGGATAGAATGCTGAGTGATTTGAGTTCAGTCAGTTGGTGTTTGAGGGTTAAACTGACAAAACCAAACTCTATGAGGGAGCAATTCTCCAGCAATTCCTACCCACACAACACAACACAACTTCCTATCACAACCCATCCCCCAAACCTTACGGGACCCCGCACACACAACACCTAACACCACCACAAACAAAAACCAACTCCACCTATACTCCAACCACAACACAGCACTGCACTGCACTGATACTCTACAAACACAGACAAACACCCAAAACACCCCACACAGCATTCCACAACATACTACCACCCACAATTCCACCACACACCCACTAACTCACCAAAAAAGTAATACCTACACACAACACAATACGCACATAACACAACCTTGCGTCTACTGCTCAACCCATTTGTATGCCATTCCTTCCTTCCACACAGGCATAAGCTGACCCAAAGGACAAGCCATGCCTCCTAAAAAAACCTGCATCGGACGACACACTCGCAACGCTACATACATCACACAAAAAAGGGCTGAACAAACGCCAGAACAGAAAGACACTGCACTACACTAGCTTTTGCCATCACCATAAACAGGGCTCAAGGACAAACACTACAAATCTGTGGCATAGACCTTGACACAGAATGCTTCTCCCACGGACAACTCTACGTAGCATGCTCCAGAGTTGGGAAACCACAGAACCTCTACATCAACACAGCAGACGGAAAGACAAAAAACATTGTATATCCACAAGCTCTGCAGAACGCCAGCAACACCACACACCAACAACTCCACAGGACTCCAACATCCCACCCACCAGAACAACCCACAACGACACAGCCATGACCCCACCAAGACGATAAGTAACATCAATTCCAACCCTTACATACTCAGACTTTCTCGCATCTCCTAAATAGGGCACAGCAACGCGTGCCGGGTACAGCTAGTTCCTTATAAGACATGGTATATAGACTTTTGATCACTTTAGTAGCCAGACCTTTGAGGAAGACTCAAATGGATGGATAGCCAGTATAGTGTAGTAGTTTGAATAGTGTTCTGACTCCGGAGACTAGGGTTTGAATCTTGCTTAGCCATAAAAACCCGTTGGGCAACCCAGTTTAAGTAACACACTGTAATCCTCAGAAAACCCTGCAATATGTGTTGTCATGGGTCAGAAATGACTTGAAGGTAGATAGCAACAATTTTGTAGGGCGGGCACAGGGGCGGTCCTACAAGATAGGCCAAGTAGGCGGCCGCCTAGGGCGCCATCTGGGAAGGGGGTGCCATCCTGGCCGCATGGGGCGCCATCCTGGCCCTGCCGATGTTCCTCAGACAGTGCTGCAGCTGCCTGCTTTTTGACCCCGGCCTTGTGCGCTCCGACGCCGCTTCTGGGCACGCACGGAGGTTTTCACACAGGCGCAGTTGCTCTGGAGCTGAAGTTGAGCGCAGGAGCAACTGCACATGCGCGAAAACCTCCGCGCATGCCCAGTAGCTCCCTTGCACAGAAGCCTGTAAGCAAAGCACTCCCTATCGGGCAGGCAGGCAGTGCTTCCCCTCTCCCTTTGTCTCCACCGCGCGCACGCGTTTGCAGGGAAGGAGAAAAGAATCAGTGAAGGAAGTGTAAGTGAAGGAATGAATGAAGGGCTTTCCTCCTCCTCCTCTGTGACCTCTTCTCTCCCTCCTTCCTTTCTTCGGCTCTATTTCTGTCTAGACCTGAGGGGCCTGAGGCTATGAGGAGTTGTGGGAGTTGGAGGCCAAAACACTTAGAAGGAGGGAGGGCGGGCCCAAGTTTGCCCAGGCCGCGCTGCCTGTATTCGACCTCATTTGAACATTTTGGCTGTTTTTCTATTTACATTTACATTGGGATCCCAATTTTGGACTTATGGGAGACTCCTATGAATTATGAGTCGGGTGATAGGTAATATATTCTGATTTTGATGCATTCACATTGCATTTCTTGTTGATTATTATACAGTTCTGCTTAATATTGTCATACAATATAATAAAAATACAATATAACAATAGAATAATGATATATTTTATATTACATGTAATATTACAAACAATATTGCAGTATAGTGGTATTGTACAAAATAGTAATATATAATATTTTATTTTACTTTATTTTGGGTTATTTGAGTTTTATAGGAGTAATGAAAATATTTAGTAGAGGATAATTTTATTTAAATAAATAATGTTATTATTTTATAATAATAATATAATAGAATGTTATATTATATTATAATGTCAATATATTATAATATAATTATATTGTAATGTAGTATAATATAATTATGATATAATATAGTATGAGTATGGTATAATATATTGTATATACATTGATACAATATAATACTACTAATGGTATTGTGATATTATAATTGTATATTTGTTTTACATGGGGGGCGGCAAAATAATGTTTTGGGGGGGGGGGGCACCAAAATAATGTTCGCCTACCATTTAAAATTACCTTAGACCGCCCCTGGGCGGGCATAGATGACCATTCCTTCTATTTGTCTCTCAGTCTGAGAATCTTGTGCAGTTTTGACTGGCTTCCTCTGATCACTCCACTCACAGCTCCACCGAGACGTGTTCTCCTCCATCAGCACTGATGAATAATGGATGAAGAGCCATTTATATAGCTAGTAAAGTGAAGCCTCTTAAGAGCTATAAAAACATTCATTATGGAGCCCTTGAAATGAAATAATCGGTGGCACTTTGCAATCTGCTTGATTTTTTTTTGTATTTTAGTACACACAGCAACAACCAAGTTGAGTGAATCCTTCTTAGTTGACCCTTCAAAGTTTTCCTTTGCAGATTTTTATTATTTAGTCAGTGTAGCATTGGAAGGAGCTGATTGTATGGACTGACATCTTTGCCAATCAAATAACCAAGTGCTTTTGTCCTGTTTCTCTGGAGGAAATAACTAGAAATAGCAACTGCCAAGCCAGTTACTCCCAATCTGCTGTTCTCTAAAATGTTTTGGACTACAGCTACTATGATCTTCAGCTAGATCAGTGTTTCCCAACCAGTGTGCCATGGCAGACGAGTGTGCTGTGAGTGATCATCAGGTGTGCCGTGGGAAATTGGAACCTCCATTACCCTTTCTTCCCCTTCCTGCCGAACACTTTTTCTTCTCCACTCGGGCTCCTTTCTTCCCAGTCTCGCTCTGCTTGCTTTGCCTCACTTTGCTCTGGGGCGAATCTGTGCAGTAGTGCCCGCACGGGTCACGTCTTCCTCCCTCCCCTCCTGAACATGCTCACGCTGCCCCCTCGGATCAAAATGGCGGCAGAAGTGGCAGTGTAGAAGAAAAAGTAAGTGTTTGGCAGGAGGGGGAAGAAAGGGTGCGAAGGGGAAGGGGGAGGAAGCGGTCTCTTTCGAAAGCTGGCATGGGCAAACTTGGACCTTCCAGGTGTTTTGGACTCCTACCCCACCATTCCTAGCAGCCTCAGGCTCTTTTACTTCCCCCCCCCCCCTCAGCCACTTAAGCAGGAAAGGGCCTCAGGCTGTCAGGAGTGATGGGAGTTGAAGTCCAAAGCACCCAGAGGGCCAAAGTTTTCCCATGCCTGTTTTAGGGACCTTAAAGTGGTGAACCTCCTTCCAACATTGTGATTCTGGATAGAAAACAAACAACAACATAACATAACATTGTTTGAGTCCACAGTGCTCTCTCGGTGTAGGTGAACTACAACTTCCAAACTCAAGGTCAATTCCTAAGCAAACCCTTTCAGTACTTTCTGTTGGTAAAGAGAGTTCAATATGCGAGGTTTGGTTTAATTCCATTGTTGCAAGAGTTCAGGATGCTCTTTGTTTGTGTGTTAACTATAAATCCCAGAAACTGTAACTCCCAAATGTCAAGGTCTATTTCCCCCAAACTCCATCTGTGTTCACATTTGGACATATTGAGTATTCATGCCAAGTTTGGTCCTGATCCAACATTGTTTGAGTCAACAGTGCTCTCTGGATATAGGTGAACTACAACTCCAAAACTCAAGCCAATGCCTACCAAACTCTTATAGCATTTTCTCTTGGTTATGGGAGTTCTGTGTGGGAAGTTTGTGTCTTTCTGCCATTCCTGCCAGGATATCTATGTTGTGTTCATCGAAACAGGCCCAGGGTTCACACTGAGTGTATAAATACATTTAAAAACATATTAACTATATGTATGACTGTGTTAGAGTGTCATTTTGTGTCATTTTGGTTAGTGGTGTGCCCCAGAATTTTGTAAATGTAAAAAGTGTGCCGCGGCTCAAAAAAGGTTGAAAAACACTGAGCTAGATGACCACAGCAACCAGTATTATTTTAGTTTGGGTCTCAAGGTGGCTTTTGGAAGTCAAAAATATATAAACAAAATATAGCACGTATCTTTAATTATGTAGTCTTGTGTAGTCTTTTGCAAAAAAAACCCCTCCAGAAGCTGATGTTGGTAAAAAAAAAAAGCAGCATCTAACTGAAGAAGGAAACAAACAAATAAATTCATCTTGATTGCCAACATGATCTTTATAAGGTTTCTGTCTAGACAGCTGAAGCATACTAAATGCCTATTACAGAGCACCAGTTATGTATTTAGCCTATTTGTCACCCAAAGCAGAACATTTTCATGCCCCCAAGAGAGCTGGGTGTATGGGGAGAAGAGGGATGTGGTGGTGATGTGTGCCTCCTGATGACACTCAATATGGAGGGAGGAGTGCTGAATAGGCAATAGGATATCTATCAACACCATCCTCAGACAACAATGTTGTTATTGTGTGCCATCAAGGCATTTCCAGTTTATGGTGACCCTAAGACAAACCTATCATTGAGTTTTCTAGCAAGTGCTTCCCTGAGAAAGTTTGATTTGCTCAAGATCTCCCAATGTGTGTCCATGCTCAAGCGGAGATTTGAACACTGACTTCCATAGTTATAGTTATAGTTTAACTCTACACCACATTGGCTCTCCTCAAATACATTACCTTAATTCATGCACCCAAAGCAGGCTACTCCACTGCTAGGTGGCTTGGTGAATCCTCTCCAGGTCTCATACTGAACTTTAAAGATGCTGGACCTTCTTTGAAGGTGAACACGGCCCCTTTGGGAGCTGAAACCTGATGATACCACTGATTATATATTTTTATATATATATAAAAATCGAGTGGTCGTGCAAAGGACGTTATGCACGGCCAAACTACGCCCCCCAGAAACACCAATCCAACGAGACACATTCCCACAGACCACGAGGTATTACCATCACACAAAAACCACCTTCCTACCTTCCAACCCCCCAAAATCAGCCCCCCAAAAACGCCCATAGGCTCCCGTTCTGCGCTGGCCACGAGCACAGAACAGAGGGAGAGCCATCGCGCAGGCGCACTCCAAGCCCCCCACCACAACGCAGGACAGAGGGAGAGCAAACACACTATGCACTCTGACTCCCCCAACCCATCCCGTCCCCCTCTCCCCACACACCAGCAACTTCACCGCCACACCGGCGGCGCCCAACTCGCCTCCTCCGCCGCCTCACAGAGGGAGACCCGCAGCCGCTCTCCGCCGCATCGGTCGCTTCTGGGGTTCTCCGAGGAAGCCACACTGAAAATACCCCAAAAACTACCAAAAAAATGGCGGCCGAACCGCTTCCGGTCCGGCCGAAAAGGGTCCGACGGAAGTCAATCCGTCAGGAAAAGGGTCCGGCCGGAAACTGACAATGCAAACCGGAGGTACCGCACCCTCCTGCCCCAAAGTGCCGCCAGGAAAGATGGCGGCCGCCACGGAGCAGAGGCTACCACACAGAGACCTCCTGGTTACTCCGAGAAGCTTCCGCACCCCAGAGCCTGCCCTCCGGAGGACGGAGGGTGAAGAAGGACGAGGCGTGGGGACGTTGCCCTCGCCGCTACTGCCCTCCGGATGGCAGAGGGTGAAGAGGGAAGGACCGGGGTCGCTGCCGCCGCCTTCTTTTCCCTCATCAGCCCCCTTCTTTTCCTCCATCAGCCTCAGGACCTTTCCTTCTCCCCCTCAGCCTACGGCCCCAACCCCCCCCTCAGCCCCAGGCTCCTTCTCTTCTCACCCTCACCCTCAGCCCCCTACTTTTCCTCTCTCAGCCTCAGACCCCTTCTTCCCCCCCCTTCCCCCCCTCATGTGTATGTACACATGCACACACATATACAGTACCATACACACGTATACATATATAAACATACATACACATATATACATATACACACACATATATACACTACATACACACATATACACATGCACACACCCACCAAGACCATAAGTAGCATCATTTCAAACCCTTACATACTCAGACTTTCCCGCATCTCTAAATAGGGCACAGCAACGCGTGCCGGGTACAGCTAGTACCACTATAAGGCTGACGAGCCTTATAACCAAGGTGAAAGAAGAAAGTGCAAAAGCTGGGTTGCAGTTAAACATCAATAAAACTAAGATGATGGCAACCAGGCTGATTGATAACTGGCAAATAGAAGGGAAAAAAACATGGAGGCAGTGACAGACTTTGTATTTCTAGGTGCAAAAATGACTGCAGAGTAGGGTTGCCATTTTTTGATATAAGAAATAAGGGACATTGATGGGATTTTTCACAAAAATAAGGGACACTTCATTAAAAACTTGAAACTCAAACATTAGGTAGAAATAGTTTTATTAACAGAATAAGATAATGATTGAAATTCACAAAAGAAACTGACTTATACCCTCTTAACAGTACAAGGTATGTTTCTGCATGCTTTGTCAGGCAGAAAAAACAGTAGTAGAACTCCCTTTTTTTCTCCCTCTGGATTTAGTACTTGACTTTGCTGACTTTAAAAGTGTACTGTCTAAACATTAAAATAAAATAAATGTTATAAGACAGTACATCTTCATGATTATTATGTCAATAGTTAATGGTATAGTATAGTATGGGATACACAGCATTGTATAGTATTGGGATGCACAGCTAGGCCTATTTTAAGAGTAACTCTCAAGCAACCAGAAACTATCTTTATCCAACATGATCCAACGTTCCCCTTGGGTAACGGTTAATTGGTCTACTGTACTTTGAAAAAGTCCTGTATCGCCTCTTCCTTCCAACGGGGACGCAGGCTGCCCTGCGAGTTGGAATCCCCGGGCAGGCATTGCCGTGGAAACCGCAGCGCGCGCATTCCTCTGGACAACCCCGCCCAGTCCTGTCCTGTTAGTCAAAAATAAGGGACAGGGCCTGAACATAAGGGACACACATTTTAGGGCCAGAATAAGGGACGTCCCTTAGAATAAGGGACATATGGGAACCCTACTGCAGAGGCAGACTGCAGCCAGGAAATCAGAAGACATTTACTTCTTGGGAGGAGAGCAATGGCCAATCTCAATAAAATAATGAAGAGTAAAGACATCATACAAGCAATGAAGGTCTGTATAGTTAAAGCAATGCTATTCCCCGGAGTAACCTATGGATGTGAGAGCTGGACCATAAGGAAGACCGAGCGAACTTCTGAACTGTGGTGCAGGAGGAAAATTCTGATCCAACCAGTCAGGCATGTAGCCGGGGGCTAAGGGGCTTCAGCCCCCCAAATTCTCAGGGTGGTCCACGAAAAGGCCTTACTGGTACATTATTTAAACTGTTATGTTTATTCACATCATGATCTGATCACCATGCTCATTATATCCCACATTAATGGGGTTATTGGGATAACAATACAAAAGGTTTGCTAGGGTAGACTCTCTTCCACCCAGTCTCAGCCCCCCCCCCCCCCGAATCAAAATCCTGGCTACGGCCCTGCAACCAGCCCATCCTCCAGGAAATAAAGCCCGACTGCTCATTGAAGGGAGGGATATTGGAGGGAAAGATGAAGTCCTTTGGCCACATAATGAGAAGTCAGGAAAGCTTGGAGAAGACAATGATACTGGTAAAAATGGAAGGGAAGAGGGGCAGACCAAGGGCAAGATAGATGGATTGAATCCTTGAAGTGACTGGCTTGACTTTGAAGGAGCTGGGGGGTAGCCCCAGCTGACAGGAAGCTCTGGCATGGGCTGGTTCATGAGGTCACAAAGAGTAGGAAGTGACTGAACAAATAAACAATAACAACTGAAACCTAGAATGGACACTCTACTCTATCATATGGAAGCCATAGGCTACCACTTCAGAGTGCACCAGGTACAAATCTAGTGCAAAAGAGTGGGATGGTGAAGTTAGGATGTCCTGATGACATAGCCTCCAACACTGATAAGTCCAGGAGGTGTTCTCAAGTGGAGAGATAACATGCATCAAACATGACGAGAAACTACTTTGCACTGTGTCACTGTACAGGGAAGAGTCCTCCTCACCTCCAAGCCTGTGAATGAATGAATGATATGGAAAAATGGGGTGGAAGAAACACCCCTGAAGTCTCACACCTGACCATGTAGGAGGTGAAGACCACAGAGTGCCATGGAAACTAAGCAGATCTGCCACAGAGCCCTGACGTGTCGCTGAGCTTGTCTGCCTAAATATAGAAACCAGAGGCAAAGAAACAATTTCAATGTTGTATCCCTAGCTGAAATCCAAAATGTCAAACAGTTCTTGTGGGGAGAACAGGTTTAAAAGCATTTGCAAAAGACCAGATGAGTAGCAGCTGAAAATGTATTTACTTATTAATGAAAAATGATTATATCATGTATATATATATAAAGGAAGAGTCGTCATGGAACGACCGTCCCAAACAGAGAAACCTTACAAGGCAGAGACACCAAATCAGCCCACATACAGACAAAACCCCACTTGGTATGTTTACCACCCCCCAAAAAAACAAAAAATTAAACAACACGACCAAAAATACAAAAAAACCACTGGACTACAACTCCCATGATCCCTCACACCACACCCTTCTGGCAGTTTAGAATGTCGGAATGCTGGTGGAAGGGAGGGAGGGAGAAGAGGCAAGGGGAGCAAGGACCGATACAGAAAGGGGAGGAATGGCAGGAAGGAGGGAAAGGAAAGAAGGAAGAGAGGGAAGGGAGGAAGGAGGGGAGAAGAAAGGAAGGAAAAAGGAAGGATAGCAGGAAGGAGGGGAGGGGAAAGGAAGGAAAGGATAGAAGAATGGATGGAGTGAAGGAAGGAAGAAAAGAGAGGAGAAGAAAGGAAGGAAAAGGAAGGATAGCAGGAAGGAAGGGAGGGGAAGGAGAGGATAGAAGGATGGAAGGAAGAATGGATGGAAGGAAGGAGGGGAAGGAGAGGAAGGAGGAGGAAGAAGGAAAAAGGAAGGAAGGAAAAAGGAAGGATAGCAGGAAGGAGGGGAGGGGAAGGAAGGAAAGGATAGAAGGATGGAGTGAAGGAAGGAAGGAAAGAGGGTAGAAGAAAGGAACACAGAAACACATACACACACACATATATACATGCACAGAAATATACAAATATACACATACACACATACATAAACACACCTGTACTTAAACACATCAACACATATACACGCACATACATATACAAACACACATAAACATAAGTACACACATATACACGCATACACATATACATGACTAAACACACAGTCCCCAAGTTTTAAAAAAACCCACAGCAATGCGTGGCTGGGACAGCTAGTACCTTATATGAAAGGATTGCTGTGTAGTGTACAGATAAAATCAGTTCAGACCCTATAAAATAATATAAAACTTAAAATAGAAAAAGACTTAACGCACATCACACCATGTTAATTTTTCCATACACACACAAATATAAGTTGACCTTATATATAAGCCGGGCCTGTTGAACAGGCGACCCGTGGGCCGCCAGCCCTTGGATCCGGCCCTCCTACCCTCTTGCAAGAAATCAGCGTTTTTTAAAAAAAAAAATTTTTTTTAAATTCCAAAAAAAATCCCCCAAAAAGTGTGCATGCGCATGGCGGCGCAAGCGCCATCCACGACCACCGCCCCCTTTGCTCTGCTCCCCATGGCCCTCTCTCCTAAAGCGACATGCCGGGCGGTCTCAGAAGCGTCACGCTTTAGGAGGGCGAAATCGCCGCTTCTGAGGCTGGCATGATGCTTTAGGAGGGAGGGAGGAGCCAAGGGCGTGCGTGGCATCGGCTCCGGGGGTGGGGCTTTCCTTCCTCCTCCTCCTTGCGCTGGCGGCCCCCAGGTGATGAGTGACTAGAATTCCGGCCCTTGGGCCGGTAGGTGATGAGTGACTATTGTTTTTAATTGACTGTGCCCTTGGGCTGGTTTTAATGTGTTTTAATGGACAGCCCTGATATAAGCCAAGGACAAGTTTTGCGGCCCAAATCATGGATTTTGATATGACTTGTGGATAAGCTGAGGGTCATTCTATGAAGACCTTTACATTGGTCTTCCTTTGTCGGTGATCCGGAGGCTCAAACTAGTGCAGAACGCTGCAGCGAGACTCCTGGCTGGAGTGCCGGCCAGGACTCACATCACCCCAACTCTGCAGCGGCTACACTGGTTGCCAATCGAGCACCGGATCATCTTCAAAGTGTTGGTTTTGACCTTTAAGGTCTTATATGGTCTGGGGCTGGTGTACTTGAGGGACCGTCTCCTTCCATATGTTCCCCAGAGATCTCTTCAATCTGAGGATCAAAATCTCTTGAAGATTCCCTCCATACGAACTTCCCATCTGTCTTCAACTAGACAGAGGGCTTTTTCTGTGGTGGCACCGAGCCTATGGAACGCTCTGCCGGCCGAAGTCCGAGCAATATATGAGCTGCCGACTTTTCAGAAAGCCTGTAAGACAGCTCTTTTTCGGCAGGCATTTAATCTTTAGCCACCCTGGTTGTGGATGACAACATTGTTTTAACTGTTTGATATTTTATTGTTTTATTGTTTGTACTGTTTTAAATTGTTAAGTCGATATGCTGTAAACCGCCCTGAGCCAAATCGGATAGGACGGTATACAAATCGAAATAATAAATAAATAAAATGAAGAGGGGCAATACCATAATGCTTCTCTTTTAGAAACAGATAGTGGCCCAGGGCCTGGGTGCAGGTTCCTAAAAAGCTTTAAAAGCAGACTTCATTTGGGAGAGCCATCTTCAAATTGTAATAGTGTGAAAAACGGGCTTGAACACCATTATGTATTTCCAACATCTCTGGGTTTTGCATCCATCGCTATGAGTTTTTCACATGGATTACCGTAAACCCTTTTGATCTTTCTAGGCACGGGAAGAATGCAGATATGAAGGCCTTTCTGTAGTATGAACTTTTAGACACTGTACATGGAAGTCAGCTGTGCATATTTGTGCCATTCAAGATTGTGGGGGCTAAACAAAAAGAAGTACACGGGACATATACCATTTCAAAGAGTGGATTACAGCATCCAGTCATGATGCAACACAGTTCCATTGTAAGTTTGTGGAAGGTTGTTAGATCATGGAGAAGGGTTTTAGTTTAACATTCTTTAAACGTGATAGTGCCTGGTGCCCAGAAACACCGAATTCAAACATTAACCTCTGCCTGCAAAGTGAACCTGCTCAGTCCAGGAATTTCCACGACATTTTCTGTGGTATAACCTTCCTAGACTAGCTTGGATGGCGAGGCATTATACCCGACATCCTCAGTTAAGAGACTTGGGGTTGTTTTTGACCCGTTGCTGTCGATAGAGGCCCAGGTTTCCAGTGTCAGCAAAACCGCCTTTTTCTATCTGCGGCACGCTAGGCGTCTGGCCCCTTACCTATCCAGAGACAATCTGGCCACGGTGCTCCAAGCCATGGTCATCTCGAGACTGGACTACTGTAACGCCCTTTATATTGGCCTGCCCTTGTCAGTGATCCGGAAAGCTTGTCCAGAATGCCGCTGCACGACTTCTCACTGGGACCCTAGTGAGATGTCACATAATACCTGTCAGATTATTGCATTTTGAATAGCAATTCATGAGTCAGCACAAGATATATTTTCGCAGTTTGAGATGACCTGCAGTGTGACATGTTTGACACCAGATGGCGCTGTCTCAAGACTGCTAAATGGAACCTTGAGGAATGTCAGTTACAAAGTGACAGTTGGGATTTGTCAGTTGGGATTTAATATCTGTGAGGAAAGGATGTTTAGAAAGGTAGCTGTGATGGCTGTTGTTTTTCGATGTTTTGCCAGTTATTGTTAAATACAATTCAATACAAAGTTATATATTTACCTTGTGAATTGAATGAGAGTTTCATTATTCACACGAACAGAGACTGGAGTTTTTGGGCCGATGGGGAATTAAACTTCTATATTTCTGTTGCCTATCCGCTGTGACATAAATACTCAACGCCGAAGAATACCTATCCTCCAGCAGCTTCATTGGCTTCCGGTCGAGCACCGGATCACCTTCGAGGTAATGGTGTTAACTTTCAAGGCCTTGCGTGGTCTGGGGCCGCTGTATCTGAGGGACCGTCTTTTCCCCTACCAATCCCAGAGGTCACTTCGTTCCGAACAAATGAACCTCCTTGAAGTACCGACCTTCAATACAATCCGTCTTACATCGACCCGGCGCAGAGCCTTTTCTGTAGTGTCATCATTAGGGTTGCCATATGAATAAGGGACAGGCACCTAAAAATAGGGAAATTTTCACAAAAATAAGGAACACTTCATAAAAACTTGAAAATCACCATTTGTTTTTCAGGTATGTATGTAGTGTCCCTTCTTTTTGTGAAAATTTCCCTATTTTTAGGTGCCTGTCCCTTATTCATATGGCAACCCTAATTCCATCTGTCCGCACCTGCCACTTGTCCGTGACCAGGCAAAGGGCCTTTTCCGTGGCGGCACCGGTACTCTGGAACTCTCTCCCAGATGACGTCCGTGCCGCCGGGGAGCTCATCCCATTCCGCAGGGCCTGCAAGACCGCCCTGTTTAGACTGGCCTTCGGCTAGGCGAATTAGCCGAACGCATTCATCCTCTGACCAACACTTTGACACTGGAATGCCATGATTTGACACAATTGTTAATCTCGGGACTAATGTTGTATGTTTTATGTTTTTATTGTACGGCAACATGAATGCTCATGTTAGCCGGGTTTTTATGTTGTGATCCGCCTTACTGCTGGGAGCCGCGGAATATAAGAAGGAACAATAAATAAATAAATAAATAAATCATCACAGGCCATGTACAGGCCATGCAGGACCTTCTCTCCTTCCTCAAGTCCTGCAAGACTCATCTTTTCCGGCTAGCCTTTGATTGCTAGGCCAGAAATCTTTTTTAAGCTAGTTTAATACGTATGCTTTTACCTCTGTGTGTTTTACCTGATTGTAAGCCACTCCGAGCCCTTGGGGAGTGGTGGCGTACAAGTCCAAATAATAAATAAATAAATAGACTTTCCTACTGCCTGATGTCTATGCCACGGTTCTATTACAATCTGCACATTTCTGTGAAACATACCTTTATCATTTCTTATTTTGTGGACTGTGTTAATAGCTATCTTAATTTCAAATATGGTACGGCAGTGTTTCTCAACCAGTGTGCCGGGGCACACTAGTGTGCCGTGAGCGATCATCAGGTGTGCCGTGGGAAATTGGAACCTCCAGGAAGGGGGGTTTGATTGTAGGGGAACTATAAATCCCAGCAACTACAACTCCCAAATGTCAAGGTCTATTTCCCCTGAACTCCATCTGCGTTCATATTTGGGCATATTGAGTATTCATGCCAAGTTTGGTCCTGATCCAACATTGTTTGAGTCCACAGTGCTCTCTGGATATAGGTGAACTACAACTCCAAAACCCAAGGTCAATACCCACCAAACTCTTATAGCATTTTCTCTTGGTTATGGGAGTTCTGTGTGGGAAGTTTGTGTCTTTCTGCCATTCCTGCCAGGATATCTATGTTGTGTTCATCGAAACAAGCCCAGGTTTCACACTGAGTGTATAAATACAATTTTAAACCATATTAACTATATGTATTACTGTGTTAGAGTGTCATTTTGTGTCATTTTGGTTGGTGGTGTGCCCCAGGATTTTGCAAATGTAAAAAGTGTGCCGCGGCTCAAAAAAGGTTGGGAAATACTGTGTTACGGAACCATCCCTGTATCTATGGAACTTGTACACAGATTCATTTAACAGTAACTGACAAAATATGTCTCATGATCTAGCCATTTTCTAGCTCCCAAGGTGATTCTGTGGTATGCTTCCACCAAGGGTTGATCACAGAGTCATGTTGGAAGGCCTAGTAATATGTAGCAAAGTCTCCTCTCTAGAGATGTCCTTGATCCTCCAGCATGACTTTATGATATGCTTGTCAGAAGCCATTTGTTGTAGTTGAGCAAACTGAGCCTGTAGTTGCTACAGGTAGTAACTCGGAGGAGGATTCTGTGTTGGACATGTCACTGGAAGAGGGAGGTTTGGGCAGAATGACTGCACCTGGGAGGAAAAGGGCTGCAAGTGCTGAGAGTTTGGAAGAGGCAGAGCACAGGAGAAAGGTCCGACAAATACTTAGGGAGCCTACCAGTGATGATACTTTTGAGGGGTTTGATGTAGAGTTACCTTCAGAAGAGAGTGATACCGAGCTGGACTCAGCACTGGTGCAAGATGTCAGGGATGTGATTTTTGGCTTTTCGAGTGACCCTGCTTGGCCTAGTGGGGATGTTGAATCGGACTGGGGTCCTTTAACTGCTCAGCAAAGGTGGGAAGACTGGAGGAACACACCCAGGGCTGCAGCTGAGGGGAATGGGGCAGAGTTGGGTGGGGAGTCTGATGACTCTGATTTGTAAGGATATTAAAGTAAGGCCTGGGGATTTGGGACTCTGCGGTCGGCCAAGGTGTTGCTGGTGGGTTGCTGGTTCTTGTATTTGGTGCTCTTGTTTCTTGTATCGCAGTTCCTGATTCCCAGCAAGCTGTGAGTATTGGGCTGTTTTCCATGCTGGGTTCTGGTTGAGCTGCCATGGCATCTCTAGCTGAAAATGTTGTATGTTGGTGGTTTGGTGTTTTAATGTTTGTTTTTATGTTTAGTGATTACCAGCGTTCGCTTTGGGCTTTTCCTGTGTTGCTGTGAGTGTCTGTCCCTTTATTGGTATCGTATATGGATGGAGGGAGTTGCTGTGGGATGCGGGGGCTTTGATGTGTTTGTTTGTATACTTAGCTCCTGGAATTGGAGAAGCACTCTTCCTTTCCTTTTCTGGACGGGTCTTCACATCGCAACAGACTTCAAGCCGGAATAAAGGCAAGGACTTCTAAAGACGGACGTCTTCATTGTTTTTGTTTACAGGGCTTTTTGTGGGTTCCTTTTATGCCGGACTGTGGCTGTGTTGTTCAAAATAAACTGTAAATACTTTTACTAGCTTGGCGTGTCTTTGAGCCATCTGTGGGGGTTTCGACACCATTTGTTCAGCAGGGTTCGCCATTTTCCATAGTTTTGTATATCCATGCAAACGTGGCACCTATCTCCTATGTTTTGAATGGTTGTACTGTACTTACGACCCAACTAATCCTGGTTGTGATTGTATTAACGCCTCGCTACCATCCATTTCTCAATCACAACCAGAATTAGTTGTTTATTCTTCTCTATTTCTCCAGAAACATTTGATTGCATCTACCAGTAGCTCGGGTTTTGACAGATTACAACTCTACATTGTGGCAACATAGGCATACGACATCGGTTAACAAATGTTTTATACATCTGCCCAATTCGTGTTTTTCTTCTTGTTGTTTCAGCAGTATTGGAAGGATGGAAAAGGAGAGGTGGAGCTATGTGAACTGTTGATGTTGGGTTGTAGTAGTATGTTTGTGGTAAACAATGCAATAAAACAGTGATTCTCAACCTTCCTAATGCCGTGACCCCTTAATACAGTTCCTCATGTTGTGGTGACCCCCAACCATAAAATTATTTTTGTTTCTATTTCACAATTGTAATTTTGCTACCATTATGAATCGTAATGTAATTATCTGGTATGCAGGATGTATTTTCATTCACTGGACCAAGTTGGGTACAAATACCTGGTACACCCCAATTTGAATACTGGAGGGGTTGGGGGGGGGAGAATTGATTTTGTAATTTGAGAGTTGTAGTTGCAGGGATTTATAGTTCACCTACAATCCAAGACCATTCTGAACTCCACCAATGATGGAATTGAACCAGACTTGGCACACAGAACTCCTACAACCAACAGAAAATACTGGAAGGGTTTGGTGGGCATTGACCTTGAGTTTAGGAGTTGTAGTTCACCTACATCCAGAAAGCACTGTGGACTTAAACAGTGATGGATCTGGACCAAACTTGACAGGAATACTCAGTCTGCCCAAATGTAAACACTGGTGGAGTTTGGGGAAAATAGGCCTTGACATCTGAGAGTTGTAGTTGCTGGGATTTACAGTTTACCTACAATTAAAGAGCATTCTGAACCCTACAAATGATAGAACTGGGCCAAACTTCCCACACAGAACCCCCCCCCCCCCTGACCAACAGAAAATACTGTTTTCTGATGGTCTTTGGCGACCCCTTTGACACCCTCTCGCGACCCCTCTAGGGGTCCCGACCCCCAGGTTGAGAAACACTGCAATAAAAGAATAGGATTCTATTTTAGCCAATCCTACTGTGTCTGCCTACAACAAGCAAGGTAAACAGCAAGTGCTGCGAGGAAGAATGTCGTGAATAGTAATATAAGAGAACGCCAAGCCTGTGTGCATATATGAACAGAGAAAATAATGGAAAACACGAAAGCTTTCCTGAGTAGTTGCCCCAGCATATTAAAAAGGCATGGAACAGTTTGAGCAGCAAAAATGGAAATCATAAGTGGAGCCAACTGAAAGAAATCATCATCCCTGGATTCATTTTGGAAGAAGCATCTAGAAAGTTCAAAAGTTCAAAACTTTTTTGTTACCCCTACAAGGCTTACAAGACCTGGTTGTTTCATTTCACAAGTGCATTGTCAGATCTGGGAAATCTGAGCTTGGAAGAAGTTCAGGTTTCCAGCCTGCCATGAGGTGGTGCTGACCTTTGTCCCAGTTCTCCGGGAAGTAAAGTGACCTTTGCTCTAGTTACTGAAGGACTATGCTGAGTCAGTCTGGGAGTGATGTAACTTCCAGGTGTCTCCAGGGGAAGTGAGGTAACCTCTTCTGGACTCGGACATTGGACATTGGACTTAGTGCTGACTCAGAGACTAATGAGGTCACATCCCTTTGACTATGGGATTTGCTGATTCACCCGGATATGGTGCAACCCTGCGAAAAAGGATGGAGGTTGGGCGATTATGTATCGACATCGGGGGTTGAATGCTATCAGCACTACAAATTGTTATCCCTTGCCCTCCATTGCTGACCTGTTGGGGCCAGCTAGGGGGCGTGGTGATTTTCACCAAATTGGACTCTGATAGATGCTACTACAGTGGCAGCAGTGATCACTGAAGACTGCTTTTCTTGCCCTCAGGCTGTGACATGGACCGATGCCATTCGGTTTGCAGGAGTTCTGGCATTTCACAGCTGCAGCTTTTATAAATGAGAAACCACTCTTTTATATGTAAGGGGTTTTTGTGTATTTGGGATGACATTGTGATTGTGACGCGTTTACCAAAGAAGAGACATGTTCAGTTGGTTCGAGAGGTGCTGGAGAGGTTGAGGCAAGCTTAGTTTGTATGAAATTGAGTAAGTGAGAGTTTGGGAAGAGTCAGATTGATTTTGGGTTATAGAATTAGTAGAGTGAGTGGCTATGGATCCAGCCAAAGTGGGAGGATGTGTTGAGTGGGAGGCCGCAAACCCGTAGGCAGTTGCAGGCTTTCCTGGGGCTGGGCGGGTTTTATCGTATTTTATACCTGATTTTTCAGCCATAACTCTCCTGCTCAATGAGCTGCTAAAAGTAAGGAAGGGGAGTCAAGAAGACCAAGTCCCCGGGTGCTAAGTTAGCTGAATAAGGAGTGTCAAGAGGCGTTGAAGGATTGAAGAGAGCTACACCCGTGGTCCTCTGTTAATGCACCCAGATGTAGACAAGCCTTTTGCTGTTAGTGCTATGGGATGCTTCCTGCTTGGGCATATGGAGGGGCGATGCAGAAAGATGAACAGGGGGAATTTGAGGTCGTGCACATTTCCAAAAGTTCGAGCTGGAGTGAAGGGCCCGCTTGGGGGAGAAGAGGCTTTGCTGAGTGTGCTTTGCAAACGTGGCGTCAGTTTCCTGGAGGGGGCTGCTTTTCCTTTTGTGGTGTTAACGGATCACCAGAACCTCCAGTATTTGAAGAACCTCAGGAAGCTATCTCCCAAATTCCCGCCAGAGGTGGTCGTCAGCCCGTTGGTTCGTTTACGCCATAACGACTGCCGACGCGCTGGCGCGCAAGTGGACACTGCCTGAGCGGAAACCACCAGGCTCATCCCCTTGATCCAGATACCTTCCTGGTCTTGGATATGTGACTGGCCATTTGGTCAAGCTCGGAAGCGAGGGCTCAGCGAAGTGGCCGGGCCGAGGGATTCTGAGGAATGTTTGCGCGGGCTTTTCAGTCTATCTTTGTTCAGCCTGGTAAGGAGCCAATAAATGATTTATCTTCCAATCTGCTTGAGTGAGTTTGGTTTATCGGAACCCCTTTCCGGAGTAGACAAGCATAAAGATAGACTCACCAATTTCTACGGCCGTGAAAGCCCTCCGATCGTAACCAACCCCTGCAGATGATTCGTTCAAGCTGATGCTCCTGCATGAGGAGCAACCTCCGGTATCCAGACGAGGAGGAGGAAGACGAAAGCGAGGACGAGGTCAGGCCGGGAGCGTCCGGTGGGGAATCTGCAGGGTGGTGGTGCCCGGATGCAAGATGGGGATCTCTGACCAGACCCGACCACCGAAAGATGTTCGCCGCAGTGAGAGCACCCAGCAACGAAATGTTGCGGATGGAGGTGCAGATGTTCCAGATGTCGGAAGCGATGCAGAAGATGCAGGCGCAGTTGGGACATACTGATGAGTAGGTCGGAGGAGAGGCCTTGGGGCCCCTCGAGCCAGTCTTCTCCGGAAGAGGCAGGAGCCGAGATGGAGCCGGTCCGGGAGGGCCGCGCAGGTTCTCGGAGGAGCCTTCCACCAGAGGGGATGCCTCACACTCCCATCCGCCTGGGGACCAGAGCCAGGAGATGACGGATCGAGAAGAGACTTGAAGGTAAGTTCGACGGGGACCCCGCCAACTAATCATTTATTTTTGTCACCAATGTCCAAAATTACATGCCGGTGGACTATGGGGATACGCCCTCGGAGGCGGCTGGTGCATGGCTGTGGGGGCTAACCTAAAGGGAGGCCGCGTCGACTGGCTGATACAGCTAACAGACACTCGATCACCGCATCTGCTGCGATTAGACGCCCTGTTGAGGCCTCCGCGACCGTTCGGGACCCGTTAGCCGGGAGAAAGCTGAAAGGCCCAGCTGAGGAGGATTTACCAGGGCCAGAAAAACTGCCTCAGAGTACGCTCTGAACTTCCGAGCCCAGCGGGAAGATCCGGCTGCTGGTCTGAGTCCACTATACTGAAAAAGCCAAAGCAGGCCTAAGGCAGGACATTCTAGAATGGGCAATGCACCGAGGGAACTTTAGACCTGGAGGGCTGGATAGCTCCTGGCCGGGAGAGTGGAGTGCCATGGAGCAATGCCTAAGCGCCACCGAAAGCGAGGAGGTCCCCTGGACGGGCACGGCCCACCGGCGGTTGGGGCTCGACGACGACTTCCTCCGACCCGGTCGGCCAGCCGGGAAGCCCCGAGAGGGTGGGAAGAGAGGAGCCTGCTTCTCGTGGCGGACGGGCACCGAGCAGCGGAGTGCCAAAGAAAGTCCTCGCCGAAGGCGGAGCGGGCGCCGGAGGCCAAACCGCAACACCGGCCAAACCCTGGCCGAGGCAAGGCAGCAGCAGCAGCGGAGACGGCGCTGGCACCCAGGTTCTCACGGGAGGCTGAGAGGAACTAGAGCCGGAGACGGAGGAGAGCGACCCGAGTGGATGGCGGGAAACGACAACGATCTGCTGTAGACGCCCGACGGCAGATCCAGACTTCTTCGGGCGGTGAGTTAGATCCTGGGTGCGGCACATACAAGTGGACATTCAGGTGTGGGGCCCCGAGGCCAGCCAACCCATAGAGACTACAGCCATGATAGACAGTGCTGGTGCACCAGGTGCCTGATGTCCTCGAGATTAGCGAGGCAGCTGGGGGATAAGGCCACAAGCCCCTGATCGAGAGGATCTATATTTTCCCAGATGGGTCCCCGGCGAATGGGAGGCCAGCCACCCATAAGACAGGAGAGTTCGAGTGCAGATGGGTCCCACCGAGAAAAGCTAAGATTCGTCTATTTCGGCAATGGCGCACCAACCCATCATCCTCCGGCTCCCTGGCTGCGCAGCCAAAACCCTCGGATCAACTGGGAGACAGAGCGGTGCAGTCGGGAGCGGAGAGGCTCCCAAGGCTAGATGACCTTGAAGACGCGGACACCCCAACCCCCTGAGGGAGCAGGCGTAAGCAGCAGAGGCCTGCCTAGCGAAGTCCCGCGAGAGTATGAGGACTTAGGGAGGTCTTTAGTGAGCGAAAGTGACCAGCTGCCCCCACCGGAAGTCCGATTGCGAATCGAGATTGAAAAGGGCGCCAAGTTGCCCAGCCTAAAATATACGCCCTGTCGGAACCCGAAAGAAAGGCCCTCCAGACTTTATTGATAAAAAAATGATGGACAGAGGCTTTATTGAGAAGTCAACCAGCCCGATGGCGGCTCCCATCCTGTTCAGACCAAAGGCGGACTTGGTCACTGCGACTGTGTGTGGATTACAGAGGCTCAATGCTATCAGCACCTCTAGCTCCCTACCGCTGCCACTGATGTCCGAGATCCTGGCCCAGCTGGGGGAGGCGCAAATCTTTACCAAGCTGGACATCCGAGAAGCCGCTCTATCGGATTCGGGTGAAGGACGGCGACTGCTGAAGACCGCGTTTCAACTGCCACCTGGGGGCAGTACCACCCGGGTCACACCCTTCGACTTTAAAGGCGCTCCCCGGCTTTTCCAGCACTTCATCAATGAAATCTTCAGAGACTTACTCTACACGGGAGTTCGAGTGTACCTGGATGTCGGTTAATATATTCCAAATCGGAGGCGAGCACGCCGAGATGACCCGGGAAAAAGGCGCGGCGCGCGAAAACCAGCTGTTCACCAAACTGTCCAAGTGCGTTCCACCGACAGGAACTGACTATCTAGGGCACGTGATTCCACGCGAGGCTTGGCCATGGACCCAAGTAAGGTGAGGGACGTGCTAGCGTGGGAGGCCCCGCGAACCCGGGCGGCAACTACAGGGCTTTTTGGGGTTCGCTAACTTTTATGGGCAGTTCATCCAGAACTTTGCTAAAATAGCGCCCTTAACTGAACTATTAAAACCAAGGGATTGGGGGAGACAAAGAAAGCCAAATCACCCGGGCGAAGCTCAACTGGACTCGTAGAGTGCCAGGAGGCCTGACAGCCTCAAGAGGAGCTTCACCAGTCAGCCGCTGCTGAGGCATCCCCAGCCCGATAAAGCCTTCACTGTGCAGTGTGATGCCTCAGAGGCGCCTATGGGGCGATCCTCCTACAGCGAGATGAGGACGGAACCCTGCGACCCTGCGCATACCTGTCCAAGAAGTTCACCCTGGCAGAGAAGCGTGTGGCATGTATGGGAGAAGGAGTCCTTGTCGGCGGGCGGCGCTGAGCCACTGGAGGCACTTCTGGAAGGCACCGCTGCTGCCCTTCATGTGGACAGACCACAAGAACTTGCAGGCACTCCAAAACCCCCAGAGACTCAACGCCAAGCAGCTGAGATGGGCGTTTTTCAGCCGCTTCACTTCAGCTCAAGTATCTGCCGGGTCCAAGAACGGTTGGCCGACACGCTTCCAGAATGCCTGAGGCTGACTACTCGGCGCCGAAGAAGTGGGGACCGTGTTCTCCAAAACCAGTTGGGCTTAGTGGCCCGCACCCGGGCGGCGGATAAGACCCCAAACCCCACGGTCCCTGGGACCCCAGAACTGTTAGCAGAGCCAGCAGCAGCTTATGGAGCAGACGCCTGGCTTAAAGAGCACCGCGAGGACTTAACTGAGGCTAACGGCATATGGTACTACAAAGACAAGCTGTATGTTCCCCAAAGCCCGAGGGCTCCGGGTCCTGGCCCAAGCCCACGACTCCAAATTGTCTGGCCACTTCGCCTCACTAAAACTCTAAAGCTATTGGGTCGCAGTTCTGGTGGCCGGCCTGAGAAAGGACACCGTGACTACATAGCGGAGTGCGAGGTGTGTGCACGGAACAAGCCCAAGGTAGGCCGCCGACGGGCTGCTGCAACCGGTGGCTGACCCGGCCGAGCCCCCTTGGAGCGAATAGCAATGGACTTCGTTGCCGACCTGCCGCCCAGCTTAAGCGGATACACCACCATTTGACGGTGGTGGACCTGTTCTCAAACAAGCACACTTTGTCCCGCTCCGAGATTGCTCACGCCCCGGGAGTTGGCACGCTATTCACCCAACACGCCTTCCGCTCCACGGCTGCCCGCGACGAGTGGTGAGTGACAGAGGGCCTCACCACGTCCCGGTTCTGGAAGGCGCTCTGGCAGGGTTAGTCCCAACGGGCTTTGAGTACGGCAAGCCACCCGGAGACGGATGGCGCCACGGAGAGGGTCCAGCCACGACTTTGCAACAATACCTGGGTGCTACCAACCTACCAGCAAGACAACTGGGCTGAGTTGTTAGCGGTGGCGGAGCATTAGCTACAACAACGCCGAGCACGCTCGACGGGGGCCTCCTTTCCCGATTGTCTCCGGTCGATTTCTTCCGCTTCTTCCTGCGGCGAGCCTCGCCGCCGACCCGGCAACTCCGTCACCGAATGGGGAGCTAAGGTGGCGCAGCTTGGCCGGCCATCCAGACGGCGCTACGACAGGCCTGACTCTTACAAGCTGTACGCTGACAAGAAGAGGGGCCCCAGCCTACGTATGCAGTGGGAGACCGCGTGTTCCTCTCCACCAAGAACCTGAAGTCGACTCAGCCGTCCCCAAGTTTGCCAGCAAATTTGTAGGGCCCTCAGCGTGGTGGAAATAATCAACCCTGTGGCGGTCAAGCTGACCTGCCGCACACCTGGCGCAAGTCCACCCTGTGTTCCACGTGAGCTTATTGAAAAAGCTGTGTCTGACCGGAAGTGGTCCGAAGAAGGGCGCCCGGTGCCTATTATGGTGGGGTCCCATACCCACTTGAGATTAAGACATCTTGACTCGCGCCCACAAGGGCCGCCTTAGTTACTTAGTTAAATGGACTGCCAAGGACTTACACCCTCTGAGGGTGTTGGCACCCACGTTAGCGCCCCAAGACTAGTTAAGGCTTTTCACGCCGCTTTCCGGGCAAGCCGGGTCCCTGACCCCTTTCTTTTTTCTTTCTTTGTTCTTTCCCTTGCAGGTCACTATCTTGCGGAGGGCGCTATGTCAGCTCCGGTTGGTTCGTTTCATGCCATAACGGACCAAGCCGATCGCGCCAAGTGATATGAACACTGCCGGCGGGAAACCACCAGGCTCATCCCCTTTGATCTGCCAGATACCTTCCTGGTCTTTGATATGTGGACTGGCCATTTGGTCAAGCCTCGAAGGAGGGCCCAGCGGGGGCGGGCCGGGAGGGATTCTTGAGGAATGTTTGCGCGGGCTTTTCTTTAGTCTATCTTTGTTCAGCCTGGAGTAAGGAGCCAATAAATGATTTATCTTCCAATCTGCTTGGAGTGAGTTTGGTTTATCGGAACCCCCTTTCCGGAGCATTACAGGCTCAGTATTTTTCCCGGTTTAATTTCTCATTGCAGCATATAAAGGGGAAAGAGAATGTAGTGGCAGACGCGTTGTCCCGGTATCCCAATGTGGGAGATAATTGTTTGGAGAAATCGGAGGAGGTGTTTACCAAGGAGCATTGGGGATTGGCAGTGCAGACGAGGTCTCAGGTAGTGAGAGAGGTGAAGAAGGAGGAAGGAGTGGTAGATGAATGGTGTTTGGAGTTACAGAAGGGTTATGAAGGTGATGGGTGGTTGCAGAGCCATGAAGGTGAATGCAAGTTGTTGCATGGTTTATGGGTTATGGGAAATAAAGTGTATGTTCCTCAAGGTGTGAGGAGGAAGGTTTTACAGCTAAATCATGATCACAAGTCTGCTGGTCATTGGGGAGTCACGAAGACACTTTTGGCCATAAAGAAGCGGTATTGGTGGCCAGGGATGAGAGCGGAAGTGAAGGAGTATGTAGAGCGTTGTGAGGATTATGCTAGGAATAAGGATCCTTCCGCTATACCGCAAGGGGTTGATTCAAGTGGTGGCTTCTCCAGTGCGGCCGTGACGCATGTCAGCACTGACTTCGTGGGGGAGTTGCCCTCTAGTCGGGGTTACAGATATATCTGGACTGTGTTAGACTTATTTTCAAAACAGGCTCATTTCGTCCCTTTGAAGGGGCTACCGTCGGCAGAGAGGTTGGCTGAGTTATACGTGCAGCATGTGTATCGGTTGCATGGGTGCCCGAGCAGGTTCTTAGCGATCGTGGGGTTCAGTTTACTGCCCGGTTTTGGGAGAGGTTTTTGGAGGTGTTGGGGGGCCCAGAGACGGCTTACGACCGCTTATCATCCTTGCTGCAATGGGGGCGTGGGGAGAGCGCAAAAATCGCTAGGAGGGTATCTGCGTATATTTAGTAATAAGGAGCAGAATAACTGGTCGGACTTGTTGCCATATGCTGAGATGGCATATAACAGCTCAGTGCATTCTTCCACGGAAAGTCCTTTTGAGGTAGTTTACGGCCAGGATGTGGCTCCTTTACCCCAATTGTTGGAGTTTGGAGGGGAGGAAAAGAGTGAGTGGAGGATGCGAGTGCAGGCTGATTGGAGGGAAGTAACGGAAGCTCTGGGAAAGGCGCAACGGGCGTACAAGCTGTTTGGGGATCGGCCGCCCCAAGGACTGAATGGTGTTTTATTTCTACAGGGGAGGGGGGACGTGGTGGAGAAGGACGTTATGTCAGATCAGGGAAATCTGAGCTTGGAAGAAGTTCAGGTTTCCAGCCTGCCATGAGGTGGTGTTGACCTTTGTCCCAGTTCTCCGGGAAGTAAAGTGACCTTTGCTCTAGTTACTGAAGGACTATGCTGAGTCAGTCTGGGAGTGATGTAACTTCCAGGTGTCTCCAGGGGAAGTGAGGTAACCTCTTCTGGACTCGGACATTGGACAATGGACTATTAGTGCTGACTCAGAGACTAATGAGGTCACATCCCTTTGGACTATGGGATTTGCTGATTCACCCGGATATGGTGCAACCCTGCCTGGACATTGCATGGGCAAGGGGAGGGGGTTCGGGTATAAAAGGTGTGTTTGGGTGGCGGGACGGTGCTTTAGCTTTACAAGTGTTGTACCTGCAATAAAATCGTGTTGGACCGTGCTTCTACCTACGCGTGATCCTTACCGAAATTTGAGCGTCATTACATGCATATTGTTGGTTATGAATAAACATTTGTTGAAATGGGTTGAATTGCTCTTCAATTTTGGTGGTTTAGAAACCTAACTATTCAACATTTACATGCGCCCCCTGGTCCAGCTGGCCCGCGACTTTGGTCTGGAGTGTTATCAGTACGCTGATGACACCCAGCTTTTGCTGAGAATGGATGGCAGGCCGGACACCGTACCCGATTGTTTCCATCTATGCCTCGAAGCCGTGACTGGTTGGCTGCTCGCCAGCCGGCTGAAGGTGAACCCATCGAAGATGGAGATCTTGTGGCCTGGTCGCCCTGGGCTGGATGAATGCCGGTTGCCTACCCTGGATGGCGAGCAACTTAGCCCGTCATCCCTCGTTAAGAGCCTGGGCGTCCACTGGACTCTTTGCTGTCCATGGAGACCCAGGTTTCCATGGTCAGCAAAACTTCGTTTTACCACCTACGACAGGCTAGGCGACTGGCACCCTACCTGTCCAGGGACGATCTGGCCACGGTGATCCAAGCGACGGTCATCTCGAGACTGGATTACTGTAACGCCTTCCGTTGTCGACAATTCGGAAACTCAAGCTGGTGCAGAATGCCGTTGCTCGCTTGCTGGTGGGAGCACCAGTGAGGGAGCACATCACTCCCATCCTTCGGCAACTGCACTGGCTTCCTATTGAGTTCGGTTGCCTTCAAGGTGTTGGTTTTAACCTTTAAGGCCTTACACGGTCTAGGGCCTGCGTACATGAGGGACCGCCTTGCCCCGTATGTTCCCCCGAGATCATTACACTCAGAAGAACAGAATCTGTTACTTGTCCCATCAATCCGCTCTTGCCATCTTTCCACAACCAGGCAGAAAGCTTTCTCTGTGGTGGCCCCAGTGTTGTGGAACTCCCTTCCAGACGACACCCGAGCGATCCCAGAGCTTGTCCCTTTTCGAAGGGCTTGCAAGACTGCCCTCTTCAGACTGGCCTTTAATTAAACTGGTCTGTCCTGGCGTGTCCTGTGCCTTGAGTTTTAAGGAATTTGTAACTCTTCTTAATTTTACTACTGTTATACTGTTATACTGTTATGCCAATTGAGCACCGGATCACCTTCAAAGTGTTGGTCCTCACCTTTAAGGCCTTACACGGCCTGGGGCCAGCGTATTTGAGGGACCGTCTCACCCCATATTGCCCTCCGAGATCACTTCGGTCTGAGGACTCCAATCTCCTGGAGATACCTTCAGCTAAACTCGCAAGGCTGACTGCTACCCGCCGGAGGGCGTTCTCTGTCATAGCACCTACGCTGTGGAACGCCCTCCCGGCCGGAACTCGGGCTATGAGGGACTTGCTCCCGTTTAGACGGGCCTGTAAAACATACCTGTTTAAGCAGGCCTTTGGTGAGTAAGTCCTGCCCATGCCCCGCCATCTATTTGTTCTTCTGAGGATGATGTGCTGTTCATTGTGTTAACTGTGTTATTAATTACTATACTGCTGTTGTTTTTAATTGTTTTTAACTGCTTATTGCCTGTATTTTACTGTGCCCTTCGGCTCCTGTAAGCCGCCGTGAGCCTCAGGGAGTCGGCGGCATAGAAGCCCGAATAATAAAATAAATAAATAAATACTGTTTTATGTTTTTAAGTTTTTATTGTATGGCTGTATGCTTTTGTTACATGCAGCATGTTTTATTGTATGTTGTGATCCGCCCCGAGCCTGCAGGGAGGAGCGGAATATAAGATTAAATAAATAAATAAACAAACTTTTGTCCCTTTTCCTGTTATTTCTGTCTCTGGCATCACATTTTCTTTCTCAAAGAAGTTATGGCCCAAATGACATCTAAAGTCAGGCTTCCACATTTCCGGTGGTTGGAGGCATGAAGTCCCATGAAACTGAAAAAAAAATGGCAGAAAATCCAAAAACTTCCCTTGGAATCTTTCCAGTGTGACTTTATGGGCAGCTTTTGCTCAATGTTGGTCTCAGAGTTGGTTGGAGGGACCTAGAGATTCATAGAGACCACTGTAACAAAATCTGTAAATAATCAAATCTGCAAAGATTCAACCCATTGATGTGGATGGCTGACTGTACTTCATTAACCAATGTATAGTTGCACTTTTCAAGATATCTGATATGGTGGACCACTAAGTTTTCTGGATTATGTGACAGGACTAGTAACTTATTTATGTCATTTTAAAAATTATGTCACTTGAAACCAAATCCAATTTATGACAAGCATTTAATAGGGTTTTCTTGGCAAGATGCCCTCAGAGGATATTTACCAGTGCTCTTAGGCTGAGAAGAGGTGACCCAGTGGACTTCCCTGATGGGAGTTCAACCCTGGTCTCTTGGATTCCATATTGTTACCATATTATTGTGTCCACATATTTTCCTTTGGGTTCTTAACAGGGGCGGTCTAAGGTTATTTTATATGGTAAGCGAACATTACTTTGCCGCCCCCCTTTGTCTCCGCCCCCTCTCTTTTTGCCTCCGCCCCCTGCGTGCCGAATACAGATGGAGTGCTGATGTGACAAGTTTACAGGCTTCGCTTCAGCGCCTGCAGGAGCTTCTGGGCATGCGCAGTGGTTCTGGAGCTCAACTTCAGCTCCGGAGCCACTGCGCATGCGCGAAAATCTCCGCGCATGCCCAGAAGCTCCTGCAGGCCAGGCGCTGAAGCCAACGCAGCAGCAGGGAGGTTTGCTACGGCGGCGCGGCCGGCGCCCTTCCCAGAAGATGGCGCCCTAAGCGGCCGCTTACTTCGCGTATGCGTCGGACCGCCCCTGGTTCTTAACAAAGTTTTCAAAGACTACTCAGGGATTTAGCAAAGAAAATACAGTATTTCTGAAAAAGCATGAATTACCCATACCATTTTAAAGATTCTACATTAACTAATGTCATCATGCTAGTGGGTTTTTTTGAAGCAGATTTTCAATTTTTATATATGTATGTATATGTGTGTGTGTATATATATGTATATATAATAAAAGAGAATGTTTGTATGTTTGTATGTGGCAGCTTTCTGATTGGTTGCCACTGTGGGATTATTTGCATAACGCCTCTGATTGGCCAACACCACCAACATTCCGACACTCTAAAGTGGCTGGGGGGGGGGGGTAAGGAAAAGGCCTGAGGCAGTCAGACATGGTGGGAGTTTAAGGCCCAAACACTTTCCGGCCCCCAACAATGACAGAACAAGACCAAACTTGGCACACAGAACCCCCAAGACCCACTCTACATCCTGGTGCAGTTTGAGGATGGAGCATGGATGATGGGACTTGCAGTGCTTAGAGCACTGTGACCCACACCAATGATGGATCAGGACCAAACTTGGCACACAGAGGCCCAATGGCCCACTTTACAACCTAGAGCACTTTAGGGCAGGATGGGCCACAAATGATGGGATTTGCAGTACCGTCACCCGATTCAATTCCCTCAGAACACTGCAGCCCCTACAAATCACAGACCAGGCCCAAACTTGCCACACAGACTATTCATGATCCAGTCTACATCCTGCTGCAGTTCTAAGGGGGATGGACCATGGATGATGGGACTTGCAGTACCTTCACTCACTTCCTGAAAACAATGCAACCTTCATCCACTCACCAATAAATACCAAACTTGCCACACAGAGCACCCATGACCCACTCTACATCCTGCTGCAGTTTGAACGATGGACCATGGATGATGGGGCTTGAAGTACCTCCACTCATTTCCCGAGACCGCTGCAACCCTCATCCAATTACTAATCAAGACCAAACTTGGTACACAGATCCCCCATGACCCACTCTATATCCTGCTACAGTTTGGAGGAGGGTGGCCCACAGGTGATGGGACTTGCAGTACCCCCACAGAATATGTGATCTGTAGTACTTTCAAACCTTGAATTTCCCACAGACCACTGCGGCCCTGAACAAGGACCGATAAAGATGAAACTTGGCACACAGTGCCCCCATGACCCACTCTCCATCCTACTGCAGTTTAGAGGAGGGCGAACCATGAAGGATGGGACTTCAAGTACCTCTACTCATTCCCCAAGACTGCTGCAGCCCCCATCAAAGACCATACTTGGCACACAGAACCCCCTTGACCCACTCTCCATTCTACTGCAGTATGGAGGAGGGTGGACCATGGATGATGGGACTTGAAGTACCAAAGACCAACCTTGGCACACAATGCCTTTCTCAAATAACCCGGGCAGCGCTGGGTCCACAAGCTAGTATATATATATAATACAGTTAATGGTCATCTGGCAAGTTAATCAACTATAATATACTCCTAAGAAAAATATTGTGTCCTGCTGAAAAGGGCTAGGACTTTATGTAGCAGTAACCAGTCCAGTACCACAAAACTTTTACGGCACTGCCCCTTTAGTACATCTTGTTCTTGCTGCCAACTCGCCCCTCAAGTTTGTTGAGTGATAATCACTTCTTCCGCTTCTTGTGTATTGGCATGTTATGTTCCTGGTCTAGATTCCATAGTGAACTCCCTCTTGCCAGAACTTGCCCTAAAATGCCAACGCAGGGAGGTAAAACATGGTCAGCTGCAAACTGTTCCTGACCCTAATCCTGTGAACACCATCTATTCCCTATTTCCTTATAAAAGGCTTCTAACACTCCTCTTAAGGCTGTGTTTTGAAATCAACAATAATTACTGGTATGGTATACCTTATAGTTGGCTATTTTTTTTTTGTATTCCCTTGACTTAGCATCAAAGGTACCCTTTGAAGTAAAAATGTGGTAGACTCTAAGCCAGAAATTATATAGGTTTAAAGATCAAATTCCATTTGATCTTGGAAACTAAACAGGGTCAATCCTGATTGGTATTTGGATGGGAGTCTGCCAATGCAGTGTTTTTCAACCTTCTTTGAGCTGCGGCACATTTTTTACATTTACAAAATCCTGGGGCACATATATGCCCTGGAAGTACTCCTGGAAACTGTCAGAACAGATAAAAATCTAAAAGGTCTAGAGCAGGGGTGCTCATTACAGTGATCGGGAGCACCTAGGTGATCTTCGGCCCTCTTCCAGGTGATCTTTGGGCCTCACCAGCCGGATGGCGCGCTCCTGCCATGTGCGCTCCCGCCGCCGCCTTCGTGAGGCTTCTTTTGCCAAAATGAGGCTTTAGTGGGCGGGCCCTGGCGCTCGTCTTGCCACGCACGGTGTGGTGACATGACCGCCCATTGGTTGCTGCTGGGGGGGGGGAGCAAGGCGAAGGCACGCGCACGGATAGGATGCGAGGCTGTGGGAGGGATGGAGGGAATGTGTGTGTGAGAGAGAGAGAGAGCCAAGGAGAGAAGAAAGAAATCCAGAGAACGTTTTCAGATCCTTTTGGCAGGCAGGCAGGCAGGCGGGCGGGCGCTGGAAGGAGAGAGGGAGAGAGAAAGAGGCAAAGGAGGATGGGCAAAGTAGGGAAAAGCCAAGCAAGCCCCACCGCAAACCCTGCTGCTGCCCTCGGGACTCCCATTCCAAGCCGAGACCTGGGCGAGCGAGCTGTGTGGGGCTGCTTTCTTTCCTTGGTTGGGGGCGAGGAGGGAGGGCTCCGCCGTGTTCCTGGGGCTGAACCCGAGGAGGAGGGGGCTGCGGGGATGGAGACTCCACTTGCTGCTGCTGCTTGTGCCCTCACCGCCTTTCTCCGCCTCGCCCTCCCTCGCCCTCGAAGGAGAAAGGCGGCGAGGGCCCACGGGAGAGAGAGAGAGAGAGAGAGAGAGAGAGAGAGAGTGGCTCTTCAGAGCCGGCTAGGAAGAGCCACCCCCCCTCTCTCCCGTAGGCATGGACTGCCACCAGTGGGAGGGGTTCTCCTTCCTGCCAGTCATCCACTTGGGCGTCCTTTCTGAGTGACACCCCCGAACGGAAGGAAGCCCCCCCCCGCTGCATCTGTCACTTTGGGGAAGCACCTCTTCCACTCTTCCTTCTCCTGCCCAGGTAAGGAAGCCTCGAGGGAGGAGGGAGGGGGGAGGCTGCCGTGGGGAGGCTCCATCCTCACGTGGGTCTCTCTCTCGGTTGAGTTTCCTGGCCCAGGCAGCAGCCAGGCGGCCCCTCTTCCCAGCCCTGTGCCTTCCGAGCCACCGCCGAAGCCATATCTGGCCAGAGCGCTGGCGGGTGCGCCTATAAATACCCTCCTGCTGCGTGCGTGGGAGGAGCCTGCTGTGTATGCAAGAAGCAGGATGGGATGGGGATTTCCTGCTTCGCGAAAGCACACAGCAGGAAGGAGGAAGGCAACGAAGACATTAAGAGAGAGAGCGCACGCAGGCAAGGAGGATCCCCTTCCCGGGTGCGCGCAGCGGCGAGTTCATGGGCAGGCAAGAAAGAAGCCCCGCGCGGATGGAAGGCTGCAGTAGGAGTGTGCGAGCGCACACGCGCACGCTCACATGCACAACAGGTGATCTTTTCAACTTGATTGTTCATATAGTAGCTCGCATGATGAAAAAGTGTGGGCACCCCTGGTCTAGAGGTCATGAGGGAAGAGTTCAAAATAAGAGCGTTTGCTGATGACTTGGTGTGTATCATTGAGAATCCAACAGAAGATGCCAGCAAATGGGTGAAAAGGTTAGAGGAGTGCCTGACAACTTTGCCCAGTACCTAGGAGCAGTGACGAGATGGCTACGGGCCCACAAACTGAAAGTAAATCCAGCAAAGACTGAAATTTTGTGGCCGGGCCGCCCATTAGAACTAGTCAATCCACTGCCACCCTTCGAAGGGGAACCGCTGACTCCATCCTCCACTGTGAAGAGCCTCGGTGTCATCCTGGACTCTAAAATGACGATGGAGGCCCAGATCGCCTCCACGAGCAAAAGGGCCTTCTTCCACCTACGTCAAGCGAGGCAACTGGCGCCCTATCTACCAACGGAAGCGCTAGCCACGGTTACATCAAGGCTGGATTACTGCAACACCTTATACGTGGGTCTACCTCGGTCAGTAACTCGCAAGCTCCAGATTGTATAAAATGCTGCCGCCAGGCTCCTCACAAAAACACCAATGAGGTGTCACATAACGCCATCCTTACAGCATTTGCACTGGTTGCCGATCAAGTACAGAATCCTTTATAAGGCCCTGACCCTGACATTTAAGGCCTTGCGGGGCCAGGGTCCTACATACTTAAAAGACTGTCTGATCCCACCTATCCATCTGAGAGCACCACGGCCAGCCTACGAGGACCTTCTCTGTGTCCCGGGTCTGAGAGAGGCTCATTTGGAGTCCACGAGGCAGAGATCTTTCTCCATTGTGGCCCCTGTCCTGTGGAACTCTCTGCTGCCGGACCAAAGAGCCATCCTTGACCTGCCTTCATTTCTGGCGGCACTTAAGACATGGCTATTTAGAGGAGCATATGCATAAGTGACAATCAGTGACCTGGAATCTGCCTATTCCAATATTTTAACATTTTAGTATTTTACTATTTTAATATTTTAGTATTGTAAATGCCAAGCTGTGTAAGTCGCCCGGAGCACATTTGTGGAGGGCGACTCATAAATAATAAGAGTTCGGGAAAGACTCAGGCTTCAGAATAAATAAAAATAAAACAAAGATGCTTTCTAAAAACCTAACCCAAGATGAGAGGGAAGCAATCCAAAAGGAAGTAGGAATTGAGGTAGTAAACAAAATAAAATATCTGGGAATTAATATAACACCAAATAATATAAATCTAGTAAAAAAAAATTACAAAATACTATGGAGAGATATAAAAAAAACAACTTAGAGAGATGGAAATTCCTAAACCTGTCACTCCTGGGAGGAATTTCCCTAATTAAAATGAACATCTTACCCAAGATGCTTTTCCTATTCAGAAATCTTCCCATACTAAAAACGACAAAATGTTCTTAATATGAAAAAAAGACCTCACAAAATTCATCTGAAGGGGGGGAAAAACCCCAGAATTAAATGGATCAACATGATAGATGCAAGCGGAAGAGGGGGACTGGGAGTCCCAGATTTGAAAAGCTACTATGAGGCCAGCGTTTTAGAATGGGTATGTGACTGGGCAAATCTGGAAAATCAAAGACTTCTAGCTTTATTTATTACTTTATTATTATTACTTTGGACTTTTTCGCCGCTGAACTCCGTGAGGCTCGCAGCGGCTTACAAGGCCAAGAGGCAACAAACACAAGCAATAAATAACGGACAGGACAATACAACAACCAAGGAATGGGGGGAAGGGGACAGAGTCAGGGTCGGGCGTAGCAGTGATGGTCCGGGGCCTAGGCTGGACCCACTAAACCATCAAAGGATGGGAGGCTGGGGGGTCTTGAGGGGAATCCCCACCGCTGGCCACAGCAACAAGGTGTGGGCCGGCTTCCTCCGTCCCGCAGCCCGGCAAGAGAAGTCGGGCATAGTGGAGAGGTGTTGTTCATCGGCCTCAGGTGTGGCCGGCGGCTGCGCTCGAAGCCCAAGCCCCAGAAGGTTCGAGGGAGAAAAAATCGCCCAGGCCTGGGCTCAGGGGCAGAGGGCATCCTCCCTTCCTGGTGGCTGGGAGGACGGGCGAAAAGTCCGGGGAGTTGGTGACCCCGGTGCAGAAGGTCTCTGGGGGGGTCGGAGGGAAGGAGGCTGATGCTCCTCGACCTGCAACGACGCCTTCTCCGGCGGCGATACAGCTCCCGCTTGAGGGGTCTGCTCGAGGTGTTGTCCTCTAGGTTGGCAGCCTTCGGAGTTGTTCCCCTACAAACTGGGCCACCGGGCTTACCCTGGTCACCAACCGGTGACGGGACAGGAGGTGGTCCGGGTAGGGTCTCCGGGGCCGCCATCAGCAGGCGGCAAGCCCGGTGGCGGGGCTGAGCCCCAGGGGCCCTTGCCAGCACTTGGGAGACATTGAAGGCCTCCGGTGACGCTGGCCGGGTACCCGGTAGCAATGGGTGTTCTGGATCCAGGAGGGGCGGGGTCGAAGCGCCCAACGTGGGCGGGGTGGGAGACGCCGAGCGGATCGAGCCAGGCGCCATCTTGGTGGACTTGGCCACCGCCCGTTCCTCCTGACCAGGGGGGGGGGCCGCGCCCCAGCGCCCTCCATGGACTCCACCATGGGTCCTGCGTGGTTCCCGCCGTGGGATAGGATCTGAGGGTGGGATGGCACGGTTATCTGTTGTATGGGAAGGAGAATAGAGGGTAACTTCAGAAACCATGCTTTGGGAAGGTCATTGTTGGGAACATAGCTAAAATATAAAGACCTACTATACAGGAAAACCCCACAATGGGTAGCCCCCCAAGAAGCCCACCATAGAAGACAACTTGGGAAAAAGGTATGGATAAGATATTCAGAAATGCTAAGAACCCAAGGGGGAGAAATAAAGTTAAAAGAACACCAGGACTTATTACAGTATGATGAATCGATAAACTGGTATCAGTATGCACGATTGACAAAGATATTCCAAAACGATAAAAAAAGGGGTTCGAAACACAACCAAACTTTTGGGATGTAGTACTACAGAAATAAAACAAAAGAATTAGAACTATATATCAAAACCTGCTGATATGGCAGACCAAAAGAGACCAAATTAAAGAATGCATGGTAAAATGGTCACAAAATATAGGCCAAGCAATTCCCTTGGCAAAATGGGAGAGAATTTGGAAAATCCACCTTAAGTACACATACTTATACGAACTCAAGGAAAACATCATAAAAATGGTACATAGATGGTACTTGACGCCAATAAAAATTGCAAAGTACAGTAAAAACTACTCCCAAAAATGTTGGAAGTGTAGACATGAGGTGGGACATTTTTTCCACCTGTGGTGGAATTGTAAGAAAGTTAAAAAAAAATTGGAAAAACATACAGAAGGAATTGCAAACAGCTCTTAATTTAGAACTGATGTTTAAACCTGAGTATTTCCTCTTAGGCCTTCTAGACTTTGATGTAGACAGAAACACAGAAAAACTTTTTATCTATTGTGTCATAGCGGCCAGGATGACCCTGGCAAAACACTGGAAAACCGAAGTCATCCCGCAAATCGAGGAGTGGAAGAAGAAAATACATGAGATAATCAAAATGGACTGCCTCTCTTTTGCCCTAGACCAGGGGTGCCCACACTTTTTCATCATGCGAGCTACTATATGAACAATCAAGTTGAAAAGATCACCTGTTGTGCATGTGAGCGCGTGCGCATGCGTGCGCGTGCGTGCGCTCGCTCCTACTGCAGCTTTCCGTCCACGTGGGGCTTCTTTCTTGCCTGCCCACGAACTCGCCGCCGCGTGCACCCGGGAAGGGGACCCTCCTTGCCTGCGCACGCGCTCTCTTAATGTCTTCGTTGTCTTCCTCCTTCCTGCTGCGTGCTTTCGCAAAGCAGGAAGTCCCCATCCCGTCCTGCTTCTTGCGTGCACAGCAGGCCCCTCCCACGCACGCAGCAGGAGGGTATTTATATGCACACACCCGCCAGTGCTCCGGCCAGATATGGCTGCAGCGGCGGCTCGGAAGGTGCAGGGCTGGGAAGAGGGGCCGCCCGGCTGCTGCCTGGGCCTGGGAATTCAACTGAGAGAGGGACCCACGTGAGGCTGGAGCCTCCCCACGGCAGCCTCCCCCCCTCCCTCCGCCCTCGAGGCTTCCTTACCTGGGCAGGAGAAGGAAGAGTGGAAGAGGTGCTTCCCCAAAGTGACAGATGCAGCGGGCGGGGGGGGGGGCTTCCTTCCTTTCGAGGGTGTCACTCAGAAAGGACGCCCAAGTGGACGGCTGGCAGGAAGGAGGACCCCTCCCACTGGTGGCAGTCCATGCCCATGGGGGGGAGCCACCCCCCTCTCTCTCCCCCTCTCTCCCCCGTGGGCCCTCGCCGCCTTTCCCCTTCGAGGGCGAGGGAGGGCGAGGCGGAGAAAGGCGGCGAGGGCACACGCAGCAGCAGCAAGGTTTGCGGAGGGGCTTGCTTGGCTTTGCCCCACTTTGCCCGGTCTCCTTCGCCTCTTTCTCTCTCCCTCTCTCCTTCCAGCGCCTGCCTGCCTGCCAAAAGGATCCGAAAAGGTTCTCCGGATTTCTTTCTTCTCTCCTTCTCTCCTTGGCTCTCTCTCTCTCTCTCACACACACACATTCCCTCCGTCCCTCCCACAGCCTCGCATTCTATCCGTGTGCGTGCCTTCGCCTTGCTCCCCCCCCCCCAGCAGCAACCAATGGGCGGTCATGTCACCACACCGTGCGTGGCAAGACGAGCGCCAGGGCCCGCCCACTAAAGCCTCATTTTGGCAAAAGAAGCCCCGCGAAGGCGACGGCGAGAGCGCACATGCGCGAGCGTGGCAGGAGTGCGCCATCTGGCTGGTGAGGCCCAAAGATCACCTGGAAGAGGGCCAAAGATCACCTAGGTGCTCCCGATCACCGTAATGAGCACCCCTGCCCTAGACCATGATAACATGATTAAGAAGACTGATTGGTCGCCGATTATTAATCACTTCGAAGAATATACTACAGATTGGATTTCAGATTGTATATAGTAAACTGCCAATGGGCTTTTTTCTTCTTATAAATGACACCACGGGAGAAAATATCAAAAGAGATGTTGTTATCTCTGCAGATGATTTAAGTTGTTGTTGGGGCAGGAAGTCCTGCCATTATGTTGTAGGAAATTGTCTATTTGTTTCGTCCTACTGTGGGGGGAGGTTGTTCGTTGTATGCGGAGTGTCTATGTCTATGTTCAAGATGTTTTACTTTTATTACAAATCCAAATAAAAAGCATTAAAAAAATAATCCTGGGGCACACCACCAACCAAAATGACACAAAATGACACTCTAACACAGTAATACATATAGTTAATATGTTTTAAAATGTATTTATACACTCAGTGGCAGAAAGACACAAACTTCCCACACAGAACTCCCATAACCAAGAGGAAATACTGTAAGAGTTTGGTGGGCATTGACCTTGAGTTTGGAAGTTGTAGTTCACCTACATCCAGAGAGCACTGTGGACTCAAACAATGTTATGTTATGTTGTTGTTTGTTTTCTATCCAGCATCACAATGTTGGAAGGAGGCTTCAACTCCCACCATTCCTAACAGCCGGAGGACCTTTCCTGCTTAAATGACTGAGACGGAAAAAGGAAAAGAGCCTGAGGCTGCTAGGAATGGTAGGAGTTGGAGTCCAAAGCACCTGGAAGGTCCAAGTTTGCCTATGCCAGCTTTTGACAGAGACCTCTTCCTCCCCCTTCCCCTTCGCGCCCTTTCTTCCCCCTCCTGCTGAACACTTACTTTTTCTTCTACACTGCCGCTTCTGCTGCCATTTTGATCCGAGGGGGCAGCGTGAGCGTGTTCAGAAGGGGAGGGGGGAGGGAGGAAGACGTGACTCGTGCGGGCGCTACTGTGCAGACTCGCCCCAGAGCAAAGCAAGGCAAAGCGAGCAGAGCGAGGCTGGGAAGAAGGGAGCCCGAGTGGAGAAGAAAAAGTGTTCGGTAGGAGGGGGAAGGGTATTGGAGGTTCCAATTTCCCACGGCACACCTGATGATCACTCACGGCACACTGGTTGGGAAACACTGTGCCAATGAATACCAGGTACTATGGATGACATTGCGGAGGAATATTCCCTGCCTAAGAAATTCATGGCATCGGCATATGCCAACAGGCAACTTGAAAGCATACACAAATGGTTTGCAGATAGGCACATTCTGTTACCATTATACATAACCATTAACTACGATTGTTGGGATTTGTAAACCAACAGGACCTTGAAAGCCATATTTTCCTCATTTGTGGATCAGGAGATGGGAAGGCGTAGAAAAGGAACGTTGGCAGCTGTATTTCCATGAATCTACACAGGATCAGATTTGTCAGTATTTCAACAGACATTTAGCATACACCACTATAGCCTGCTAACTGGAAGTGCCACAAACTGAACTTTGAACCTTTTACAAACCTACTTACTGAATTAGTCTTGCCAACTTCCATTCCAGGGATGCTACAACATAATGGTCTACTGTCCTTACACATTGCTTACGGACTTTAGCACTGTAGGAAAAAGATGCTACAGTGGATGAGCATATAGTCTGTCCAAGGAAGATCTATGCCAAGTATTTCAGTGGATTGTACACTGGATTGTTCAACTTAAGCCATCTGAGGGCTCGCACTAAGACTCTAAACTATCTAGTCCGTGAGCTGCTTTTTGCTGATGATGCTGCCCTTGTCGCCCAGACAGAAGCAGCCCTGCAGCGCCTAACATCTTGCTTTGTAGCAGCTGCAGAGCTATTTGGGCTGGAAGTCAGCCTGAAGAAAACGGAAGTCCTCTACCAGCCTGCACCACAGGAAGAACACCATCATCCCCAAGTCAGCATAGGCACATCTGTGCTTAAGTCCGTTCAGCAGTTCACCTACCTGGGAAGCATTATCTCTTCAGACGCCAAGATTGACAAAGAGATAGATCACAGATTATCAAAGGCATATAGTGCATTTGGAAGGCTTCACAAAAGAGTCTGGAGCAACAAGAACCTGAGGCAAAGTACCAAAATCAGTGTGTACAGAGCTATCATACTGTCCATCCTCCTCTATGGGTCTGAAACATGGGTCACCTATCGCCAACACCTACGACTCCTCGAACGCTTTCATCAGCGCTGTCTTCGCACAATCCTAAATATACACTGGACCAACTATGTGACTAATGTTGCTGTCCTTGAGCAAGTAGGGATCACCAGCATTGAGGCCATTCTATTGAGAACACAGCTGCGCTGGGCAGGGCACGTCTCTAGGATGGAGGACCACCGCCTCCCAAAGATACTACTCTATGGTGAACTCGCCACGGGTCAGCACAAGAGAGGTGTCCCCAAAAAGAGATATAAGGACTCCCTGAAACAACACCTCAGGCTCAGCCAGATTGATCATCAACAATGGTCCACCCTGGCCTCACATCGGGAGGCATGGAGATGCACTATCCACAATGCTGCGGCCTCTTTCGAGAAGACCCGCCGAATGAGTCTCGAAGAGAAACAACAACGCAGAAAGAACCGCAACTTGGAAACAACATCACCCAAGGAGACTTTCTGCTGTGCTTTCTGCAACTGAACTTGCCTATCTCAGATTGGCCTTTTTAGTCATCAACACGCTTGTAAAAAGCGTGGGATGAGTCCTTCCTGAATCTTCGTTGGCGAAGTAATGCTGAGAGAGAGAGCGAGACTGGATTTAAATACAATCCAAAACTAAGCCAACTCAGCCAAAAGTATTAATAGGAACAGGCACTTGTTAGCTAAAAAAATGGGGCCAAATATGAAAAAAATGATAAGAGTATATAATTTCATTCTAGAGGATGGGCACCTGTGACTTGTGAAGTAAGAACACAACAGATGCCATAGACTGCAACAAGACAAATCAGTAGGTGCAATAGTGACGCAATACTGAACTCCTCCTAGAAGCTAAAATGATCAAACTGGAGTTATCTTCTTTTGGCTTTATCAGAAAACACAACTCTTTAGAAACTATGATGCTTGGTAACAACTTTTGAGATTGCAAAAATAGTCATTACGGAGGTCTCTCAATTAGTTGTCATAAGTTGATGCCAACTTGATGGCATGTCGAACTCACAACCAATGAGTCCGAGTCAATGGATTGGCAAGGGACTGCAGTCCAGTATTTCACTCCTGAACTAAAGAATGCTTACTTAAGCAGAGAAACTTCCGAAGTCGAACTACAGGCAAAGATCATGGAACACAGGGGCCTTGAGAGAGTGGAAGGGACTGGCAACCAAATGGAAAAGAGTGTATGATTAGAAAATGTAAATTAAATGCCCTCTTCACCCTGAATTGGGAGATGAAACCCCATCTTTGCTTCACTTCATAGGCTGAAAAGAATTTCAATTTTGTCACTAAGGGCTAATCTGATTTACACACTTGAAGGCAACAATGCCTGTACTTGGGGCTAAGGGCATAGTTTGAGACTCCATTAATATTGCTAGCTAAGCCTCTTGCCCTACCCCAGTGGTTCTCAACCTGGGGGTCGGGACCCCTACCAAAGGTGCCAAAGACCATCAGACAAAACAGTATTTCTGTGGATTATGGGGGTTCTGTGTGTAGGATTGTAGTTCTATTGGTCAAGGCTCTTTGATTGTAGGTCAACTATAAATCCCAGAAACTACAATTCCCAAATGTCAAGGTCTATTTTCCAAAAACTCCACCACTTTTCACATTTGGGTATATTGAGGATTCGTGCTGTTTGGTCCAGATCCATTACTGTTTAAGTGCACATGCTCTCTGGATGCAGGTGAACTACAACTTCAAAACTCAAGGACAATGCCCACCAAACACTTCCAGTATTTACTGTTGGTCATGGGAGTTCTGTGTACCAAGTTTGGTTGAATTCCATCGTTGGTGGTGTTTAGAATGCTCTTTGATTGTAGGTAAACTATAAATCTCAACTCCCAAATGACAAAATCACACCCCACCCCCAACCCTGCCAGTATTCAAATTTGGGCGTAATGAGTATTTGTGCCAAATTTGGTCAAGTGAATGAAAATACATCCTGTATATCTGATATTTACATTATGATTCATAACAGTAGCAAAACTACAGTTATGGAGCAGCAAAAGAACACCAAATAATGTTATGATTGGGAGTCACCACAACATGAGGAACTGTATTAATGGGTCACGGTATTAGGAAGGTTGAGAACCACTGTCCTACGCATATTAATTACTAGCACACGATTTCAAAATATTGTATATAACAGGGAAACCATTTTATTAGAATTTGGGAGATGGCAGCATTGAAATACAAAACTATTTACAAGGGCAACAGAACCTAAAGAAAGGTGTTGAGAAAAATTGGAAAACTGCACGGTATCCATAAGGGGTGTGTGTGTGTGTGTGGGGGGTGATGTTAGTTCCTGCATCATTTGGATCAGGGGTGCTCATTAGGTAGATCGCGATCGACCGGTCGATCCCAGGACCGAAGGTCGATCCCAGCTGGATGGGGCACTTCTGAGGGGGTGGAGCCAGGTCGTGCAAAGCCCCGCCCCTCCCCCCTGGCTTTAGCGCTTCCGCAGCTTCTGGAGGCAAGGGGGGGAGGGAATGCCAAGCCAGTAGTGGCATAGATAGCCACTACTGGCTTGCCATTTCCCCCCCGCTTGCTTTCAAAAGCTGCGGAAGCCGCGCAAAGCCCCACCCCCTTCCCCTTTGACTTTAGCGCTTCCGCAGCTTGTGGAGGCAAGGGGGTGGGAATGCCAAGCCAGTAGTGGCAGATAGCCACTACTGGCTTGGCATTCCCCCCCCCCTTGCCTCCAGAAGCTGTGGAAACGCTAAAGCCAAAGGGGAAGGGGGTGGAGCCAGGCTGTGCAAAGCCCCGCCCCCTTCCCCCTGCTCCGCCCAGGTAGATCTTTCAGACTTGGTTTTATTAGAAGTAGCTCGCATGCTGAAAAAGTGTGGGCACCCCTGATTTGGAGCATCTGAAGTATAGAACAAAGTGGAGGAAAAAAAAAGTTTCCACGGCCAACATTGTTATAAAATGCTTTAATAAATAGTTTTCTTCCGAAAGCTATAGAAGAACATTGTCAAACAAAAGGTACTGCACAGAAGTTCCTGCAAAGCAATTCCTGCGTTCATGTATAAAACAAAAAGTGGTTTCAAAAATATTCTGGGTTACACTGAGTGGCCAAAATGTTGAGAGAGAAACATCAATTTATCTTTGCAATGATAGGATATATTTAAGTAAGGTAGGAGTAGGTTTCCCCAATAATTAAAATAAAGATATAGCTCATTTCTTTAATAATAAAGCTTTTTTTTTCTTAAAAAACAAACAAAAAAAAACAAAACCAGCAACAACAATCACCCCACAAATAATGCACAAGCCTTCCGTTTATTAATAGCCATTTCTCGTTGTGAGGTATTCCACCTTCTGAGATGGAACCAGTTGTCTGGAAGGAACGGCCCTTCTAAATGGTTCTCCCTTTTTGCATCAAGAGACGCAATCCACCTGGCATGATGTTGCTACGCGGTGAATTCACCCACCTCCACAAGTAGCAGCCGATGAAGTGGAGCAGAGGTGGACGAACCCAATATGGTCGCATCATCATGTCAAATACTTGGAACCACTCACAGCTGATCGGGGGAAGGAAGAAACCAAGAGCTGTTCATTCAGCTGCAATGCCTGATTCCAGTCTGAGTTTGCCAACCTTTTCCCTCCCCCAAAGAGGCAAATTAGCGTTAACAGAAACAAGAAATGAGAGAGAAAAAAGAAATTGTTCCCTTCATTAGGCCTGTATTTTTTTTATAAAAAAAAATGCAAAAAAGCAATACCACATGTAATAGACATTCACAAAAGGAAAAAAAATTGCCTTGATATCTTTATACTGTACAGTATACTTACTTTCTGCATTCTTGAGATGTAAGGAAACAGTTTGGATCTATTTACATGTGAAATGGTTGCGATACATTGAAAAAAAAAGTACAAAAATTGTGACCAACAGATTCCCAACATTGATTGCATTAACATCACTTTCTAATATGGACATAATACCAAAATAAGTTTTTTTTGCATCCATTTTGTTTGTTTGTTTGTTTAGAAACTGCCATAAAACTTCCCTTTCTGCGACATAAATTAAAAAGGAATGACGTTTAAAAAGACCAAAAATATTTTTAAGTTATTAACTCAAATATACAGAAGTGATTCACTTAAATATGTACATATTTACACACACAAAAAAAAATGCACTCGCACAATCTGAAAATAAACCAGATCAGTCTGAGGACATAAAATATCCTGTTGTGGTAAACTTTAGATGGGAATGGCAGTCTTTGACAGTTGCTATAGAAAAAGAAAGCTGAAATTTCAAGGCACTTGACTCGTGTGTCAATACTGCAATCCTAAGATAAATTCAAAAGAATTGACATATTCAAATCAAAAAAGGCCACTTTTTTTTTTCAAACCACAGTTTGAGAGATCTCTATAGACTTTCACTTTTTTGTTGTTCCAAAAAAATAAGGCAAATTTTTCTGGGAGGAAAAACTTGCAGAAGTTAAGTGCAGGGAGCGGCTTGTAGTAAGGATTCAAATGAACAGCTCATGAGGAATATCTCTTTGTTCTTCATGTTCAGGAACTTCCTCAACCAGGAGGTTTTAAAGCCACTGTTGTTAACAGGTAAAAAAAGAACCCATTTGGTAAACAGTGAGGAGTCTTGAGTGATAAACTTTATGAAATAATTGGAAATACAAACTTCCCTCCTCTGCCACACAGCAAGTGTATTCTACGTAAAATTTACAAAAATAGCAACTATCAAAGATTACTCTATCATCTGACAGTCATTGAATAATTTATACAAGGCTAAAAGAAACAAAATAATTTTTATTTTCTCATTTTAGATTTTTTTATTCAAAATAAAGTAACTATGAACATTTTTGACTCCAGACAATAATAATGTCCTTGATGCAGACAGAGTGGAGACGCCCAATTCTCCAACACCATTCAACGCAGGCCGTATGGCCATGGTCCAAACACCGGCTTAGTCTCTTCCGCCTTCAAGATGTGTTGTGTTCACATTTTTTACACATCTGTTGTCTATTTTGGTTGTCTGAAGAGATTTCTTAATAGGACTATTCTCTAGCGAGTCCACTGCCTTTGTTGACAAAGGCTTTGAAAGTTTGTGAGAGAGGAATTTGTCCACTTCCATGACCTCCCTCTCCTCCTCCTCCTCCTCCTCATACTCAATATACTCCTCTACTCCGTCGTAAGTTCTTTTTTGAGGAGATATAAATTTTTTATGTTCGTAATGGATGCCTTTTTGACTGTAAGGTCTCTCTATGGGATTCCGTATGGGATTTAGAGGCGCCCACTGATTATTCGCAGCCTCTTCTCTGGGTGGGCGGGTTCTCTCTCTCTCTTTTCTTCTCTTTCGCGTCCACCACACACAGATGATTATGCAGGTTAAACAGACAATAGCAAAAACTGCACAGAGGATTGGAACCAGGTAATCTAGGAAACAAGTCAAACACACAGCCCAGTGAGCAAAAAACAGTAATCAGGACAGAGCAAAGGTGCTTGTAAGCTAAGTCAAGAGAAAACACACTAAATAATAGTTCCAGTGGCATAACGCGAATATTATTGTTGTTCAATCAATACTACTTTCTCAAATGTCTTATGAATTTGGGTCCTCTAAGCCAGTCTTTCTCAACCAGTGTGCCGTGGCACACTAGTGTGCCGTGACGGACCTCCTGCTGTGCCGCGAGAAAAGCTCTCTGCCCCCCTTCCTCCCCCCCTTCCTGCCAAACTCCAGCTGCTTGGGGGAGGAGGAGGAAGGGCCGGGCAGTGGCAAAGAAAAAGAAGAAGGGACCGGGGCGCCGCCTCCTTCAGCTGTTTCCCCAGCCAGCCTCCAATCTGCCATGACTCCCACCATGACTCTCGCCCCTTGCCCACTGAAGCCCGTTCACCACTCATGCTCCTCCTCTGTAGGTGAGCTGAAGCTGGGGGGAGCGGGCGGGGCATGGCGCGGCCTGGCTCTGCCCCCTCCCCCGGCTTCGGTACTCCCAGCAGCTGCTCCAGCCTTGAGGGGATAGTGCCAAGCCAGCATTGTGCTGGCTCTGGCACCGCTGGCTTGGCACTGCCCCCTCAAGCTGGAGCAGCTGCTGGGAGAGGTGAAGCCGGGGGTAGGGGGCGGGGCATGGCGCAGCCTGGCTCTGCCCCCTCCCCGGCTTCGGCACTCCCAGCAGCTGCTCCCAGCAGGCCACCAACCCCCAGCTGTTCTTTACTGTGTTAGAGTGTCATTTTGTGTCACTTTGGTTGGTGGTGTGCCCCCGGATTTTTTTAATGTTAAAAGTGTGCCGCGGCTCAAAAAAGGTTGAGAAACACTGCTCTAAGCATGTTGAACAAGGAAAATAGGAAACAACAAAAGGAAGCCTGTTTGAAAATAATAATATAATAAGTTTATTTTTGCACCCCGCCTCCATCTCTCTCCCCAAGAGGACTCGGGATGGCTTATATGGGGACGAGCCCATGTAAGCCACCCCACACACATTTGTATATTATTCCCAAGGTGATCTACTTTGAAACAGATTTTACTTCTAAAGTCTGCACCCCACTCCCCTAGGAGCCCCGGGTGGTGCAATGGGTTAAACCCTTTTGCCGGCAAGACTCCTGACCAAAAGGTCAGCAGTTTGAATCCAGGGAGCAGGGTGAGCTCCTGTCTGTCAGCTCCAGCTTCTCATGAAGGGACATGAGAGAAGCCTCCCACAGGATGGCGAAACATCCTTGTGTCCCTGGGGCAACATCCTTGCAGACGCTAAATTTATCTCACACCTAAAGCGAATTGCAGTTCTCAAGCCACTCCTGACACAAAAAACCCCTTCCCTTGCAAATCTGAGGGTACAACCTCAAAATAAATAAATATATGAACCCACTAATAAGAAACAGTAAAGTTGGGCACACAAAGAAAGCCTACATTGTAAAGTCATTAAAAATGAAGCGGGAAGCTGTACTATAGTTAGTGTGAAGTCTGTCATTTGAACTACTAGGCAAGCACATTAGACCCAAGTAGTATGCACAGAGGTCTTTCTGTTCAATCACACCATCCTTGTTCCAGGGAGAGAATGAAATTTCATATTGTTATTACTCCTCTTCCAGGAACAAGAACTAAACTTAACAGTATGTATCACATTCTTTATTGGCTGTTTCCTACTTCTATGTACAATATAGCTAATGCATAACAAGTGGAAAACCAGCTTTGTTTTGGTAGGTAGAACTTCCCCAATTATCTATTTCTAAGTTGCAGTCTTAGGAAGTGCTGGGTTGTTGTGAGTTTTCTGGGATGTTTGACCATGTTCCAGAAGCATTCTCTCCTGACGTTTCGCTCACATCTATGGCACGCAACCTCAGAGGTTATGAGGTATGTTGGGAACTATGAAAATGGGATTTATATACCTGTGGAATAATGTCCAGGGTGGGAGAAAGAACTCTTATATGTCTGAGGCAAGTGTTATTGTTGTAATTGGTGAGCTTGATTAGCATTTAATGACCTTGCAGCTCCAAAGTCTGGCCACTTATAGCAACTCTTGTCTGTTGGAGGCAAGTGTGAATATTGCAGTTAATCACCTTGATTAGCATTGAAAAGCCTTGCAGCTCAAGGCCTGGCTGATTCCTGCTGGGGGGATCCTTTATTGGGAGGCATTAGCTGGCCCTGATTGCTTCATGTCTAGAATTCACCTGTTTCAGTGTCGTTCTTTCTTTACTGTCCTAATTTTAGAGTTTTTAAAATATTGTTACCCACCCACATTTTGTTCATTTTCATGGCTTCCTTTTTGTTGAAATTGTCGACATGCTTGTGGATTTCACACATCCTCACAACCTCTGAGAATGCCTGCCATAGATGTGGGTGAAATGTCAGGAGAGAATGCTTGTGGAGCATGGCCATATAGCAACCCAGCGATTCCAGCCATGAAAGCTTTCGATAACACAGTGCATTGCACGATTTAAAGAAATGAAAAGCAAAAGATATCTTACAAAGGAATCACAGAACTATATGGATTGTGTAGCTCCATTTCGAGGCAGGCTGCTAAAACTTAACATGTGTGCGCAAATACACATATACAATACCTGAAGGAGGATTCCCAACCACTACGGTCTCTATTTTGACTTCAATTACTGCCAGCATAACCGTGCTATTCTGTCGCTTTGTAATGGCGTTCACGATAGTATTGGCAGCATTCTGAATGAGGCTATTATCAATCTCATCTTGATGCGAGATGAAAGACTGGGAAAAGAAGATTAAAAAGAAAGTTCAAAACAAATGACTTCTTTCACTGTATTGACCAATTCTTCTTATTTAGGTGGGTAGACTGAAGTCCATGGACTTATCCTAGTTTGTTGTTAAAGCCTAGTGGTAGTATCAACCCCATATGAAAATATTATGCTAGTATCCTGCACCTTGTCATTAGAGTTCAGGCAACTGTACGGTTAAGTTACACATGGCGGACTTCCACATTATTTACACCACTGAGCTAAACTTAGTCATGCTTTGGAGTCTTTTGAGATATTATCTAGCTAGGCATTTACACTATTGATATAATACGTTATATATAACTGCCTACTCCCCTCAGTTTGCATCACAGCCGAGAGCATTCTCCAGTTGTACTAGTAAAGCAAAGATAGCCCAGCTAAGAATATCTGACCAATAACTGCGCCAAAAGCTGCAAGGGCCTCTCTCTGCTGGCCTTAACCACTGGGTGACAGCGAGCAGGTTTCGGACCTTGGGAAGCCCTCCGCTCAAATCTCCCTTCTGAGCTTCCAAGATGAACTCAGCTTACCTTTCCGGTTAAGGGTAGCCAAGGCATTTTGCTCTAGTAAGCAAACTCAACATGAGCAATAGCAGAGGGGCCATTGCCTTAACATGCATCAACACAAAAGCATCTATTCTGTTTTTCAGAGCAGGGTTTAGTTGTGAGCAACTGTCTATTTCCTGTACAATTTAGGCTGTAAGCAAAAATTTAGGGGACGAACTTTTCCAGCTTGGGTGCAGGTGTCCTACGGCAATATCTTTCCTTTGCTCTAATTATAAACAGCCCAAGGGGTAGTTCATTTTTTTCACATAATATTTCTCGTTTTTTTCAATCATGTGACAGCTTTCCCCTACTCTTGAGTCACTTGTTAAATGAGAATGGTTAAAACCCCTCTTTCCTCAGCTCTACAACTCCAAATCGAAACTGGAATGTCCCCATAGTTACTTTCAATAACTTTCATAATCATTCTCTATCTAGGAAGGAGGGACATCAGGTCATGCCTGTTCCAGGTGCTGCACCAAGCAGAGAGAGATTTGAAGTTTAAAGTGGAGTCCTGATATTTATTCTTTATTTATTTACTGTATTTATATCCTGCCTTTCTCAACCCCGAAGGGGACTCCAGATGGCTTACAGATAGGCAACAATTCAATGCATTAATAACAATATACAATAAAAATAAACATTAAAATTAAAATTAAGATTATATTTATTCAAAATTAAGATCAAAATTGGAATACATTAAAACATTTTAAAAACATTACAATCACTATAAAACCATGCTATCCGCAATCATAGTCCAGGTCATTCCGGTAGTCACTGCACATAATTCCAGTCCATCTATTGCACTATAGTTCTTCTCCGAAGGCTTCATCCCAAAGCCATGTTTTCATTCTCTTTCTAAAGGTCAGGAGGAAGGGGGCTGATCTAACATCACTGGGGAGGGAGTTCCACAGCGAAGGGGCCACCACTGAGAAGGCCCTGTCTCTCGTTCCCACCAATTGCGCCTGCAAAGGAGGCGGAACTGAGAGCAGGGCATCCCCGGACCATCTTAATCTCAGAGACGGTTCATAGGGGGGAAAAGAGGTAAGCTGAGCTGGAACCATTTAGGGTTATATACTCAATTCAGAACCAAATTATACAGTATTCTTTTTGTTACCTTTCCCATTTTTTTGTGGGGCTTCGGCCATTTGGGGCATAGCCTAGTGTGGGGCCATTTGGGGCATAGCCTAATTTCACAGTCCGCAGACCCCAGAGCATGTAAAAACAACCTGCAGATGATATCGCTCTAACACTGTCATGGCCATGCAACTGTTTCCCACAGAAGACTTAAAAAATATATTTACCCAATGAAGAAACATACAGATTTTCCCGCTTGAGGTATTTTCTTTCTCTGATTAATACGGATTTATTAATATGATTTATTAATATTAATAATTCTATCTTTTGGTTAAAACAGCTATTTCTGAATTTGGAGGGTTGTGGACGTCCCAAAATGTCCCTTTTCCAAGATATGGTGGGAGAATCCTGTCCTATCCAGTATAGTAATTTCTTGGCCAGGTCCATCTGACAATCAACAATGCATCCCCCCCCCCCCCCATGAGACAGGTCATGGGAATCCTTCACACTGTCTTCAGCTGGCAGACTCACAATCTTGCTATGATCAAAACAACTGCAATCAAAATATTCATGTATCAAAAACAGAAATGAATCCACTAGTACTCACCACAGCAACTTCCACTGCATTTTCTATGGAGTAGGACAGATCACACAACACTAACAACATCTTCTCACTAGAAACAGATCTAGTGGCTGGTAGGTATCTGATTTCAGAGCAAATGTTTTCAACAGTAGTGCTCTGTAAGAATGGAAGCAGAGGTGTCAATTTTTTTTATTAAAAAAATACAGTTTTGCAACAAATATGTATTACAGTTAACATCAACATATAGTAGAAGAAAGGACTTCACCTGTATGGTTTACCACATAATGCACAAAATATACAAGGGAGACTGAAAACATCAGAAATGATTTTTTATATTCAGTTGTCTCATTGTTATTTATTTATTTTTATTTATTTATTTATTGTTGGGCTTCTATGCCGCCACTCCCGGGAGGCTCGGGGCGGCTCATAAGCACCAGATAAAACAGAATAAAACAACGTATTAAACAATTAAGACACGGCAAATAAAACACATAAAACACCTTGTTTTTCTTTAGACTCTCTACCTTGGGGAAAAAAAATCTGAAATAGGAGCTGATTTTCACCAGATAAATTAAAGGTATATTAATGGAAGTCTGAAAGTGGGGTGGAGGCAGCTGATTCCAAGAGAGAGAACTGTACCCCATCCAACACAGCATCTCTTGGTGTGTGTCTCGAGGGGGCATGCATACTCCTGATCATGCATGATACAAATATTTTATCTTATGAATTAATGTGCATCACAGATGGTACAGATGCTTGCTCCCAACAATCTTGGAAAAACTGAGGACTATATTTATGCTGAATGCTAGAACTGGAATATTTGTGCAGCTGATGAGGTGTGCGTGTGTGCGTGCGTTCATGTAAGAATGCCACCTTCACAACTGCCCAGCCCTTCTCTGGAACTAAGGAAGTGTTTGGTTTCTAAGACAATACTAACAGCAATTACTTGCTGCCTACTCTTTAAAACTATTTTAAGACGAATATTTGATTGTACAATATAATCCATTGTGGAATGTATGCAAAAGTATTAAAAGCACTTCAATGAGATTCAAAGTGAAAGCTCCATTACTACACAGTTGGATATATACTTAGTTCCAAAACAAGTAAATTAACAAGACTTAAGATTCTCACCGGAGGTATTTTCTCTCTGTTAAAAATCAGAGTAATTCTTGCACAGCTGTTGTCCAAGTAGTTTGAATTGGGTGGACACTTGATGTTTGCAGGCAGAGGTTCCAATTCATTGCACTCTCCCCAGTCATCACAAGGTGGTTGGAAGCATTTGATATAAATGCTTTCTTGGCATTCCTGACCTCTTGAGCATTGGTAGCTAGCACGGTCCAAGTGTCTGGTAAACAAACAGGGTTTCCTCCCACACCATACCTAGAATCAACACAGCTCTTTTCATTTTTGCATATAGCAACTCGTCTGCAAATTATTAAAAATTTAGTAGACAACCTACTATCTGACTGCAAAGAGATTGAGGGGGTTGCCAAGGACAGAGACTGGAAATATAAACTGTTAAGACTGTCATCATTCCATAACACTATCCATGCTGGCTAGGGGTGATAGTTGGAAGTCCAACACTATCTGGAAGGCTGCGTATTTCCACTTCTGGCTGAGTCAATAAGAAGCAGATAGGTTTAAAGTGAAATATAATACAGTAGAGTCCTGTTTATCCAACTTTTGCTCATTCAACGTTCTGTATTATCCAACTGTAAGCTAAACTGCAGCCGCTCCCAAATCATCACACAGAAGACGCTCTGAGATTCATTGGTAACTTTACTGAGTAATACAAACAGGATCCAAGCCAGAAGTGGCGAGCACCTCTGGGGCGTTCACCTATATACCCTCCCCCGATTTCAAACCCTGTGTTCCCGCTTCCCCCTTTCCCGCTGGAACTTTCGCGCCTGAGCCTCAGGCCGTTGGAGTTCTCACGGTGGCTCCTTATCTCTTGTTATGGCTAAGTCAGAAACCTGGGTTTTGGGAGCCAACGTCTTGGCCCGGAATCCCGGTTCCTGACACCAACACAGTCTGTCTCCTGCCTTGATCAACAGCTGTTTATTTATTTATTTATTTGATCACTACATTTATATACAGTCCCTCTCAGCCCGGAGGTGACTCAGACAGGTTAACAAATGGCAACAAATTAATGCCAGAACAGTTACAAACAATAAAACAATCATAAATTACTGTTAAAACACTAGTTTGTTATAATATTTATTAAATAAATAAAAACCTAGTTCTCAAAGTGATGTACAAACATTATAGAAATACATAAATCATTATTCAGTTCCTGATGCACAAGTGAGTTGAATATTTTGGAGGATGGGAATATTTATGTGCAATACCTTGGTGCAGTCGATATGGCCATTGAGACAATGACAGTTGTTGCATTCTTGCTCCCATCTACTGCCATGGGGAAAGGAAATTCCTCTAGACCAGCAAGACTTTCCGAACTCTATCACTGCAGCACAGGAGGAAAGCGAAGGCAGTAATTCAATCTAAGTGTGTGACCAAGCAAGAACGAGAATACCAAGTTCAATTTACAGATAAACTACAGAATACCCTGCTGTGTACAAGACACCGAACTTCAAGCTGTATTCAATACTGGTCTAAGTTTAAAGCTTTAAGTTACCTTCTTGGCATCTAGCACCCGCTCGCCCACGGGGGCAAGTACATCGGTAGCCATTGATCTCATCAATACAAGTAGCACCATATGCACAAGGGGAGGACTGGCATTCATCAATATCTGAAAGGAATGAAAAATGCAGCCATTTTTACATAGTGTTTGGTATGTAAACCATTACAATTTTGAGATGCTACCCAGCTCAACTAGACTTCAGTTGGACATATGCATACAGAAAACAACAAATACAGCAGTATAAAGAATTTTCATTTGCTGTGTCTGGCTGCTCAATAGGATTCAACATTTTAGTAAGACTACTTTTAGACAGCATTTTAATAAAAAGCAGTGGTTTAGAGCAGTTTAGCAGACTTATCTTGCAATAGACCCATTCGATTTTTCTCTTTCCTCTATGACAGTGGTTCCAACCTGTGGTCCACCAGAACTAAAATATGGCCCGCAGCCCACCATTACTACACCACTGCCTCAAAATTACGGAGCAACAAGAGCAACTGGTCTCATGAAACCCTCTTATAGTGCCAAGGCAATGTGGAGGTTGAGAGGGGAGAGGCTGACTACCCAACTAAAGATTACTACTACCACATCAGCTCTAGGTTATTACATATGATTTTCTGTAGGCAAGCAGATGGCGACCACTGAATGGCATATGTTCTGTATCAGAAATTAGAGCTGATGTGGTCTATCCGATGCACTTTTCTGAATCAGCACCCCAAATAACCAAACCATAGCTAAAGTTGACCAAAAACTGATTCGTAACCCTTCTGGTACTAATGTTGGAGAATGGTCTCGAATATGTGCACCAAATATCTATCTTCCTGACCGTGCCTTTATAAACTAGGAAGACTTTATGTCTGATTTTGCTTCCATTACACAAGCAGCCATTAGAAGCCCAAGCTTCTAATAGGACACATCTGCAGCCAATACAGATTGAGTAACATTTACCAGGAAATCTGCAATTCTCCAAATTCCAAAATTGCCTCCATGAATGGTTGAAATAGAGACACCCTTGCTTTTTGACATTTCAGTGTACATAATCTTGGTTTGATGCACAAACTTATTTTTAAAAAAACGTTGTATGTGCATAAGGTGCATATGAAACAGAAAATAATTTCATGTTCAAATATGGGTCCCGTCTCCACAAAATCTCATTATGCATATGCAAATATTATATTCCAAAATCCAAATAAATAAATAAATCCAAAATCAAAACCATTTCTGGACTCCAAATTTTGAATAGGGGATGCTCAACCTACATCAGTCTTTCTCAACCAGTGTGCCGTGGCACACTAGTGTGCCTTGACGGACCTCCTGCTGTGCCGCGAGAAAGCTCTCTGCCCCCTTCCTCCCCCTCCTGCCGAACTCCTGCTGTTTGGGGAGGAGGAGGAAAGAGCCGGCAGTGGCGAAGAAAAAGAAGAAGGGACCGGGGCGCCGCCTCCTTCGGCCATTTCCCCAGCCAGCCTCCAATCCGCCATGACTCCTACCATGACTCTCGCCCCTCGCTCGCTGAAGCCGTGTGGAGGAGGAGCCCCGCCCACTGAAGCCCATCCACCGCTCATGCTCCTCCTCTATAGAAGAGCTGAAGCTGGGGGGAGGGGGCGGGGCATGGCGCGGCCTAGCTCTGCCCCCTCCCCCTGGCTTCGGCACTCCCAGCAGCTGCTCTAGCCTTGAGGGGACAGTGCCAAGCCAGCATTGTGCTGGCTCTGGCACTGCTGGCTTGGCACTGCCCCCTCAAGGCTGGAGCAGCTGCTGGGAGAGGTGAAGCCGTGGGTAGGGGGCGGGGCATGGCGCAGCCTGGCTCCGCCCCCTCCTGGCTTCGGCGCTCCCAGCAGCTGCTCCCAGCAGGCCACCAACCCCCAGGTTTTCTTTACTGTGTTAGAGTGTCATTTTGTGTCATTTTAATTGGTGGTGTGCCCCCGGATTTTTTTAATGTTAAAAGTGTGCCGCGGCTCAAAAAAGGTTGAGAAACACTGACCTACATAACACAATCTGAGAAAGCCCAACTCTAAAGAAAAAAAAAAAGCAAGCCTCTCTGGGCCCCAATATTGAGAGAACAGCCAGATGTCAACAGTTAGTGCCAAGTAAGGTATTCAGATGAGGGTAAGAGCAAAGATTTTGTGTTGAAGAAAGGGAATTCGTAAACCCTGAGCTGATTTCTCCAAGTTTCTTCCAAATTAAGTCAATAATATGAGAATGTTCTCTTTATGGAGATCAACTCTGCACATGCCAAAATAGTGTCAATGAAAAAGTTTCTTGGAGGTCATTATAGTTGCATTTGTCAAATGAATAAAGGGATTCTGCCTAAAAACAAAGAGATCACCCTTCCCTATAAGATAAGGATCCACATCTATAAATAATTCAGCAAGTCACTGCTTCTTTATTTGGGATACAGCTAATGCCAATTTAATGCCTGAAAGGTCAAAGGGTATGGAATAACAAAGAGTTTGGGTCAGCAGCAGCATGACCTACTTAGTCTTTCCTCTATGCAGGTACTTACTAATTCTGCAGTCTGGACCAGCAAACCCAGGAGCACATTCACAGCGAAACCAATTCACACCATCGACACAGATGCCACCATTGTAACTGTAAAAATAATCAATCTATCACTGCAATGAAGGGGGCCTGGGTAGCTTCATATGCTGAGACATAGGAAAGTGTTTTTTTATATAAAGAAATCACCTTGTTCAAATGCAAATGTATAATATTTGTATTATGAAGAGTTTCATTACTAGTTAACTCATAATTTATGTATCTTTAAAACATTTGGGTTGTTTTGTGTTTTCCGGGCTGTATGACCATGTTCCAGAAGCATTCTCTCCTGACGTTTTGCCTGCATCTCTGTCAGGCATCCTCAGTGAATGTAGCAATTAGACACATTGATTAGCACTTAATGGCCTAGCAGTTTTCAAGGTCTGGCCGCTTCCTGCCTGGGGGTATCCTTAGCTGGCCCTAGTTGTTTCTTGTCTGGAATTCCCGTTTTTGAGTGTTCTTTATTTACTGTTATGATTTTAGAGTTTTTAAAATACTGGTAGCCAGATTTTGTTCAGATATCTGGACATTCCAGATATATATAAATGAGCCCGAACTCGAGGAATCAGCCTGCCATCACACTGATTTGACCTGCAACAGGGAGTTCCAACGTTCCCTCAAGCCCTGCAATAATTGGCAATTATTTTTCTCTTTCAAAACTTGAGACTACCATTCATTCAGGAGACGACAGACCACTTCTATCCCTCTTTTCCCATGCCCTAGTTGATCTGAAACATTGTGGCACCGTTAAAATTAAAACACACTTCGAATCGCAACGTTTTCTCCTATCCGCGAAGATATAAAGTGTCCCATACAGCTCTCTCCCTACCCTTAACCTATGAAATAAACCTTCCCAGGCTGCAGAACACTGCAAGCCCACCTGGGATGCCTTCCTGGCGTCCCAGGAAGGCCAGAGCTGCGTTTCAAAAAACCACGGATACGGAATTTTCAAAATGGCGCCGTTTTACCTCGCTATCTGGAAAAACATCAACTCCACCGATTGGCTCCGTTCCAATTTCATATTTTTCTTTGATTTATTCTAAGGTGTTCTGCTATCTCGATTTTCTTCCTCTAAGCTCCCCTGCCTCTCTGCAGCCTTTTAAAATTTCAAGGAATATATTTTCCCAAGGACCAGCTGACTGTCAAAAGTTGCCGGTTTTTCAACTCCATTTATTTCTGCCACCCTCAGGAGTCCCCATGGACTCTTTGTACACGGAATTGCACGCAGACAGGCCAAAGGGGGCAAGCCTTGAGCAGTTTGGGAAACACAGTTTTCCAAGGACTTTCATGTTTCCGGACTCTCCTCAGGCTGGCAGCGGAAAGGACTCTTTCTTATAGCTTTCCCAAGGACAAAAGAGACGAACTTTTCTTTTGTATGGACTCTTCTATCATGAATTTCTCAGGAGTATATGGACTGATGCTCTATGTCCTCTTTAAAGATCATATGAACTATCTTTCTTCTCCCTACATATGAAATGATTATGATATATATTGGTGATGGAAATATTCCCTTGAAACCCTCCCACGTAACCATGTTTCCTGCATAAGAACATAAGAACATAAGAAGAGCCATGCTGAATCGGACCTCAGCCCATCTAGTCCAGCATTCTGTATCACACAGTGGCCCACCAGTTGTACACGGGGATCTCGAGCAGAAAGGAGGGCAAAACCCTGACCTGCTCCCGACCCCCCACAACCAGTACCCGGGGAAATCCTGCCTACCTCAACCAACTCCGAGGTGGCACTTGAATGTCCTTTTCAGTAACTACATGTTTCTTTCCCTCTCCCACATGTCTTTTAAAATATGAAGAATTGCTACGTGTTGGTATAAAAACCAGCTGTTGTTTTAAGATGAGGATAACCACATTCCAGGGCCGCACCTATAATCCCTTCATCAAAAGCTCTTGCATGAAAGGATATGATTTTTCCTAGTTTGAAGGGGGCCCTTTCCCCCCTTCCATTGAAAACTCCTTTTGCGTCATAGACAATAGACCCTCAGAGTTTCATCTCGTCTATTGTTCTATAAGCGTTAGGTATATCTTTCCCATTTATCAAAGGAGCTGTTATCTTTTGACTTCGGACCTCAAAAGTTTCGGCAATCTATGAAAAATCATTTTTATTTATTATTCCTGAAACCTACATGAAAGACCTGCATCTGACCTTTAGTCAACAGGAAAAGGTAGATATGGACCAAGGTCCTCATTTCCCACCAAACAACAAAAGATTTCCTTTGGCCTGAAAGGTCAGAGGCTCGGATTCATTTGCATAAGGACTAATCTAATCAAGGAACTTCCAGCTGCTTTGTTTTCGACAAATTCCTGCCTCTTGCTTCTCATTTGCCAGGGCGGAAGTGGCGCTGTTGCACGATTGGTTCCCGCTACAGCTGGCTTCAACATTCCAACCAATCATCGTGAAGTCGGCCAGCGCGTGGGGGCGGGAAATTTGAATCTGACAGCTCTGTAAAATGTATAAAATGGCATGTATTTTGAATGTAACTTTATGACTGCTTTGCGACAAGGATATTGTGGCTGTCATCCTCCTCAGCTGACGAGAATAAAGACTTCGGTATCTGAAGATACCTGGAGACCGTTAATAGATTATGTTAAGAAAAATAAAAATGTGGTATTGAAAGGATTCTGGATCTAAAAAAGAGAATGACACTAATTGTCCTGACTAAGTTAAATGTAATGCTGCTTGCGGGAGAAGTCAACCCTGTTTTTATTTAGGTTGTCATTGTAGTCTTTGTAACCACCCCCTACCCGCCTGATCCCCCACGGTTCCCATCCCCACCCTTCCCCATTCGTGATGTTGTCGTTATTGTAACAGTGTTTTTAAACAATAAAAACTTTAATTAAAAAAAAAGAGAATAAAGACTTCAGTGGCATCTTCTTCCGGACTTCTTTGGTGAGATCATTTGGGAAAGGGACTTTTAGATTGCTTTTAAAAACTCGCTAGAGGTTCTGCTGAAATCCTTGTTTTAGAGGTATTTCTGGGCCACTGCCCTCTCTGGGCCAGGCTATCCTAAATTGTTCGGTAACATAAACCCAATTTTCCTAGTTTCCAACAGACCTCGCAACCTCTGAGGATGCCTTCACAGATGCAGGCAAAATGTCAGGAGAGAATGCTTATGGAACATGGCCATAGCACCCAGAAAACACACAACAACCAAGTGATTCTGGCCATGAAAGCCTTCGACAACACATTTAAAACGTTCATTTGCAAATTTCTTGTTTATTAAGCTTTCAGTTGTTCAGAAGTCCATTCTCATTAACAGAAGAAGCAAATCAACATGATAATAAAGCTTTCATTGCACAGAGTAAGATTATTATCTAAACACTACCGATACTATAAAAATGAAGAAAAGGACAACAAAGGGAGCAGGAAGGGCTGTAACACAAGCTTTTCACCAACCAATTTAATTACACAAGATGCAACTTGAGAATTAAGAATTCAAGGTTAAAAGTGATGTTTCCCTAATCCATCTGCAAACATTAGATATACAACTTACAACAAAAAAGTGCATACTGTTTTGCACTTCATGACTGCAGAACCTTTGAAAACAATTTGACCACTGTATACAAATTCTGCAATGACCATCAGCTTGAAGGAGCTGTGTTATATCCTTTCAAATGCTCTAATAAAGATGTTACAATGGGATTTTGGAAATTTGTCTTGTAGCCCATTTGGCATAATTTTCCCTTGATAGAATCTAGTAGTCCAAATAAGGTAAATTGTAATCACTCCTCTTCTGGAAGCACTAATACTGGAGTCTGAAAATATCCAAAGCGATAGCATGCTGATATGCATGCTGACATTTTCCACCCTCTCTTACTTTAACGGTTACTTTCCCACCATAAGTAATGGCAGAGAGATTGTCATGCCCCTTTATAATGGGCAAGTACAACCGGGGATAAGGAGAGTTTGTAAATCTAGAATCTTCCCGTTTTTAAATGTTTTAGCAGTTTGCATTTTATGATACAGTTTTGCCAATTAGTTTATAATCTGCCCTGGGCAGATGAGCATGAGTTGAAGTTTTAGAAAGAAGTCAATTGATATCCAGCCATCTTACATTAAAAATGGGATACAATCATATAGTTGGCCATCTGTATTACAGATTCTGTATACACCAGGGGTGCTCATTAGGTAGATCGCGATCGACTGGTCGATCCTGGGACCGAAGGAGGTCGATCCCAGCTGGATGGGGCACTTCTGAGGGGGCGGAGCCATGCCGCACCAAGCCCCTCCCCCGGCTTCAGAGCTTCCACAGCTTCTGCAGGCTAGATTTTATTTATTTGTCATGTTTCTATACCGCCCCTCTCAGCCCGAAGGCGACTCGGGACGGTTTACACAGGCAGTCTCTGCCCTCAATACAACACAGCAACAAGTCAACCCCCCTCCCAGAAAAAAAACATATAATAACAATTTAACAATTAAAAACATACAATTGCAGCCTCCGCGTCATGTTGAAATCAGTTTCCATCATATCGTTATATCCAATTAAGCCTTATATTTCATCAACAAATGCCTGCTCAAATAACCAGGTCTTGACTTTCTTGCGAAACGTCAGGAGGGAGGGGGCCGATCTGATGTCTCTAGGGAGGGCGTTCCAAAGCCGAGGAGCCACCACTGAAAAGGCCCTGTCTCTCGTCCCCGCCAGTCGCGCCTGCGAAGAAGGCAGGACTGAGAGCAGGGCCTCTCCAGATGATCTTAAACATCTCGATGGTTCATAGGGAGAGATGCGTTTGGACAGGTAAGTTGGACCCGAACCGTAGATGAGGGTAATCCCAAGCCAGTAGTGCTATCTATGCCACCACTGGCTTGGCATTACCCTCCTCTAGCCTGCAGAAGCTGTGGAAGCGCTGAAGCCAGAGGGGGAGGGTAATGCCAAGCCAGTGGTGGCATAGATAGCACTACTGGCTTGGGATTACCCTCATCTATAACAAAACTGTGGGCTGCACCGTGTTTAACACAGAAAAGCAAATAGGGTAGCAAGTATATATCAGACACAATTAGAAAAATAATCCATTTAGTAACTTCATCCAATTCAGGAGCAATATACACTGAAATAATGGCAGTATACAAATATATGTTTACCAAACATTAGTATCAAGATAATTATCAGACTTAAATGTCATACATAGAACATTGTAATACACAGAGCAATAATGTGTTCCTCCCCAGTAGATACAGCGTCAATAACGGAGCACCACTCACATTAACAAATAATCAATAAACGAGGCTCATGCCTATATAAATAACCTTTGTGCATTAGAGTGGGGGTTGGAGACTTGCTCACGAAGATATAGGGTAGGGGCTGCTTAGATGGCGATCTGGGTCCAGTAGGGAAGAACAATAGGAAGCTCGAATAGGAGCTGGTAGCAAAGGGAAGTCCCGCTAGAAGCGCCAGGAAGCGCTGATAGTCTTAACACCAAGCTCCGCCCAATGGCGTGTCGCTAAGGGATCTGGTAGTTGTAGTCGCTGGTGTGGGCAGGTGCCCGCGGGAATCCAAGCTGGAAACAAGGTAGGACTGTGTTGCAGTGAACACAGTCCCTTCGGACGGTGCCCTGGTGGGGGCGTTCCGTGCGGTAAGCCTGACGGCGTGAGCTCTTTCCAGGGGCCGGCAACGGGCCGTTTCGTAAACAAACTTCCTCAGAGGCTGTGTAAATATAGCGTCCTCACACTTAGATGAGTAATCTACAACAGTAAATGAGGAGAATAATACATAGTCTATTACCACTAAAAACGATGCTAGGAAAAGCAAGAAATAGGTTTGCATATATATTTACCATATGATTTCTTCCAAGTCGCAAGGCCTTCCTCAGGACATTATCTGGATAGCCCCCAAGGCTAAGGTTGTGAAGGAGCTGACAAACTCCTGAGGAAGGCCTTCAGAAGGGCAGAATGCACTAACAGAGGGAGTCTTTTCCAACCTAAGCCAAAAACAGAAAGCAATCGCATAATTTGGCCCTTAACCCTTAGCCCTCACAAACACCAAATTGAACAAATTGTAAAACGCTACTGGCCCCTGGTCTCACATGTGCAGGGTTTAGAACAAACTCCAATGACAGCCCACAAATGCACACAAAACATAGGTGATATACTATCACACACAGACCTAATTCAGCCCAAACTTAAGAGCACACTGGCTATGGGCACTTACATCTGTGGGAAATGTAGCATATGCAGAAATATACGACAATCAAAAACTGTCACCAGTAGCATCAACAACAGAACGTTCAAACTTAAATCTTATGCCAACTGCCAAACCTCAGGGATAGTCTATTTACTAGAATGCAAATGCAAAAAACAATACACTGGATACAGCTCCAGAAGTCTTAAAGAAAGATCTTTGGAACACAAGTCGAGGATTAAACTTAAAGCCACTGATTCCACTCTAACATTGCACAGAGTTGTGACATTCCTTCGACCAAATTGCTATACAAGTACTTGAAAAAGTACAGGGAACCCCCCATTCTGACCTGATTAGCCTACTCAAAAGGAGGGAAACTTTCTGGATAATCCAGCTGGCCACAGAAAAGCAATTTGGAGGTTTAAACGATCCTCTTAGTATCAACGCCTTTTTAAACAAGTAATTCCCTCTGCAGCATCACTAATTACTATAAATGGGCCCCTCCTGCTTCCCAGTCCTTACCATCTCCCTAGAGTGGAGAGGTCCGTCCTCCTTGCGACTTGGAAGAAATCATACGGTAAATATATATGCAAACCTATTTCCTGCTTTTCCTAGCATCGTTTTTAGTGGTAATAGACTATGTATTATTCTCCTCATTTACTGTTGTAGATTACTCATCTAAGTGTGAGGACGCTATATTTACACAGCCTCTGAGGAAGTTTGTTACGAAACGGCCCGTTGCCGGCCCCTGGAAAGAGCTCACGCCGTCAGGCTTACCGCACGGAACGCCCCCACCAGGGCACCGTCCGAAGGGACTGTGTTCACTGCAACACAGTCCTACCTTGTTTCCAGCTTGGATTCCTGCGGGCACCTGCCCACACCAGCGACTACAACTACCAGATCCCTTAGTGACACGCCATTGGGCGGAGCTTGGTGTTAAGACTATCAGCGCTTCCTGGCGCTTCTAGCGGACTTCCCTTTGCTACCAGCTCCTATTCGAGCTTCCTATTGTTCTTCCCTACTGGACCCAGATCGCCATCTAAGCAGCCCCTACCCTATATCTTCGTGAGCAAGTCTCCAACCCCCACTCCAATGCACAAAGGTTATTTATATAGGCATGAGCCTCCTTTATTGATTATTTGTTAATGTGAGTGGTGCTCCGTTATTTACGCTGTATCTACTGGGGAGGAACACATTATTGCTCTGTGTATTACAATGTTCTATGTATGACATTTAAGTCTGATAATTATCTTGATACTAATGTTTGGTAAACATATATTTGTATACTGCCACTATTTCAGTGTATATTGCTCCTGAATTGGATGAAGTTACTAAATGGATTATTTTTCTAATTGTGTCTGATATATACTTGCTACCCTATTTGCTTTTCTGTATTACCCTCATCTAGCCTGCAGAAGCTGTGCATGAGCTGAAGCCAGAGGGGGAGGGGGCGGAGCCAGGCTGTGCAAAGCCCCGCCCCTCCCCCGGCTTCAGCGTTTCCACAGCTTCTGCAGGCTAGAGGAGGGTAATGCCAAGCCAGTAGTGGCTATCTATGCCACTACTGACTTGGCATTACCCTCCTCTAGCCTGCAGAAGCGCTGAAGCTAGGGGGCGGAGCCAGGCCGCATGAAGCCCCGCCCCCTTCCCCCAGCTCCACCCTGCTTCTCTCTTGGTAGATCTTTCTGACTTGGTTTTATTATGGTTTCGCATGCTGAAAAAGTGTGGGCACCCCTGGTATACAGTTTCAACCATTAATGGCTTGAAAATACCCCCTCCCCATCCATTAAATGAGACTTGAGTATCTAAGGATTTAGGTATCCCATGGAGGATGCTGGAGCCAAATCCCAGAAGATAGCAAGGGACCACTATACAGGCAGTCCCCAAGTTACAAACATCCAACTTACAAACAACTTATAGTTAAGAACGAGGGTGAGACAACAGAAAGTGAGAAAAATCTACCCCTTGGTAAGGTAATTCACTCCTGGAAGAGTTATTATGGGGAAAAAGTGTCTCCACTGAAACTTTTATCACTAATCCTCGATTCCATAACAAGCCAAATTTTTCAACATCAAATTCTCAGAGGGACAGAAATTGAGGTGAAACTGGGTTACTGTGAGTTTTCTGGGCCATATGGCCATGTTCCATAAGCATTTTCTCTTGACGTTTCACCTGCATCTATGGCAGGCATCCACAGAGGTTGTGAGGTATGTTGGAAACTATGCAAGTGGGGTTTATGTATCTGTGGAATGTTCAAGGAAATAACAAAGAACATGAAAGGCACTGCAGACTACTTCAACCAGAGAAGTCAGCCATAGCAGAGCACTTGATGAATCAACCTGGACACAGCATATTATTTGAGAACACAGAAATGCTGGACTACTCTATCAACCACCATGTTAAGACTACACAGAGAAGCCACTGAAATCCACAAACATGTGAACAATTTCAATAGAAAGGAGAAAACCATGAAAATGAACAAAATCTGGCTACCAGTATTAAAAAAACCTCTAAAATCAAGTCAATGAATAAAGAACATTAAGAAAACAGAGAAATTCCATACATAAATTAATCAAGGCCAGCTAACATCTCCCAACAAAAGATTCCCCCAGGAAGTAAACAGCCAAACCTTGAAACTGAAACCTAGTCAATGCTAATCAAGGTGGCTAATTGAAACATTCACACTTAGATGCAGGCGAAACGTCAGGAGAAAATGCTTCTGGAACATGGCCATCCCACCCGGAAAACTCATAGCAACCCAGTGAATCTGGCCATGAAAGCCTTCAACATCACAGTGAGGTGAAATCTTCTGAACAGGGGCACAGACAGCAAAAGAAACCATAGAGGTGTTAATCCTTCCCTGTGTTAGCCAAAGCAAGCTATCTATCTATCTATCTATCTATCTATCTATCTTTACACTTTAAAATGTACTTGTTCCAACTTACAAACAAATTCAACTTAAGAACAAGCCTACAGAACCTATCTAGTTCGTAATTTGGGGACTGCCTGTAATTGCAAATCAAGACGACAAAAATCTGTGTCAGGAAATAAATGATCAACTGTGGATCCATTCAAAGCGTTTCTCCCTGTATTTGCTCCTTCAAGGTAAATATTATAGAAACATGTCGCTGTCTGGAAAGTGTACCAGGTCTTATCTAACATGTAAAGCAAATCTGGCTTAATGCTATTAAGAACACACTGGAAAAATTACTGGCTATTGAGAAGAACTTCCAATCATGTTAAAATTTCACTGTTCCTCTGTAGCGGGGCGGGTGAAAATGTAACAGATGCCCCACTCCATTTTTACTGCATTCTGACCAACATACTGACCAGAAGTGAAACGGTACAGCTTTTGTCATCATTTTGAAAAGGACTAGCCACCTGATGTACTCTGAACTATTTTGTTCAAGCTTCAGAAATATCTGGCATGGGGAAACTTATTTCATCCTACACTATTGTTTTGGTAACCGAAGTCATAAGAATGCCAACATAATGTAGTTTTTTAAAATACAGAGATGAATAAAGTTTGACTTGAAAACTGAATTCTTCTCAGCTCTGAGAAGGCAAGGTCAAAATGGACACAGTAAACTTTATCAAAACTACTGCTCATACTCAATAGTAATTACCATGAATATGTGTAAGCTTTTCACTTTGTTTCTGTCTCACTATTTCCCTCCGTCTCTCCTAACACAGAAGACAAACAGAACTGAATAACCTCATTGGTTTTAAGTGGGCTTATTCAAATATCTTTTCATTTGGGCTGACTTGTCTTCATAAAACATTTGCAACTACAAAGCTCATATTACCACAACTGAAATCTGACTCCATAGGAACACACATGTTGGCACAGCAGCTACACAGGAAATAAATAAAGGAAGTTCCTTTGGTAAGACCAACACAATAGTTTAGAGTACAGAGATTAAAAGGCATTGATTCAAAAGACTGTTTACATTCAGCCATTGCATTGGGATATTGTATAAATTATCTTTGTCTACTTACCATGGGTGCGGGTTGCAGTCGTTAATATCTAAACAGAGAAGATGAAAACTGATTACTCGATTGCAATCTACAGCTAATATTAGGCGTGGATCTTGATTTAAAGGTCCACGTATGAAAACTCATACACACACATCAAATTCCTGGAGCAAATATCTTCCCCCTTAACTTCAGTGGCAACAACCACTCTACACCCTTATCCTATTTGTTATCTATATTGATTTGTACATGTAATCGCGCTGAAACTGAAGTGAACAGGGAAGCCTTCAAATCAAACCAGACATGCTGATGTATACAGTACAGAGAAATACTATTCTATAAAGAACGAACGGGGGACCAATGGGCGAGGTTTTCTTGACCTGCTAACTTGTCCCTTCTTGATCACCATGGAAAAACTTCCATCTAGCAATTATGATGCTGATATTGTGCAAGTCTGTCTGTGATAGGCGTTAACAGGCAATGTTTACTTTGTTTCGCTTGCTACATTTTTCTCCCATTTTTCTATTGACTTTGGGAGCCCTTGCAACTGGTACCCTGAGGCAGACTCAGACTTTGAAACAGACATTGTTTTTGTTTACCTATGTGCATAAGCGCTTCTGTATTTATGCTATAGGCAGAAAAAAGAAAGGGAAGTTAAAAAGAACACATGGACTGAGCCCCTAGCTGGCAGCAACTGGCAGGACTTGCTAAGAATGTTCTCAGATAAACACATGCCACCCATCTCAGGTTTCCTCTTCACTGCAACTGTATTTTTAAAGCAGGAAGCAGTGACAGACTATTTGAAAGTAAAGTAACAAAGTATGTGTAATCCTAGTCTGCCTCCTGGGATGGGAAAGCATGCCTTCATGTGATAGTAACTTTTAGAAATCTAGCAGAAGTCACTTATCTCTTAAGGACTCTTAACATATAATAAGGTGGGTGGGAAGTCTGTTTCTATGAGCATGAAGGTGACCCTGGAGTCCCTTTCTGTTGATATGCCACACAGGCATCAGTGTAGACCAAAAAGGTATTCCAATTATTTTACTTCTGCAAATTGTAGTGCAGATTGAGTATCTCTTAGGCTTGGGCCCGAATTAATTTGAATGAAAATGTTTTCTAGTATTTGGTGGGCCGTTTTATATCTCAGAAAACAGATCAGCGAGAAGAGGACAGAAAAGCCTGGCAAAACAAATTAAGGAAGCAGGATTTTATCTGGTTCCTGGAAAGACATGGGTTAAATCTGCAATAAACCTGAGGTAGCTTTCTGCCACCCCGGCAGCAGCAGTGTCCCTCCATTTCTTTTCTGAAAGTTTCCTAGGCTCCTCTTCCAGAGAGGGACCTACTGGAAACCCGCTTTCCTAGCAGCACCTGCATAGGGCGGGTATTGAAAAGCCTCCTCTCAGAGCATGATGGGAGAGTTGAAGTTTCTCTCCCGGTTTCACAGCCAATAAAAAGCCTGGTTGTGTCCATGTTTTTACCGGCTGGGAATCAGCACAATCAGCAACTACAATTCCCAGAACCTTATTTTGCGGTTTTGTCTTATGTTAAAAAAATGTTATGGTTAAAACTTAAAATAATTCTTAAAAAATCAGTAGATTGGTGAATTGTTTTGAAACTTGGCAGGCCTGCAGTTGGTAAATTGGGTCTAAAACTGAGGTAGGTTTCATGCAGATAGTCCTTAAAATGACTGAAGATTGAGCCTTTAAAGTTTCCCATTGTAGCAAATGGGCCGAATCTTTGCCAAATGAAAACAGCCACACCCCTCTGCTTTCGAGCAACTTCCTGGTAAACAGAATGAGGGGTCAGCTGACAATAGATCCCAAAACGGGATGCCTTTTGGCTGAATTGCACACCTCTAGTATCTCTTATTCAGAATTATGAGTGGCCAAGAGACAGTGACATCTATACATCTGATGGTTTAATGCATACAATCTTTGCTTTGTGCACAAAATTATTCAAAATACTGTGTATAACATTATTTTTGTGCTATGCGTATATTGTGTATATGAAGCATAAATGAAGTTTATGTTTCAGCTTGGTTCCTATTTCCAATATATTTCATTATGTACATGCAAGTTTTCTAAAAAAAATAAATCCCCATATTTAGAATATTTCTGTTTCCAGGTATTTGATTAAGGGATAATCAATCTATACTTCAGCTCCATAAGAGCACTGAAAAATGTGGGACTGAAAACATTTGTGTTTACAGCATTCAGATTGGCATGCCAGGCCTAAGAATTAGCTTGCATATCAGTACTACATTTACTTAATTTGAGTTTAGTTTTTTTGTTCCCAAGGTCTGGATTTCAATTCACACTGACCTTTGGATTATGAGGATACACTCTAATCTGAAGGATATTCAAAGGATTATGAGGATACACTCTAATCTGAAGGATATTTCCGTTCTTATTTAATAATGAAGTAAAATATACTTTCACAATATAGCCACTAGTAATATAGATTTTCAGGCATCACAAAACACTTGCTCTCACAGAACTACTAGAATATGAAAAGCAGTGCTTCATACATGCCCCTCCTGCAACCGTTTGTACAAGTAAATCATAGCAATCAACTTTGTTTATAGTGCATGAAACAATTTAACAAATGCTATTAAAGGTAATTTCAAAGCAGAATTAGAAATTTAGACTAGATGTAACAGTTTGTGCACGTTCCGTCTTGAGGTACAAAGCCAAGCTCAGCCACACCTAAGAAACATCAGCATATTGGTATGCTGTTAAAATACCCAATGTAATACTGACAGTAATTGTTCTAACACAATGGGTACCTCAGTCTCTACAAAGCTTATGGTAATGGCATCCAATCCCAGGCACCCACAAACTCACTGATATCCAAAGGATGAAAATATACAGAGTTTAGAACCAATCCACTGGTATACGAAGAGCTTAGATATTCCAAAGAACTGCTGAACTCAACAAGGAAAGCAGAACACACACTTACTCTGAGTGCATGTACGCCCTTCCCAGCCTTCTTTGCAGATGCACGAAAATGAATCCCCACTGCCAACACAGGTGCCACCATTCAAACAAGGGTTGGGAGTACAGCTGCTGTTCTTTGCTTTAGTAGAAAATAAATAGGTCATTATAATAAAGCTTTACTAACCCTAGTTTGATTTTAATGCAAAAGACCAGTATGAAAGTTACTGAAAGTTTTAAAAATTATGTTTAGACTTTAGTCCATATTAATAATACTCCTAAGCAGCTTAAATACAACTAAATACAACTAAGAGCTATGTAGGCCTTTTAACAGTGAATGAGCCAGCTATGTGTTTCTGCATCTGCAAGTGAGAAAATGAGCAAGTGAGTGGGTCCTGGCTGCTGAGTATCATAATCATTATTTATGCCTCACTTTATCTCTCCCGCAGGAAACTCAAAGCAACTTAACAAAAAAACATCAGCATACAAATTAAAATATACAAATATTAAAACAGCATTAAGCCTCATTCGTATTAAAAACAATTCAGATAAAACGAGTCAAGATTTTTTTCAATGGGTATTTATTACCCTGTTACAAAGATCACACTTCTACCTATAGTATTCTCTCTGCTATCTTGTCTCAAAATCTTTTGGAACTACTAAACTTAAAGTAAAATGCTTCACCTACAGCAAATTTCATTGACCTCTTCAGTTAAGAGCTAAAAACTGGTTAAAATTTTTATGACATTTTTAATGACTTAGACATAAGACCACAGAACATTTGATCCCGTAGAATAGCAAAAACTGTGCTTTCTCTTGGTCACTAGACTGGGCGAAGTGGGAAACACACAAAGATTATAATTAGCCTTATTGACAAATTTCAATTTGATGGTAAAACACTTACCAATGTTGCAAGTGCTTCCTTTCCACTCTGGAGGACAAGAGCACCGAAAAGTATCCCCATCATCATAACATGTTCCTCCATTGGTACAAGTACTTGCATCACACTGGTACTCACCTAAAGGTCATGACATTAAATGTAAGAACATGATCATTCAAACTTTTTTATCCTCCTATAGGAGACAGAGTTGTATTTTTTGAATAACATGGAATCCTTGAATTGCAAGAGACCCCGTGGGCCATCCAGTCCAACCCCTTCCCAAGCAGGAAAATTGCATTTAAAGCACTCCTGACAGATGGCCAGATTAGTCTATTACAACAGGATTAGTCTATCCTTTTAAAGCATTTTAAACAAACCAAGGATGTTCAGGATGGAGGATAACAATTGCATGAATGTACATAAAGCATTCTATGCAAACATTTTACCAAAATAATTATTCCAAAAAGTAGTTTGAAACTAATAATGAGAAAAAATAGTACTATCAACCAGCAACTGTATCTTTTAAAAAGTGATAGCTAAAATACTCCCAACCCTTCTCTTCAGATTCCTTCAACACACTGTGCCAAGTTTTTTAACTTAGTGGTTTCATATGGAGAAAAGCAGGTAATTATTAGACTTGTTTGTGCACGATGCCCTTCATCAAATTCACATTGCAAAACTTTTAAGAGCTTCTTTTCCAACTTCTGATTATTTTCAGCAATATTCAGAACCTACTTACTTGAATGACACGTTTTGCCTTTCCACCCATTTCTACATTCACAGTAGAAGTCGTTCTCCAAATCAATGCATCGGCCACCATTATGACATGGACTGGGCGAGCAGTCATTAACATCTAAGAAGATAGAAAAAAAAACTTAAGAAAAGGTAATAAGTATTTGAGTGGACTACTAGAAGGCAGACAACAATCTCAGTTGTTGAGACTGCAGAAGCAGCTAAGGACTAGTCTTAGGAAATCTAATATAAATGAGCCAAGTTGAGGTATGTAGAAACATGTTCTGATCTAGATGAAAATGATATATTAGCTATAGACTCTCTGAATATATAGCCTTAAGCTATTTTATTTCATGTTGACTCCTAAGCACCAACCCAGAGGAAGCTAGCTGTGGCAAGTCTACTATGAAATCAAATTCCTATTGATTTAATCTAGTACTTCAGACTGCAGCTCTGTATATTTCAATCATGATATTAGTCTGTTTCACAAGACTGTTGGAAGAATGAACCAGCTAAGAAGGTCATTAATGTTTTATATTTAGATCTGGGACTGCGATGAAACCAGAATTCGGAATCTTAACCTGTGGCACAACACACGATCCCCAGGGAGGTCCTCAGGTTAGTACACTAAGCAGCTTGCCTTACATACACTATTTGATTCAATCCCTGCTACTTCTCCAATTAAAGGACTTTGTAACTATAGCACAACAAACAAAATTCTGCCCACAGCAGTCAAGAAAAGAGTCACTACCATGCAGAAGATGCAACACCATGAGATATTAAATCAATGGTCTCATTCAGTCTAAGGCAATTTCATTGTGAATCACCCACAGAGGAATCTGACCACTCTGGTCTAGATTCAACTCTCTCATTTTTAGCCATGCAGTAAAATTTAGTCCTGAAAATCTGCTCAAAAGGTAGTAAGCAGTTGAAACGCTAAGCACACTGATTGTAAAAGACATCTTGAAAATAAAAACAATGTAAACTAGGAAATAGAACTACATTCTTCCCTTTTAATTAATCAATTCATGTACTGTATAAGGCAATTTTTTTGTCAGATACATAACAACCTAACTTAACTTATCCATATTTTTCAAGGTAGGCCAATAGCAGGCTCAGAGTTAAGATCCACGTGAGAGAGAAGTCCCATGGCTACTTCTGCTAGGTTAGCATTTAGTTGTACTCACTGATATCACAAAGTTTTCCTTCCCAGCCATTCTGGCAGAAGCACCTGAAATTGTTGATTTCATCGATGCAAGTCCCGCCATTCTTGCAAGGTTTCCCCAGGCAATCGTTAATATCTAAAGATGAAAGTACACAAGTGTCTAGAACCATTTTATTTGGTATAACAAGGGACACATCAGGTAGTAAATTATTTCTCGTAGTTACAGAACTTTCTGAAGCAAAAAATCTTCCATTAATCCAAATTTAGGACACATCGGTGTTTGGAAAAGTTCTGGACATGCTGGCTTGAGAGTAATCATGGGTCATGTGGTCCAAAAAAGCAGCTTGCCCAGCTTCTGTTTTACAATTAAATAGGCCCCTTAAAATGCTCCACTGGGATGCTTATCAAAGACATCAGTGCATCGACCACTTGGAGTCCTGGAAATCTAGTACAGTCATGGAAACCCACTAATGAAGGAAGATGTGCTCCGTTCTTAATTTGGCACAGGATACGGGAAGAGAGGTTTTATATTTTCATCTTCTGGAGTATATCTGGAATGTGACAATCACTTATTTGAAGATCCTGCGATCTCTATTGCTAAAATTGCATGTGTGGCTAAGCCCAATGTATAATGTCTTGTTCGCGCTCTCTGGATTTCAACAATGTTTTTAAAAAGTGTCTATTTGTATTAAAATTAAACAGAAAAGAACAGGGATGGGCTTGCAGGGCTTATGTCTTTTTGAAAAAAGAATTCTGAAACATAATTCACAATAGGGACTCGGTTTTGAGGAAGAAAATTGAGGGAGTACGGAAATCAAGTTTTTGAACATGCTTAGTCCAGAAGAAACTTTAGTTGTGTCATAAAGAAATCAATTCCAGGTCTCCACAGAAGCTTGTTTCTGTACAGTTTAAACATAACAAAAGGCTGCTGAATTGGATGTTTTTAGATCACCGAAAGATCTACAATAGATCCTGATCGAACATCTATCTAACCCATGCAAATAATCCTTTTCAAGGGGGTGGAGAGATATAAATTAGATTACTATGCTGCTCAATTAGAAGACAGGAGGCAGTCATTTTGCCATGCAGTATCTAAGCAACATACAAACATGTCTTAACAAAATCATAAAGAAATTTATTCAAGCCCCTGCTCCATGTACCCAAATGCATTATTTCATCAACTAGCTAATCTTTCAAGAGTTTGTTGATCAGTAGACATGATTTAACATTGCCACTATAGTGAGTACAGAAAGACATCTGCCCACACTCATGTAGAAAGCCAATTACTTCTATTCATAGAAATGGACAGCCAGGACCAGTCTTTCTATCCTGAATTGACAAGCAAGCCTCTCAATTTCATGAAGTACCTCACCTGAAATAATTTTAAATTAAAGTCCAAGCTTTAAGGCTTTCAACATTTTTCCTTCACTTACTTTCATGACAGTATGTTCCAGTAAAGCCCTTCTCACAGGCACAAGTAAAATTGCCTCCTGCTTGACTGACGCACCGTCCATGAGGCCCACACACATTGGAGGAGATTAAGCGGACGCCTTTCCGGGTAGCATTTGTGAAGACCTCTATTGTACAGCTGTCTATGACTAAGAATAAGAAGAGAGGTTGTTTTTTTTTTAAAAAAAACACACACACAACACAAGACCAATACGAATGTTTCTAAACTCTTGATACACGTTGTTTCATTTAAATCTAATCTTGGAAATTTCAGTAACATTTAGCAAAAAGAATATATTACTTTGCCATATCTAAAAAGATGAGAAGGCCGATGATAGCAGAAAATTTTGTGAAATAAATAAACACACTAAATGTTTTGTCAAAGGCTTTCATGGGTTGCTGTGAGTTTTCCGGGCTATATGGCCATACAGCCCAGAAAATTCACAGCAACCCAATACTAAATGTTGTTCTTACTATTTGGCAGGCATCATACAATTAACTGGAATCTAGTTGGGTCACTACACAAAAGAGTACCACTTTTTTTGGGTGTCCGACAGCTGAGATGAGGAAAGGCAGACAAAACCTTCCAACTCTAAGCAGGGTATTTTTCCAATACCTTCCCTTCCTCCTTGGCTTCTGGGCCCTCTTCCTACCATTAGTGCCTACACTAGCTAGATTACAGTATCGGATTTGATAACTTAACTTTGGCCAAAATCCTGTTCATGCACCGCACTGGCACCTGGCTGTAATAATTAGCCAGTAATTTTGATAATGTAATCTGGATAAATGCATGGATGCAATCAAACGAGGGGAACTGAACGATTTCTGCAAAAGAATGGAGGGATCATTCCCTCTTTACCTGCAGCCTACTATATGTTCTGGTGGTGGGGGAATATCTAGAGAAAAAATTGGGAGGATCTGTATGTATGTAGAAATAGAAAGTCTTGCTTTGTAAGTAGAATATTGCTCTTGTAATGTTAAATTATTCCCAATGCCAAAATATTTACTGAATTTTAAACAATTATTAGAAAGTTGGATCCATTCATAAGAACATGAAAGAAATAACTGCACGAGAAATCTATTTTCTGTGGGAGGACCGGTATGTTTTGGTTTCCTGATAAAATTAACTTGCACACACAGCACTTCTTTTTAATTTATTTTGTATGTTAAAATTTGCCATGCTAATTAACAAAAAGCAGTTTCGCATATAGTCACTTCCCCTGCAAGAATATCATTTCAAATAATTTCTGACATTTTAGTCTCTACAATGGTTTCTATCTCTCCTGGAACAGAAGATACCTTTGCAAGAATTATTTTTGCAGTGATCCTTGAGATGCGAGCAGTTCTTTCCATCATAGTCATCAGAGCAAGCACAGTAATAGTCATCCCTCAGATCATAACACTTAGCTCCATTCTGGCAAGGATTAGGCTTGCAGAGATCAGCATCAATCTACGAAAGATTTAGACATCATCAGCCAAATTATCTTGAAACATGTCAACAAGTAATGTTGAATCGTAAATACATTACAATTACTTCAACCTTTAGAAGTTGAGTAATCAATGACAACAGTGCAACCCCTGTATCCGTAGGTGATATATTCCTACACTGTGGAAATAGAAAACCATGGATAATATGAAGTTACCATAGAGTCACACTATAGGAACTTGCTAGGTTCTCCAACATTTATTTATTTATTTATTTATTATTCGGTCTTATATTCCGCTCCTCCCTGCAGGCTCGGTGCGGATCACAGCGTACAATAAAACATACAGTAAAAACATGAGGCATAACAGTGATAAAAATGGAGGTTACATAATATTATGTTAACTTGTGGCAACAGGATACCATAGAATAGTGGTTCCCAACATGTGATCCACAAGAACTAAAATATGGTCTGCGGCCTCACCGTTACATCATTGCAACGAGAGCGACTGGTCTTGTGAAACCCTCTTATAGTGCCAAGACTTATTAAATATGGTTTTCTGTGGGCAAGCAGATGGCATATGTTCTGTATCGGAAACAAGCACTGCTATGGTCTATCCAATGCAATTTTCTGAATCCGCACCCCAAATAACCAAACCAAATCTAAAGTTTGACCAAAAACTGATTCATAATCCTTTTGGTACTAATGTTGGAGCGTGGTCCATGGTCAAAAAAAAGTTTGAGAACCACTGCCATGGAATCACTTGGGAAACCTTTTAAAAATCCAACAATTTGTCAGGTGTAGGTATATGAACCGTAAATACCAGTTCCACAGGTAGGGAAGTCCTGCTGTATCTTGCCAAGTATATTGTGCCTTATTACAGAGAAGTACAACTCATATATCGAAAAAGTGACTCTTTCTACTGTAAGACAGATGTATTTTTATGTTAAGAAACCCTTTTAATTTTATTATTGTATTTTTTTGTAACAGCCTCTCATGGGACTCAATGTAATGCCGTCCTGAGTCCTCTTTCGGGGGTTGAGAAGTGACGGGATATAAATACAGGAAATAAATAAATAAATACATTTTTGTTTACTGCAATTCAAAATCTGTGGTCACTATCCCACTTTATTTAGCCATGGTTTGCTGCTTGAGCGAGAAACCGTACTACAGAGGAACAAACAAATTATGGCTTGTTTTTTTATTGAGTCTCTATCCTGATATTTGTGAAGGCATGCAGGCTAAGAAACAAAGGGGGGTCAAACAAAGCCAGTGTTCATATGCCAACAACAAAACCTCATCTCCTGATTGTGGTTAACCATGACTAACCACAATCTATAAAGAAATTTGGAGACAAACCCAAACCAGAATTCAGGAAACCACTACTAGATTTCCTGTTACATTGGTTTTTCAATCCATCCCTTTAATCTATTTATCCATGTTGCAATGCCTAACCTTCTCTCTCTATGCATCAGATCAAAAGTTTCCACCAAAAGACAATGGGGCATGCCCATCCCATACATTTGCTCTTATGTAGAACAATACTAGAGCAGTTCAATGATTTTCTTTTAAAAAACAAAATAGTTTGTTGACTTTGGGAAAACCAACAACAAATGGTAATGATCTGGTGACCTCTAAATACACTACCCACATTAAAAAGGAGTTCCTATGAGGCAACTGAGCTACTTCTCAACTAAAATGTCAATTCCACTCTCCACATACTCCCCCATTTTCCATTTAAAAAGGAAACCACGAAGGCAATCATGTATGTTATGTATCTTTTAATTTCCCCTTACAGACTTTAGCAGCTTAAGATACTATAAGCCTCATGATCTCTCTCTCTTTTTCCAAGAAGATCAAGACAGCATATATGCTTTCCCCCCTTTGTATTATGCAAACATGACACAGACAGGATTATATGTGTCACTTCCAGAAATGATGCACACTTGGCAGAACTCCCAAGACCTCTGTACTGCTCCTTCCAGGCAAGAGAATATAATGTTTGGAAGTGTTGAAGTAATAGTGTTCGAATTTATCAGGGAACAGTTTCTTCCAAGTGCTTGAAATACTTATGTTGTTGTTGTTGTCATTATAATCAATCACTATAATTCTTAATATATCGTGCTTTTATCCCCACTGAGATGCAAAACAGCCCACATCATTTAAAAACAGCGACATTTAAAATCTACAGCATACCAATATTAAAATAGAATTTATCAAACCAATCAGTTTAAACCCATTAAAACAACCAAAACAATTGAATAATCAAATACCGTACAGAACCCCCGAGTTGCTTTTAAGAACCTTCTTAGCATGCATACAATTCACTGTGCAAAAAATTCATATAGCTTTGGAATGTGCTGACTGTAAGAGTCGTTCGTAAGTTACCCCCGGTGGCACAATGGGTTAAAACCCTTGTGCCGGCAAGGATTGCTGATTGACAGGTCGGTGGTTCGAATCCGGGGAGCGGGGTAAGCTCCTGTCTCAGCTCTAGCTTCCCATGCAGGGGCATGACAGAAGCCTTTCACAGGATGGTAACATCAAACCATCAAACATCTGGGCGTCCCCTTGCAGATGGCCAATTCTCTCACAGCAGAAGCGACTTGCAGTTTCTCAAGTCACTCCTTACTTAACAGCTACATGGCAGAATCTTTATTTTTAATTTACATCTGTCTTGCTTCCAATATGGAAGCTTATGAACGTTCTGTTCATGCACAGTAAGGTTTTGTCTTTTTAATTCTGTGAATGTGTACATTTAAGCAAGGTGGTTTAAAACTGATTTGTTACTATTATCATGATGAAAGTGCCAAACTTAAACAAGTCTTGCAGGATGTAAACTTTTATACAGATGAATCCTTATAAGGAAGTGACTAATCAGAATATAGTTGGTCTTATATCAACCGCATCTGTTTTAGAGCAGCCTCTATCTATCCGCAAACCAGGCACAGCACCTACAAGAGAAGGTCTATACTTTGGAGCTGTGGTAATGCGTACATTCTCCACAATTTTTTCATGACCTCATCAAACCTAAGGTTATTTTGGAGACACTCAACACTGTCTCTGCCTACCTAGTAATCAAAATATCTATTTTCATTTATAAAATAGGGTATGAAAGGGGAGCGGGGTGGGGGAGGGGTTGACAAAGAATATCTCCTAGAGGTATTACATATCCCCTTTTTGTTTCGGTATATTTCCCTTTTACAGCTTAGCTTCTGCAATGGGCTGAAAAGCTTTCTGTAATGGGAGGTAGACGTTTTCCGTAATGGGAGGTAGATGTTTCCTGCAATGTTAAGGGCTTTCTGCCAAATCCATCATTATTCATCTGACAATCAAGTTACAAATCAATGCAACAGCCAGAAGTCCATCTGCACCAGCTCTGGAAGGTTTCAAGAGCTTCTTTTCAGATGCAGAACATCCCATATACACGAGTCACACAGACCACGAAGAACAGTTTAAGACAGAAATGTCCATACTGGAACATCTCCACACCAGCCAGTAGTGTAGAACACACAGTGCTACCAGTTTTGTCCTATCCATGAGCATACAAAGTATACATTCCTAGGTACAGAGCACTGTCCCTCTAGAGCCGGGCTGCCCAGGAAGTCGATCCCGGGACCGAAGGAGGTCGATCCCAGCCAGATGGGGCGCTTCTCAGAGGGGGGCGGAGGAGCCAGGCCACACTAAGCCCCGCCCACTCCCAGGCTTTGGCACTCCAAAGCCAGAAGGGCGGGGCTTGGCATGGCCTGGCTCCGCCCCTGTGGCTTCCGCTCTACCAGCAGATTCTCCAGGCTTGAGGATGGCAGTGCCAAGCCAGCCTTGTGCTAGCTATGTCACCACTGGCTTGGCATTGCCATCCTCAAGCCTGGAAAAGCTGCTGGGAGCGCTAAAGCCAGAGTGAGGGGGCGGGGCTTGGTGTGACCTGGCTCCTCCCCCTCTGGCCAAGCCCCACCCCTCCCCACTCCAGCCTTGAGGAGGTAGGTAGATCTTTCTGACTTGGTTTTAATATAAGTAGCTCGCATGCTGAAAAGGTGTGGGCACCCCTGCACTAGAGCTATGGTTCCCAAACTTTGGCCCTCCACATGTACTGGGTTTTAGCTCCTAGAACTATTGATAGTTGGCTAAACTGGCCAGGGCTTCTGAGAGCACAACTCCCAAATATCTGGGGAATCAAAAGTTGGAAAGCATTAGGGGTTAGACCAGTGGTTCCCAACCTTTTTTGACCAGGGACCACTTGATCAGGGACTATTTTGACCAGGGACCATTCTCCCAACATTAATACCAAAGGGGTCAGTTTTTAGTCGACTTTAGATTCGGTTTGGTTATTTGGAGTGCTGATTCAGACCATATCATATGACCAAATCCAGCAAAGAGTTCTTGCCAGAATTCAAGTCAACTACAGTATTAACAATTCCAAAGTATCATTCACCTCACAAAATACTCCTGAGAAGTCTTGTGGACACACACAATGGAATCCATTGACCAGCCTCTCACAGCGACCTGCATTTTTACATGGGTTGCTTGCACATTCGTCAATTTCCGTTTCACAGTTTTTTCCAATGAAACCCTGAGGGCATACACAATGATAACCATTTGCTTCAGCCTAAAGGAAAGGAGAGATCAAAATAAGTATTGCGCATTTTCAGGGAACAGTAGAAATATTCCTTCATATTCATTCAACGTATGTGTCACTTCTCGCAATCAAAGTAATCTTGAAATAATTTGGAAATATTAAAAGAACCAGCAGTCAATATAACAAAGAAATATGAAACAATATAATTTCTATACAACAAAATATAAAACATGAAGAAATAAAAATGGGAAACAAAACTATTACTGTTAATCTACAATATAAGTTGAGAATCCTTTATCCAAATTGTTTAAGATCTGAAGTGCTTTGGATTCTTGGGGGGTTTGGAATATGTACTTGTATTTGCCTATAAGTACATAATGAGATGTTTTGAGAAATAGGACCTAACTCTAAACACACAATATCTATCTATCTATCTATCTATCTATCTATCTATCTATCTATCTAATAAAAGCCAGTGTTTGCGGTGGTGCGGTGGGAGGAATATGTGCCAGCGTTTCGATTGGCTGCCAATGTGAGATTATTTGCATAAAGGGCTCTGATTGGCTAGCCTCAGAACTCCAACATTCTACGGCCCCAGACAGAGGGGATTGGTTGCCAATGAATTGGTATTTACATAAAGGATTCCGATTGGCCAACCACATTCCAACATCCCAACATTCTAAAGTGACTCAGAGGAAAAAGGAAAGGCCCCAGGCAGTCAGCCACTGTGGCCCACAGCAATGACGGATCAGGACCAAACTTGGCAAACAGGGGCCCAATGGCCCACTTCACAACCTGGTGTGGTTTAGGGCAGGATGGGCCACAGGATGGGCCATGAATGATGGGATTTGCAGTACCTTCACATCATTCACTTCCCAAACAACACTGTAGCACCTATAAATAATAGACCAGGCCCAAAATCGACAGCAAGGCTTCCCCAACTTGATTTTCCTGATTAAGCCCCCAACAATGACAGAACAAGACCAAACTTGGCACACAGACCCCCAAGATGCACCCTACATCCTGGTGCAGTTTGAGGGAGGATGGACCATGGATGATGGGACTTGCAGTACTTTAATTCACTTCCTTAGAGCACTGTGGCCCACACCAATGACGACACAGGACCAAACTTGGCACACAGAGGCCCAATGACCCACTTTACAAACCTACTGCGGTTTATGGCAGGATGGCTCACAAATGATGGGATTTGCAGTACCTTCACCCAAATCATTTCCCACAAAACATTGCAGCCCCTACAAATCAGAGACAGGCCCAAACTTGGCACACAGAGTACCCATGACCCACTCTACATCCTGGTGCAGTTTTGAGTGGGACGGACCATGGACGATGGGAGTTGAAGTACCTTCCATCACTTTCTGAGACCACTGCCACCCTCATCCAATGACTGATCAAGACAACACTTGGCACATAGAGCCCCCATGACCCACTCTACATCCTGGTGCAGTTTTGAGAACGGGGGACCATGGATGATGGGACTTCCAGTACCTTCCCTCACTTCCGGAGACCACTGCAACCCTCATCCAGAGAATGATCAAAACCAAATGTGACACACACAGCCCCCAAGACCCACTCTACATTCTGGTGCTGTTTGGAGGGGGGTGGATCATGGCTAATGGGACTCGCAGTACCTTCACTAAGTTCCTGAGACCACTGCAAGCCACATAAACATCTAATAGGAACCAACCTTGGCACACAATGCCTTCCTCAAATAACCTGGGCACGGCCGGGTCCTCATCTAATGTGTGTGTGTGTGTATACACACACACACACACACACACACACATATGCATACACCACATATACATAACATAAAGTTAATTTAATGTAATATTTTAAATTGAAGCATGAAACAAAGTTTGTGTACACTGAATCACCAGAAAACCGATCCGTTACTATCTCAGCCACCCATGTAGATGATTTTAAAGCATTTCTGATTTCAAGATAAGATTATTCTCCTTACCAATCCAAAATGAACAACACAAAACCACTTGCCTGTATCAGGCATCTAGTGACCAAATACCTGGGGAATTACATCATCGCCTGGCATTAAAAAGATAATATGTCTGTATCAGGCAATCCTCTTTGGGGAATGTCTGTGTGCATCACAAAGGGTAGCCAGAGAAAAGTCTCAATTCCAAACTGCCACTTGCCAACTCTTCCTTTGAGCAGACACAGAAAAGGGCTTCAGATGCAGACCTCAAGGTTTGAGTTGCTTGATCCATGAGGGAAAAGACAGGCTTGGAGGTTGCATGACATTTTTCTCACCACTGTAATCTAAATCTCAATACACATTTTTGTAATTGTTCACTCGGGAGTCTTTCCCTGTGAAAAGTGCTCATTTCTAGCAACTATTTACTTCCTACGAATTTTTAAACATGTTGAAGTGGAAATTACTTGTGCCTACTCTTTTCCTTCAGGGATTGAAATCACGTGGCTCTTCAGATATTATGAATGGCAACCAGTATTCCTCACCAGTGATTATATAGGATTTTTTTTTCAGTTTCAGGAGCGACTTGAGTGTGAGTGAATTGGCCGTCTGCAAGGACATTGCCCAGGGGATGCCCAGATGTTTTACCATCCTTGTGGGATATTTCTCTAGGGCAACCTCCCGAACTGAGGAGAGAACCTGCTGACAAACCAGCTTGTCCCCTTCCGACGACATGTGCCAAGTCGGAGGATAGAAGACACAAGCCTAGGACCTTTTGGGGAGTGGGATTCAACAACTGGAGTCGCAAGGATGCGACCATCCCCGCAGTCTCTCCGCCTCAGTCCTTTGGTCCTCTTGGCCCTTGCGTTGGGGGGCAACAGCAGCATCCCCCCCCCTTTTCAGAGGGGGAGCAGGAGGCCGGACACTTAGACTATGTATCGGTAGAAGGTGTGCAGGGGCGGGCAATACGCGTGATCTCGGGTAGGGGTAATAGGGACGGTAGCCGTAGGCCTTATGAGAGAGGGCGGAGGAGCCGAAGAGAGGCTCGTCCGCCCTCTGACCTTCGAGCTATCCCTAGGCACGCAGTTGGGGAGCCCAAAGTTACCTCTCCTCCAACTCTGATACTGGCCAACACCAGGTCCATGCGTAACTAGTCCGGAACCATCAGGGACTTCCTCCTAGAGAGGGAGGCCGATATAGCCTGTCTCACGGAGACATGGTTACAAGAGGGCGATAATGTCATCGTGCACGAATTAACACCGCCTGGGTTTGTGGCCAGTTGTCAGATGAGGACAGAGGGGCGGGGGGGAGGGGTGGCCATACTCAGTCGAGACAAGTTTTATTCCAGGATAATTCCGACGGCGAACATCCCCGGAGTGGAGTGTGTGGGCCTGGCATGGGATCTTGGTGAGAGTGTGACCTTCCTGCTGGTGTACCGTGCACCCAATGCACCGGCAGGAAGTCTGCCTAAGCTGCTGGAGGTGGTTGCGGAGTGGGCATTGAGGTTCCCTAAGCTTATTGTCTTGGGGGACTTCAATGTCCACGCCGACACCGCCTCCCCGTCGACAGCAGCCATGGACCTAGTGTCCACCATGGAGGCACTAGGACTCTCACTGTGTAGGACCGGCCCCACACACCAGGCCGGACACACATTAGATCTGATCTTCGCGGCCGGAATTCAGGTGACCCTAACCTCCGTTATGGAGGTTCCATGGTCGGATCACAGTGTCCTGGAAGTCCGATTGAGCGTAGCCCCCCCTCCCGGTAAGGGTGCCGAACCTATTTTGGTTCGCCCGAAGAGACTTATGGAACCCACTAGGTTCCTGAATGCTCTGAGGGATTGGGAACTCCCCTGCGACTCGGTCGATGGGCTAGTGGAATCCTGGAATACCAGTCTTGCCGCTGCCCTAGACGAGATCGCCCCCAGGCGCTCTCTCATTCCCCGTAGTAATCGCTCGCCATGGTACACCGAGGAGCTGCGGGTGATGAAACGGAGGAGGAGACAGCTAGAGGACGTGTGGCGGAGTCTCCGTGACGAAGCATCGAAATCGGCTTATAAGCAGTTTAAGGAGGCTTATGAGCGAGCTATCAAGGAGGCGAAAAAAGTTCATTATGCCTCCTTGATAGAGTCAGCCAGTTCACGCCCAGCTCAACTTTTTAGAATAATTCGGTCAATGACAACAATTCCAACTGTCCCAAATGATAGGGGTTTGGCTCCAACAGCTGAGGCTTTCCAGAACTATTTTACTGATAAGATTTCGAAGCTCCGCCGGGACATTCCAGCCACGGTTGATACAGTTAGCGAGCTCGAGACTCCGCCGCCACTCGGCGGGCCCACCTTCACCCGTTTCCAAAAGCTGGACGCAGCAGCTGTTGATAAGTTACTGACTGCAGCTAGGCCAACTACTTGCTCCCTCGATCCGTGCCCCTCCTGGCTTATTAGATCTTGCCGGGAGGGGCTACGTGACCCCCTGGGCACGATCATAAATAGCTCCCTTGAGCAAGGAGTCTTCCCGGGGGGATTGAAAGAGGCTATGGTAAGACCGCTGCTGAAGAAGCCGAAACTAGATCCTTCGGCTCCCTCCAATTACAGGCCTGTGTCCAACTTGCCCTTCCTGGGCAAAGTAATTGAGAGGGCAGCAGCGGATCAGCTGCAGCAGTTCTTAGATGACACAGCTGGACTTGATCCCTACCAGTCCGGCTTCCGTATCGGGCATGGGACGGAGACCGTGCTTGTCGCCATTACAGACCAACTTCGCCGCCAGCTGGACCGGGGTGGATCAGCTCTGCTTGTCTTGTTAGATCTGACAGCAGCGTTTGACACGGTAGATCACGCACTGTTGACCCACCGTTTAGCCGGCGCCGGGGTTGGGGGGGACCGCTCTTCAATGGGTGGCCTCCTTCCTCCGGGGCCGGGGACAACGTGTGGAGGGGGGCGGGGGGTCTCCGGGAGGTCCCCACTTAATTGTGGGGTCCCCCAGGGGGCCATCCTCTCCCCCTTATTATTCAACGTTTATATGCGCCCCCTGGCCCAGCTGGCCCGCGACTTTGGTCTGGAGTGTTATCAGTATGCGGATGACACCCAGCTTCTGCTGAGAATGGACGGCAGGCCGGACACCGTACCCGATTGTTTCCATCGATGCCTGGAGGCCGTGACTGGTTGGCTGCGTACCAGCCGGCTGAAGGTGAATCCGTCGAAGACGGAGATCCTGTGGCCCGGTCGCCCCGGGCTGGGTGGGTGCCGGTTGCCTACCCTGGATGGCGAGCAGCTTAGCCCGTCATCTTCGGTTAAGAGCTTAGGTGTTCAGTTGGACTCCCTGCTGACCATGGAGGCCCAGGTCTCCGCGGTCTGCAGGGGGTCCTTCTATCACCTGCGACAGGCTAGGCGACTGGCACCCTACCTGTCCGGGAATGACCTGGCGACGGTAATCCAAGCGACGGTCATCTCGAGACTAGACTACTGTAACGCCCTCTACGTTGGCCTTCCCCTGTCAACACTCCGGAAACTCAAGCTAGTGCAGAATGCCGCTGCTCGCTTGCTGACGGCCTCGTCAGTAAGGGAGCACATTACGCCCATTCTCCGGCAACTGCACTGGCTTCCTATTGAGTACCGAATTGTCTTCAAGGTGTTGGTACTGACCTTTAAGGCCCTCCACGGCCTAGGGCCTGCGTACCTGAGGGACCGCCTTACCCCGTATTTACCCCCGAGATCACTGCGGTCAGATGAACAGAATCTGCTGGCCATTCCATCTGTCCGCTCCTGCCACCTATCCGCGACGCGACAGAGAGCTTTCTCAGCGGCAGCTCCAGTGCTGTGGAACTCCTTGTCGGACAGTGTTCGAGCCATCTCGGAACTAGTCCCTTTTAGAAGGGCTTGTAAGACTATACTATCCATTTGGGTTCAACTAAACCCAAATGGATAGTATATTGTATACTCCATGTATTCCCTGCATCTCGTGATATGTTGACTTGTGTTTTTAACTGTTTTATGTTTTATTGTAGGATGCATGTCTGTGACATGTTGTCCATGTGTATTTTGATTGTTATCCGCCCCGAGCCTGTAGGGAGGAGCGGAATACAAAATAGAAGAAATAAATAAATAAATAAATAAATGTCCCCCCATGGGGAGCTGGAGCTGACAGAGGGAGCTCAACCTGCTCCCCGGTCAGTCAGCAATCTTGCTGGCACAAGGGGTTAATCTATTGTGCTACTGGGGGATATGGGATAGGGCTGCTAGGATTTGCAGTCGAAGAGATTTGGGGAACTGCATGATTCCCCTGCTTGAATGACTGTATACACTTTAACACACTGCTTGCTGTATTTCCTTTTAAACCCAGTATCTTCAGGGGAAGACAGCTTTAAATGCATAAGACTGGTTCATCGAAGAGCCAATTTTACATAGAAAACTGATCATTCAGTTCAAGTTTATTGATATCCACAAGAACTGTATGAGGTATTTTCCTTCACCACATTTATGTTCACAGTATCCATAATTTATCAATAACTATGACCAATTTGATTAAACATGGGGGGAAAGCTACATTTGAAAATCAGATTCACTATTCTTGGATAGCTGCAGAGCCCTTTTAGAAAGAAATGCAGTTGTTTCAACAGTTGCCTTGTAAGCCTCTGGTGTAGAGGCTGATGTCATATAAAAGCTACATACCAGAGTAAGTAGCTCAGCATTTCATATTTGAATTCTTATAATTCTTGGGTAGACGCCATTTAGTACTACTATTTAATTGGTTTGCTTCCAAGGTTTCCAATGGCTACTTCAGTGCAATGATTTATCCCATTTTCCACTTTAAAAGTTCATATGGATGGAACTTTAGCTACCATATTTTATCTATAGTATTCCTATTAAACGTTAGTCTCAAAGAGACCTGTATGAAGATAGACTATCTGTGAGATAATCTAAATTCTTCTTCTTGAAGTTCTAACTTATATTTTAAGCAGTAAAGTCTATCAGCAGCCCTTGTATGGAAATGGGTAGGGATGTTTATGAATGCAAGCAACGCTACATCATTATATCCAATCGTCTTGCTAGCAATTTAACATATTACTGAACCACAATGTAGTAAATGTAAACAAACTTCATTCCATAATATTGAAATCAATGAGGCGTATATGTGCTTATCTTGACTATATGAACGAAGAGTGGATTGTTTTATTCCCCTTCAAAAAGGAATCCCTCCTTCCTATCTCTGCAAAATGTCTTGCTAAAAATCTGTCAAATCCTTGAAGGGAAATTAATGGTTAGTTTTTTTTTTTTTTTCCAAATATATTTATTGCATGTGGAACAAAATTGTATTAGGATGGTTAGATGGAAGAGGGGTTCAACTAATATATTGTTCAATTGGAGAGGGGGGGGGGGGGAGGGAAGAAGAAAGAGGGGCGTGTGCTTTAATGGTTAGTTTCTAATACCGGTGTTGGGACATGCAGTAGACCAGGGCTGCCCAGGAAGTCGATCGTGATCGACTAGTCGATCCTGGGACCGAAGGAGGTCGATCCCAGCTGGATGGGGTGCTTCTCAGAGGGGGCGGAGCCACGCTGCACCAACCCCCGCCCTTCCCCCGGCTTCGGCACTCCCAGCAGCTGCTCCAGGTTTGTGGAGGGCAGGGTCAAGTCAGCCTTGTGCTAGCTATGCCACCACTGGCTTGGCATTGCCAACCTCAAGCCTGGAGAAGCTGCCGGGAGCTCCAAAGCCAGAGGAGGGGGCGGGGCTTGGCATGGCCTGGCTCCGGCCCCCCTCTGGCCAAGACCCGCCCCCTCCACTCTCCAGCCTTGAGGAGGTAGGTAGATCTTTCTGACTTGGTTTTAATATAAGTAGCTCGCATGCTGAAAACGTGTGGGCACCCCTGCAGTAGACAGACTGTGTGCAATCTGAACCCAAGTAGTGGCTGAGTGTGTGTGTCTATATACACACACGTACATATATATGCATTCTGCTCATGCGCAATCACAGAACCATAAGAGAACATGGCCTGATATCTTGCAAATCTTTCTTTGCTGTATTTGAATTTTAAAAGAATTCTCAAAGCACTTTAAAAATAAAGAAAAGATATTTCAGCCTTACCTTACAGACACCTCCATTTTGGCACTGCCCGTGACAGTCACTGATTTCTAAGAATAAAATATGCAAAACATTAAAAATAAAACAGTCTGGGAATATCATTTAAATGAATAGACTGAGACAGAGACTTCTGTTCACAATTTCAAACAGAAAATCTGATAGTTAAAGAGGAAAGAAAATACAAGCATGGTTGATGCAAGTTTCAGAGCCCAAATAACAACTGCAGGCAAAATGCAAACAAAATTTTTCACACACTTTCCACAACCAAAAAGCTAAGGCTTTAGATGCAATGAAACATCTCATAAAGTAGGGATCTTACATGTTTTGGGCTTTTTTGTGTGGAAAGGCTTAAAAGTTTGGAAAGGACAGAGAAACCTTAAGATATTAATCAAGAGTAGAGTTCTATTTTTGTCTAGAAATAGAATTATTTTAAGGGTCAAGTGTATATACTCAAGATTAAATACTGACTGATGTGACAATTTAGTCCTTTCCATCCTGGAATGCAGTCACAGTAATATCCACCAATAAGATTTTTGCAAGAATGAGCATTAAGACAAGGTTTCCCTTCACACTCATTAGCATCTGTGAAAGAAGAGAAAGAAAAGCAGAGAGTGAAGAACAAACCCAGAAATAGACTGCCCTTGCACCAAAGCAAAGCCTTTTTGGTTTTTTTCCAAATATCAGCTAGATGTCACTGGCTCTGCTGATATGTTTGCTGATATTTTCAACATGCATGCTGCATCCTATTCCCTAAGCAAGCCTCGATGATTCCAGGATCAGATTTTATAATTCTATTAAAATCAAGATGGAAATATGGGCTAATTTGTTTGGTGTGTTCTGTGGTCATTCCTTCCTCTCCTGGTCTGATAGGCTCTTGGCACAACCAAGTCATTCTCATATCTGGAGGGTGCCCTTCATATTATAATATTATCTTGCATATCGAAGGATATTAAAGGATGGTAGACAAGTCAATCCCTCAAGCCACATACAGATTTAGCTGAGATGTCTCTGCACATCCCTAAAGCATGCACATGCCATATATATCTAGCTAAGTGCAGGAATAGGGGAGGGGGCAAAGACCACACAAGGAGAAACCAGGAGTCAAAATGAAAAAATGCATCCCATAATGAAATGCAGAAGCTCAAAAAGTGCAGGCATACCCTAGTTTCCACCACCACAGAGTTAAAAGATCACCACTATCATGCCAGAGACATTTTAATAACTGTTTCAGCTTGCATTGAGGCGGGAAAGAATCCTTTAAAGAATATAGCATTGCTTTGTAGAGAGCCTAGGTGCTCACAGGAACAATTTACAAAGCCCATTTCTACCAGTGAGTAAGCAGTAGCTATGCTAAGGCAGCTACTTTGCCCAAGCTGGCGCCTGCAAATAACCATGGTAAATGGGGATGATGGAGCTTTCATGCCAACATGATTTGGAAGGTACCAGTTTGGGGGACAATGCATTAAAGAAACCAAATATGCAAGGTGGGTGCAGTTACTTTAAAAACAACCAATGTTTGTCCCCCAGAAGTAATCTTTCAAGCATCAAGACTTACCAAGATGGCAGGTTAGCCCTTTCCATTGCTGTGGACATATACATTCAAACCCATTAACACGATCCACACAGGTTCCACCGCTAGCACAAGGATTAGATGCACATTCATCAATATCTAGGGAGGTAAAGCGTGGTCTGAGATAGCTTTAGGACTACCACATATGTTTTCAAAGTACAGAAAAAGGGACTTAGTAGACACGTTCAGACAACAATGCAACCTCCTTTAGAATCGGGAAGCACTTGTGGTCAATACTAAGGATAAAAGCACTCTATAATCAGGAATATATGGAGGTCACGTGTTCCTCACCCTTCCTCAGGACAAAGGTAGTCTAACACTCTTTGAACACTCTGAAAATAATTCAGTCTATGATGGAAGTTGTCTTGTTCATATGTGCTGTATCAGGAAAAGATCATATGAGCTTTACACACGTCAGAGAAGTTGACAAAGTGGGCGCAATTACTAAACCTTCCATGATTTTAAGCATGGGGAGTTGCAGAAAATAATTTTTATTTCAAAATGGAATATGAAAAGCAGTTTTGAGAAGCAAAGCAACTAGAGGGCTCATTTAGTTAATGCTAAATACATAACTCAGTTAATGTTTTTGTACAATCAGCATTTCTGATTAATTTGTACATTTTGAACTTGTTTTCATTTTCATTCACTAAAGGCCTTCTGTTAAAGCCAGTATGTTTCTCTCTCTCTCTCTGTGTGTGTATGTACATGTGTGTGCGTGTGTGTATATATATATATATACACACACACATATACAAACACACACACAATCCTGTGTGTGACATGAATTATAACGCTATAGGAAAGGGACACAGTAGCACCAGTGCCAGCCTCGCTTTTCAGTTGATGCTTTCAGATGCTCCTACGTGAAGTTATTGAGTTCAGCTCCTCTTGATAAAACTAGTTAGCATCTTGTTGCGTGGATCTTGTTAAACACAAACCCACACACTTCTGTCTGATTTTGAAACATAATGATAGACAATAAGATTTTTTGAAACACACACAGAGAGAACTGCATATCTTTCACTTTTATTTCCTGAACATTGTAGACATATATTCGCCAGAAGAAAATTATCATAGCAACACTTACTGGAAACCTTTATTAAGCTTGATTACACTTATTAGGTGATGTGCAATGTTACACTGACTAATCTACAACCTATAATGCTAAAGCTTACTGTTAACAGTCCAAAGAATAATTTTGAAAAAAATACTGTCCTGTCACCAGTTATAGTTTTACTCCTCAAAACCTTTATACAGAGCATACAATCTTAAGGGCCTCTCCTCTCCCTTTTAGAAATACAAAGTGATGTGTTATTGCGAACTATTCGTCTGTCATCAACCAGACAGAGAGCTTTCTCTGTGGCAGCACCATGCTTGTGAAATAGCTTACCACTCGAAGTGCGAGCAATTAGCGAGGTGCCGGCTTTCCGGAAAGCATGCAAAACGGCACTGTTCCGGCAGGCATTCAATCTATAACCATTCCTGATTGGCGGATTTTGTGGAAACTGTTTTATTCTACTGTTTTTATGTGCATTGTTTCTTGTTCGATATGCTGTAAACCGTCCTGAGCCAAATGGAAAGGACGGTATACAAATTGAAATAATAAATAAATAAATAAAGATGGCACTTCCTCTGATAAACTAATGCCTTTAGCTTAAGAGGATGGAACAAATTCCTATCTTGTTGTTGCTCAGATGCGGATATCATAAAATGACTCATGACAACCATAATATTGTGACATAAAGAAGAAAGTGCAACTTAGCTGCACATTGTGAACATTCACCTATTACATTCTCAAGTATGCACAGGAGTATTAAAAAATTATAAATTTAACAGTAAATAAAGAACAACACTTAAACACAGGGGAACTCCAGACAAGAAATAATCAGGGACAGCTAATAATCTCTCAACAAAGGATTTCCCCAGGCGCTAACAAGCCACTCCTAAAAACTGTCAGGCCATCAAATGCTAATCAAGTTGGCCAATTGAAACATCCACACCTAGCTCCAGCAGGCAAGAGTTCTTTCCCCCACCCTGGACATTCCACAGACATATAAACCTCACTTGTCTAGTTTCCATAGACCTCACAACCTCTGAGGATGCCTGCCATAGATGCAGATGAAACGTCAGGAGAGAATGCTTCCAGAACATGGCCATATCGCCCAAAAGACCTACAACAACCCTATGCGAAGGAATGTTTATTTATTTGGCTTCTGCAGCAAAGTGTAAATGAAGCTACACCTACCAATAGCACACGTTGGTCCGCTCCAGCCATCAGGACACTGGCATTTAAAACCTGATGAAACTTCATGGCATGTTCCACCATTAGCACAAGGATTTGATACACAAGCGTGCTCAGCTAAAGAGATAAGAAAGAATAGCACCTTAACATAGGTTTAAAAGATCTATCTATGGATATACAATAAATAGTCATGCTATTATTCACAAAGGAAGTTCTTCTTAAGAATGTTCTTATGCTGGGAGAAAGTCTTTCAAAGCCATACAATATTCAAAGGCTATTCAGAATCTGGGACTTACTCTACTCAAAATTAACACACGATTGTTTTGCACAGAAAACAACATTTACTGCACTGAAAATATCTCAATGCAGAAATATTGCAAAGTGGGATGCAATTTTCTATTAAAATCAACCTTGTTTGGATGTTATGCAGAACAAATCTCGATTACAGCATTTTCTGCACAGGAATTAATATTTCTGCATCAATGTAATTTCCATCTAGAAAACGTTTCCCTGCAGAATAACAAAGTATAAATTTTGTGAAGGATACAAAACTGCACAGATTCTTCCCATCAGTTCATCAACACTTGAAAATATAGGTTTTTTAAAATTAAAAAATCTATTTTCTGAGTATTTTTGAATAACTGTTTAATCTCTAGTAATAAAGCGTTGCTTCTTTAATTTTTCTTAGGTACTACAGTCACTATCCAGTGAGTCGGATTCAGAAATGCATTTCTTGGTGCTTGAAGGAGAAGGGACACAGTCAAATTCAGGAAGTCATGTACCCTTCCATCAATTATTTCTGGGTTTCGACTTTTCCTTTGAAACAGAAATTCCCTTTTCAGCCATAATCCACAAAGATAGCCATTATACCAGGGGTGGCCAACTGTGGAACATGGAAGGCACAACCTGGGGTTCTCTAGACCTCATTAAGGTAACATCACCACCATTTTTGATGACATTGTAAATAAAATTATTAGCTTCACATCCACTAGGGGTTTTTAAGGGGTAAAACAAAGCTTGAAATAAATGTACAGTTGTTTAACTTGATTCTCCTTCTTGTGACTTTTTTTTACATGCAATAGGAAGTTTTGGTGAAGTCAAGTGGTTTGTATGTACACCATATCCACTGGCTACATGTGGATGGCAGGTTTCCCACTCATATGTGACACAAATAAGCCCCCCAAAAACCCCAAGCTCAAGCAGATGTGTATGCATGAATCACTTGATTCCTTACTTCTGAACCTTGTCTAATTGGATGAAGTGGCTCTTGGATCATTGTTGATATTATTTTTATTGTGTTATACTTCCTACTTCTACCAGCCAGGTGGCCACTGGCTATCAAATAAGAGTGTCCTAGATATTGTGTCTAATGTTTTCTATTTACAAGAAACTACGAATAATGCATAAGCCTATATAGTTTTTAATTGAAGAACCCTCCCCGCTCTCTGGCCCTATTATATATAAGAGAGGTCTTCAAGGCTAGGTAATGCATGCAATTGCTGTTGGTACCGATTTCGCAGTTCTTTCCAGAGTAACCATCTTGGCAAGCACAGCTATATTCGTCTGGTTCTGTATTCATACAAGTTCCACCATTCACACACGGATGATGATTTCCACAATAGTTCAAATCTAGACAGAAAAGAAGGACACTGATGGCTATCTGGAATCTCTCCAGAGTACAGGCAAGCATAATTATTATCTTGTTTTAATGCACATGGCACCTACACCCATGTTCCCTTAAAGTACACTAAGATGGTCATTAGTGATTTTACAAGTATAAAGAGAAATCTAGGACACAGCACATTAAGCCCTCACATGATTAAGTGTACATGCTCCTAAACTCATCTGCGACAATGAAGCGAACAGACAAATGGCACCAGAGAGACAGAAAACAGATGCCCTGTTATAAGCACACTCTTTTGTAAACAACAGTTATCAAGTTACCAGCTGGTAATGAGATTTATTTATTTATCACTGTGAAGGAAATGTGGTACCTTTGTTGCAGAGCAGGCCGCCCCAGTTGGTTTCACATTTGCACTCCCATGGGATAATGCAACTCCCATGAGCACAGCCTGGGTAGGGGACACAGTCGTCACAGAACTGTCCCGTCCAACCGTAATTACACCTAGACATAAGTTCATGTTAAATGTTAGAAACATGATGCTTAATTATCTATAAAACACATATTCAGGACATGACATTTATTATTTAAAGCAGGCTATTCACTCTGTAACGGAATACTGGAGCGTTAACAGCATTTCCTGCTTTTAGAGTGTCACTATGTACTAGTCACACTTCACAGAAGGATTAAGGAAACAATAATCATATGAAGGAAGATATCTGGTTTAAATGACCTGATAAAGGAGAAACACAGTTTCACCCACTAGATTGATATAATACCCATCCATTTGGTTAACTTTTAAATTAAAATAATTTAAAATACAGAACATTTGCTGATTTTCTATTACGATGGTGAAGTAATAGATGGGGCATTTGCTCTTCATTCTTTTTAAAGCCCAAGTTATAAAGGACATAAAACTCTTGTGAATGTTAACTAGCAAAATTTCTGATAGCTATACTGCTCAATCCCAATGATCCCACTGATTCCCATTAGGATTATTTCCAAGTACATGTGCAGGGAACGGCAGCAGTAATAATGTTCTTAAAGTTCACAGTATGTTAAAAAGGTGTGGAAAAAACTTTGTTCATTAACAGGTTGCTTTTATTATTTACTATTTGAAGAACACAACAGCAAGTCTGCCAGTGCCGACAAAGAACTCTGTGTCCTTTGTACAGAAGAGAGACAATTCTGACTTTTCATGGTATGAGTGTTTGTATTTTCAAAACAGAGAATTGACGTTGATTGTTTTTACTGCTTTTCTTTCCTGTTCCCAGAAACTTGAAAGACCATTCAGGGTGAAAACGAATACCCGATGAGCCCAATTTGAAAGTTTGCAGACTTCTTTTCATCATTATGTTTGAAGAGACAACGTGCAAATATGGTTTCAAAACCACGTCCCTGCTTCTCCTTTTTGTAACGTCTTTTGAAACAGAGATACTGAGGTCCTAAAAATCGACACACACTGCTGTGCCATTTTCTCCAACTTAAATCACCAGTGAATTAATAAGGGCTGCATTTTGGGTAGACATTTCTAGGGCTGTAATACTGTTAACCCGGGGAGGACGGGACCCAAATGGCTTACCAAAGTGCAATTTGGTGAAGGTGAAAACAAAGTCAGGTTTTCAATTGCTATGGATCCAAGAACTTAAGGTTTGAAATGAAAAGATACAGGGATGAAGGACAAGAAAGACAAAGACAATCTGGGTGGCAGCAAGATTGCTCACCAGAGCGGCGTACAGGGAGCATACAACCCGCGTTACGTCAGCTCCACTGCCTGCCAATCTGCTACCGAGCACAATTCAAAGTGTTTGCTTAGCCTATAAAACCCTAAATGGTTCTGGCCCAGCTTATCTGGCTAAACGTAACTCCCTCTATGAACCAACACAGAGTTTAAGATAATCTGGGAAGGCCTTAACTTCAGTCCCGCCTCCCTCACTGGCATGATTGCCAGAGACGAGAAACAGGGCCTTTTCAGTGGTGGCCCCTCAGCTGTGGAATTTTCTCCCCAGGGATATTAGGTCAACCCCCTCCCTCCTGACTTTCTGCAAGAGAGTGAAAATGTGGATTTATAACCAAGCCTTTAGCTAATCTGTGCAATAGACAGACTTGGAACAATGTGCAATGTCCATTGGGACGGCTCGGATTACGCTCATGGATTATGTGTTTAACTTTGAATGTATTGTTTTCAAATGTTTTAATTGTTTTGTAATGTACTTTTAAATCCTATTTTAATATATATTTAAGTGTACATTGTGTTTTAAGGCATCAAATCATTGCCTGTATGTAAAGCCTCCTCGAGTCCCCTCCAGGGTGAGAAAGGTGGGGTAGAAATGTCATAAATAAATAAATGTAGTTTATGAAGTACTGTGCCTGCACTGAAGAAGAAAACCTACAAAGTTCAGAAGAAGAGCATACTTTACTTGTATCTACTTGTTAGTAACTTTAACAGCTACTAGCATAGATGTAGAACAACCCAGCCCTTAATCTCTTTTCTTCCTTGGCATACTGCACAAGGACAGTAGTGCCAATATCAAAAGACTATAAAGGAAGGCTCTTTAATGTTAGATTTTGCCACACTTCTCTTTGGATATACTCCTCCCTTCCCCCTCAAAAACCTCTCAGGAACTGCATGAGAATCCCTACCCTTTTGTGATTATACATTTTATGGAAATTGGATTTATACATCTCAGTCTTGTGGTGTTCAAATTATATGGGCATACCACATATGCCAGGATGTCCTATGACATTGCATTCCATTAATAAACGTGAGATAGGGAGTGGGCAAACACAGTGATGAGTGAATTCAGAAATTCAGACTCTTCCCCTTTAATCATTTTCTAATCAGGAAATCAAAAATATTAAGATTTTATAAAACTGTACCATGGCACATGAAGCCACATTAATACATTATAATGAGACTAAAAATAAATGACATTGCCTCTTTCATTATTGAGTTACCCTCCGATTCAATTCAGTGCAATTCCTAAGGTAAGCAGTCCTAATACTGTCTACTACGGAAAAAGATAAACCTGTTATAAGGCCTGAGAATTCAGAGGCTGTTTGTCTCTGTATATCGGTTGGTAAGGAATATCAATAGGAGGAGTTTGTGATCTTCACACGGGAATCCAAGCAGACCACTGAGTGAATGGAAAACTAGACCAGTGATTGTCAACCTTTTTTGAGCCGAGGCACATTTTTTACATTTACAAAATCCTGGGGCACACCACCAACCAAAATGACACTCAAACACAGTAATACATAGAGTTAATATGTTTTTAAATGTAGCTAGCTTTGAAAGCTCTCTCGTTTACCTTTGCGGTTTTTCTCAAAGAATTTGCCTGTTTCTCATTGTTTGTACATACTGTAAGAGTACAAAATAGTCTGTCGGCTTGTTTTGGACAGAAGGGTGTTTTGTTTGGAGATGGTGTTTAAGCTTGGTTGGCACCATGGCGCTATTGGACACCTTCTCACCACACACCAAGCACAGCGGAATCGGTGCTGTCGCATCCCCGGTGAAAGTGAATCCAAATGAAAGATAGCTTTTGCTGTATTGCCTTGAGCTCACAGTCTTTTCTTTTTTCTTTTGTCCACCACTCATATTAGGGCCTTCGTCTGTGTCATAATTTTGTCCAGGGCCCTGTTCGGCATTTGCATTTTCCCTTCTCAAAAACTTCTCCATCACTGTCACTCACTTGTCTTGCTGTGATCCCAAATTGCCACTGTCACTTGACGCACAGCTGCAGCACTAACTCTAACTTTGTTTACTTAGCCGCGCCTGAGCGAATCCAAGATGGTACGACCATAGCACTCTTGCGTCACTTCTTAGGCGACACGAGAGTGCTATGGTTCCATTTCTTAAAGGGACAGATGCGCCTTATAGTTTATATATGAATGAAGTTTGAAAATAATTTTCCACGGCACACCTGATGATCTCTCATGGCACACTAGCGTTCCGCGGCACACTGGTTGAAAATCACTGAACTAGACTACATAGACCTCTGCTCTGATCTAGCAGGACCCTCAGATCATGAATGAATCAATGTGCATCAAGAAATCTAATCTTAGCTATGAGGTACTCACTATCAGTTTTTCTTTTTACAAAACCAGTGTTTCTACCTCAAATCACAGTGAAATGAAAAGCAGGATCTAAAATAAATGATGTTATTCAAGGCTCACTTCAGTTGGGAGGAGTACTCTGAGGAAACATCATCACATTTTTCCTACCACCAACTGGCTTAGATGCTGCGCCCGTTAGCAGATAGCTCTACCATCTACAATTTTCTTTCCCACAACAGTTCAACATACTCTAGCTTGGGACTGCTATATTAAATTTAGGATGTGGAGCAATGTGTACCACCTGAATTACTTTATAATACTCTCCTGATCCTTCCTTTCTTACCTTTATGGTCACCTTACCGCCGCGGTAAGGTTAAGCCTGAACGCTTCGCTGATCGGTATGTAACCTTGATTTTGTATATTGTTCTGGGTTTTGTTTATAGACTACAATATTGTGTATTATGTTTATGTAATACTTCTCTCTAGATATTTGGACCACGGAAATACCATTTATGGCCTTGAGAAAGCCCCGCCCGGGGGCGAAACGGGGGAGTGGCCCCGAAAAGTTTGGCATCGCCAGCCCGTCGGCCAACTTTTGAACTTATTATTTGGGAGCGTACGTTAGCCTCCTGTGTCCTTCTATCGTCTGCTGTTTGGACTTCACGGCATTTGGGAATTTACCCCTTGATCTCTCGGACTGTCTTACATTTTTTGTTGGGGAGTTGCGCCTTTATGGACTATTATAATTTACAGATACTGACCTATTGTGGATATCGCGCCTCCCACCTATGACCTTGTATGTGACATGTTCGATATATGAATTGATACATCTGTACATCCCATTGCTGTGTATCATATAAATATGAAATAGATATTTTTATATCGGAGTCTTGTGACTATATCTGTGTTCTTGTGAACCCAATACTCAGTGATTTAGAGAGCAATGTGTACCTGTCAGGGAAAATTGGGGGAGGTGGAGAACGAAACAGATGGACCCAATCCAAAGCAGTTTTCAAGACCCGTATGTCCTTGGAAGTTGCCAGAAAATTCTAGGTGATGATGCTGACACTGAGCTTACTACAGGAAATCCGTTAGCTTCACAATGCATTATACTAGTAAAACTATCCACCCAAAGGAACACAGTGTTTACAGGTCAAAAGGTTATGCACATTCAACTATTCAATCTTCACATTTACAAGGAAGGGTAAATTAAGATTTTCTGCCAAACAGGAAGCATGGTCGTATCCAACATTAGAAAGTTCTGGAGAGCTTTAAGTCTATTTCCATGTCTGAAATGGTTTAGAGATACCTGTAGATTTTTAGAATGTACTGAAGAGAGAAAATGTTCATGACATGCTTTTGGAAAAAGAGAAAATGTTTGTAGCACACACTATTTGTCACCACTAAATCAAAGAGATAGACAGAAAAAGTAGAGATTTAAGATAACTATGCTCAGGTTGTTGATGAATAAACCAAGACTGTTCACTGCCTTCTGTTATATAAACATGTGACTGAATAAAGTTTATTCTGAACTCTATATTGAAAACTAAATGGCTAAATGCAAATTAATATTTCTCCCAGCCGATTTTAGCCATCACTAGCCCCACTTACAGGCATCTAGCTTTCCTGTTGTAGGTAAAGGTAAAGGTTTCCCCCTGACATTAAGTCCAGTCGTGTCCAACTCTGTGGTGTGGTGCTCATTTTCATTTCTAAGCTGAAGAGCTGGCGTTGTCTGTAGACACCTCCAAGGTCATGTGGCTGTCATGACTGCATGGAGTGCTGTTACTTTCACACCGGAGCAGTACCTGTTGATCTATTCACATTTGCATGTTTTCGAACTGCTAGGTTGGCAGAAGCTGGGGCTGACAGTGGAAGCTCACGTCGCTCCCCGGATTCGAACCTGCGAACTTTCGGTCAACAAGCTTAGCAGCTCAGTGGTTTAACCCACTGCGCCACTTGGGGCTCCTGTTGTATTAATTCAAATACACCAACTCAACCATACAGAATGATAGCTAAATATAGATAAGAAAGACACAAGAGGAACAGACCAGGCTAGAATCAATGCAATGTTTTTTTTAAAGCAGCTCAATTATGCCTAAAATTGACAAGTTTCAAAACATCAATTGTTTTGAGATGCCAAATGAAGTTCCATTGTAGAATTACAGTTTTATTTTTAGTGATACTTTTCATGTCTTCTATAACTATGGAACCACAAAACCTGGGTTGACTTATAGACAGAATAATGTAATTACTGTACTTCTGCCGTGGGAACACGTTTCCGTTTTGGACTACCTAGGGTGTGAAAATGGTGGTGGAGGCAGCTCTGGTCCTTCCCTGCTACTACAATGGAGAGAACAGAGGAGGTTGACACTTTATTTAGTTCTCCTGGGACTGGATTACCAATAAACTCTTGCATTTCACCACCCAGAAAAGTACATGCTTCCTAGGTAGTTAGTTCCCATGCTTGAAATATATGCTCTGGTGCCCCCCCCCCCCCCCAATCTACTCCTTTTTAAAAAATGTCAGAAAAGAGCAGTTTTTCCCTTCCAAGCCACTCCTGGATCCTGAAATTGCCTCCCAGAACCAAAAAAAAAAAAAACCCTCACCAAAAACAAGCATGCGTATAGCTCTCAAACTGAAAATGAGCTCCAAGGCTCCCAGTCTAGAAGTCACCAACCAAGTAAGGAAACTGTGCACAGAGTTAATTTAAGCAAAGGTTTGAGAAGAGCATAGCCTGCCTTCAAAGGAGAGAACAGGTTTCCCCGGGGGGTACAGTAGTGGCGGCAGGAAGACTCATGTGCAGCCCTTTAACCATCATATGCTTGCATATTATCCCTAGTACCTCTTCCATTCCTGAACCCAGCTGACATTTATTTCCACATATGGTAAAAGTATTTGTAGTAGAATTTCGAGCATCACTTTGCTTTCATGAGAAATTGATGCAATTGTTTTGTGATTACTGCAATTCCTGATGATCTCTTTTTGGGGGATTGTAATGTACAATAGATTGAGCATTTCCAATCTGCGAGCCATTGTTTGGTTTTCCATACCTGCTGATAGATTTCTGTTAAGTAAGAGTAGATTCTGTCTCTGTAACATGAAGCAGTTCCATTGGTGTGTCACCTGTTCTTGGTGAATTATTTCTTTCAAAGCGCTCTGGGTACAGCTTCTACTTTACTTTTTAAAACTGGCGGTTCGTCTCCACATGATTCTTCCTCAATTGAATGTGTCATCTTTTCACATTTCTTTTATATTGTTCTTCAGGGTATTGTTTCCAACTGTATTTTTATTTGTACTTGGTGGTCTTGTCTTGGTTGTAGATCCTTCCCACTCTTGGTTTAAATCAGTGTTTCCCAACCAGTGTGCCATGGCATACTAGTGTGCCGTGAGTGATCATCAGGTGTGCCGTGGGAAATTGGAACCTCCAATATCCTTTCTTTCCCCTCCTGCCGAACACTTTTTCTTCTCCACTCGGGCTCCCATCTTCCCAGCCTCGCTCTTCTTGCTTTGCCTCGCTTTGCTCAAGCTGCCGCTTCTGTGGGATGGGGGAGGGAGGAAGATGTAACCCATGCGGGCGCTACTGCGCAGACTCGCCCCACGTCTTCCTCCCTCCCCTCCACAGTGCTATCTGGATATAGGTGAACTACAACTCCAAAACTCAAGGTCAACTCAATACCCACCAAACTCTTATAGTATTTTCTCTTGGTTATGGTAGTTCTGTGTGGGAAGTTTGATTCCATTCCATCATTGGTAGAGTTCAGAATGCTCTTTGATTGCGGGTGAACAATAACTCCCAGCTGTTGAGCAAGACCTTCATGTGTGTCTTTCTGCCATTCCTGCCAGGATATCTATGTTGTGTTCATCGAAACAGGCCCAGGTTTCACACTGAGTGTATAAATACATTTAAAAACATTATAACTATATGTATTACTGTATTAGAGTGTCATTTTGTGTCATTTTGGTTGGTGGTGTGCCCCAGGATTTTGTAAAGGTAAAAAATGTGCCGCGGCTCAAAAAAGGTTGAAAAACACTGGTTTAAATTTCTTTTTATTTGTGTGTACACACATACAGTCCTTCAAAAATTCAAGAGCCTTTCCTATCTGAACAACCAACTTTTACAGTTCATACAACTCTAATTTTCTGCACAAAATTCCTTTGGGGACCATTTAAGAGTTCTGATTAAACAGGATTCTTTAAATAACGCCCTCATTCTAAAAGTAGCACAGCTATATTGAAGTTCTGCTCAGAACATTTCAGAGAAAATGAACCTCATTTATATCTCAAGGAGGAGGAGGAAAAAGAGGAGAAGAAGAGGACGCAGCAGAAGCATTTCAACTTAAAACAAGAAATCTAAAAATATCAATAGGTTGCAAAGTTAGATGAGAACAATTAAAATAAGAGCAACACACAATATTAGTTAGTTGCCCTTCGTGCAAGGGCAAAGATCATTATGATGTCTCAATGCGTCTAAAAATACATTATTCTAAAAAATGACAAGTCTGACAAAAGAAAGGTTTGGCATACAAACATCCACCGGAAACTTAAAGCAAAACACCCAAGACAGGAAAAAGACCAGCGCGGGATGAATTAACTAAATGGCAGAAGCAAACTGAGTCATTAAGAAGGGAAATATCCAGCACTGCCATCCCAAAAGAGAAAGAAAACAAAATACTTATTCAGTGGCATACAAAGAATAGAGCTGGGAAAGGCCACTTTGGACTACAGCTGCCAATAGCCATGCTGACTGAATGTTTTTGTCACCCTTAGGCTAAAAAAATAAACTTGGCATTTTTCCCAAGATAAGACTGAGGAAAGCTCCTCAAAGAAAAACATGAAGACATCCTATTAGTCATAGTGTCCTGGCAATATTGAGCAAGATGGCCAAATAGTCTGACTCTATTTTAAAGGCAACTTTTTATGCTCCTTGCTGGTTCCTAAAACTGTTTGGAATGAGCTTTAAATAACTGTTATGAAATATCTGAAACAAGGTATGAAATGTAAGGTTAGGAGCTCAGATGGCCCTGTGTCATTACACTGAATAATTAGCTTAATGGCAAATCATGTTTTAAGATAGAACCTTTCCCCTTGCCTGATAGGTGTGCATTTTAGGTACAATTTCAAGCTACAGTAGTCTCACTTATCCAACATAAACAGGCCGGCAGAATGCTGGATAAGTGAAAATGTTGGATAATAAGGAAAATTAAGGAAAAGCCTATTACATGTCAAATTACATTATGATTTCACAACTTATGCACCAAAACATAATGTCTTACAACAAATCGACAGAAAAAGCAGTTCAATATACACTAACATTATGTAGTAATTACTGTATTTACGAATTTAGCACCAAAACATTGCAATGTATTGAAACAGCTGTGGATCCGGGTGGGAGGCAAACTGCGTTGGATAATACATAACGCTGGATGAGTTAAAGTTAGATAAGCAAAATTCTACTGTATTTTGCTCTTGATATTAAACAGTCTTTAGTATCAGGAAATGGCTATTATTCAAAGCATATGCAATTACCAGGAAGAAAGCCTGGCTTAAAACAACAAAACTTCAGCATTACCTATGTTGGGATTTGCCACTAGCAAGAGTGCTATGATCACAACACATTGGGAAGCAGTAAATGCCCAATATATAAAAATGTAGAATTCTGCCTCCTATGCCGCTCCTTAAAAAGTAGGCTTTTAAATGCATCATCCTAGTTTTGATACAATAAAATACAAAATAAAGCCACAACAGCTAGTACAACATTTCTCATACCGCTCATTATCACTACTAAGTTTTACAGGCACAAAATCAGTTCAAGAGCCTCAGCCTCTATATGTGAAATGATTTAAATGTTAGCATCCGGGAGTATGCAATCTTATTATCTTCACTGAACATGTTATGATGGGCAGGAATTTCCTCTGAGTTAAACTTTTAGTGAGTTGCAACCCTTTACTCTTTAGGTCATGAGAGATTAGATCCAGTCAGGAAACACATGTGATTTGTTTAATGCAAGAGAGAGAGAGCAGGCTGTAGTATATAATGATAGTCACTAATAAAATTAGGGCATGGTTTCAATGAAGTTAACTATTTCTATGCAGTTCGTCAAACAAATAATTTTATTACAGGTTAAGTGTCCCTTATCTGAAATGCTTATGACCAGAAGTGTTTTGGTTTGTCTCCCCCTCCCCCCGGATTTTGGAATACCTGTATTTGCATATATGTAGACAATGAGAAACATTAGAGATGAACTCTTTACACCTTAATATACATAACCCGAAGGTAATTTTGTGCATGAAGCTAAGTCTGTGGATACTGGAGATGTCACTATCTGAGACGCCCAGGTGAACAATAGTTGATTTTGAGGTATTGTGGATTTCAGAATTTTAGATAAGGGATACTCAACCTGGCTATTCAGAGCTGTATGTGGCCTACAACACATGCATCATTAATAATAGCGACAACTCAATTTGTTACATCAATTTTTTTACATGCAGGCAGAAGATAAAGGATATAAACGGTTTGTTTTGTAGAATCATTACAACTTTTAATATGGAAAAGTTTGATCTCCATCCCGCAGACACGTATTATATCTCCTTCATGTTCTCCCATGGGTCATTGAAATACCTATCACCACAAACATTTGGCTCAACATGACAGGTATTTTGTGCCTGATAGTATTGTTCAATGTTATTTGTTTTTATGTAGGCAGAGTATTGAATTTTATTTTTATTTTTTAAAGGAAGGATGAGACTGGCCAGAAAGCCACATTTTATACCTCCTAGTGCACTGATTAAATAAAAGCAGCTTTTGACCTGCTATGAGAAAATAGGTATTTAATTAACAACGTTTTTAAGCACTTTGTTTTCAGAGCTAGCTGGTTCTGATATATGGGATCATACCAAAAAGGAAGTTGTTCGAAATAGGATATATATATATATATATATATATATATATATATATATATATATATAAACACACACACACACACACATACATATATATATATATAAAGTGGAAGTTAATATGTTAAATCCAGAAAGTCACATCTTGTTCACAATGTATCAATATCATGAAAAGCATAGAATTTTAGGAATCACACACAAGCCCTCAAAGCTACATATACACTTACTTGCACTCCCCAGGTACAGTACAGCTTCCATGGACTAAATTGCATCCTTGTTTACAAACCGCTAGGAAGAGAAAAAAGGAGTAAACATCAGTAAGTACCAGAATTTCAGGAAGAGCTAGTCCTGCAACTAAACAGTCATTTTATAAATTGCATTTTCTGCAATATACTTTCAATGACATCTGCTCAAGCTATTTTATGTTTCATTTCAGAAACATCGAATTGTAATAATTAGACTATCACCTCCTGCATATAAAGTCAGACAAATTATTTCTTGAGGCAAGAAAGACCTGGAAAATCTTCTGCATAAAAGACTATGCCACATGTAGTAAAAATGAATTTTGTAGTATTTCAGGCTGAAAATGTTCTGTCAATCTAATTCCAGAAAGATGGAGATATATAGTATACTAGCTGACCCGTGCACGCGTTGCTGTGCTATATATGTGTGTGGATGTCTATTGATGTATATGTATATATGTGTGTGCATGTGTGTATATGTGTATGTATATATGTGTGTGGATGTGTACATATGTATATATGTGGATGTGTATATATGTATATTTTTGTGTAATGTATATATGTATATGTGTGTATGTATATATGTGTGTATGTATATATGTGTGTGCATGTGTGTATATGTGTATGTATATATGTGTGTCGATGTGTATATATATGTATGTGTGCATGTGTATATATGTGTATACAGTATATATGTGGATGTGTATATATGTATATTTGTGGATGTGTGGATGTGTATATGTGTGGATGTGTATGTATGTATATGTGTGTATGTATATATGTGTGTGGATGTGTATATATGTATGTGTGGATGTATATATATGTGTGTGGATGTGTATATATGTATATGTGTGTATGTATATATATGTGTGGATGTGTATATATGTATATGTGTGTATGTATATATGTGTGTGGATGTGTATATATGTATGTGTGGATGTATATATATGTGTGTCGATGTGTATATATATGTATGTGTGCATGTGTATATATGTGTATACAGTATATATGTGGATGTGTATATATGTATATGTGTGTATATGTGTATATATGTATATATGTATATGTATATATGCGTGTGGATGTGTATATATGTATAAGTGTGTATGTATATATGCGTGAGGATGTGTATATATGTATAAGTGTGTATGTATATATGTGTGTGGATGTATATATGTATGTGTGTATGTATATATGTGTGTATGTATATATGTGTGTATGTATATATGTGTGTGGATGTGTATATATGTGTATATATATGTGTGTGTGGATGTATATATGTGTGTGGATGTGTATATATGTATTCATGTGTATGTATATATGTGTGTCTGTGGCTAACCCCTTTTGTGTGTATGTGTTCCTTTCTTCTCTGTTCCTTCATTCCTTGTATACTTTCCTTCCCCAGAAACTTTCTTTACCTTCTACAGGAACATCCGTGCAACGCTGAGCCGATGGCATGTTTCCTCTAACAAAAACTACATTTCCCTGCATCCTTTGCAATGGGACACGCCCACGCTGGGAGGGAAAGGAAAAGCCCGGAGGGGAGGAGCCAGCAAAGGCCCCCTCCGGCCTCTTCCTTTCCCTCCCAGGTGTGGGCGTGTCCTGTTGCAAAGGATGCAGGGAAATGTAGTTTGGTTTTGTTAGAGGAAACATGCCATCGGCTCAGCTGCCCACGGATGTTTGCTGTAAAGAAGGTAAGGAAAGTTTGTGGGTGTTTGGTGTTGTGTGTGAATGCATGGTACTGGGGTTGTTTGTGAGTACATTTCTGTGCGTCTTCTTGGTTTAATGTTGTGTGGGTGTTTTTAGGGTGAATGTGTGTTTTTAGGGCACGGGAGGAGGCGGGAGGGGCTGGGAAGGAGCGGAGGGGTGTCCCCGCCTTTTGCCACGCCCCCCTGCCACTCTCTCCCCCACCGGGGCGGCAGGGGGCGGAGGAGGCGGGAGGGGCTGGGAAGGAGGGAGGGGTGTCCCCGCCTCTTGCCACGCCCCCTGCCACTCTCCCTTACCGGGGGCGGCAGGGGGCGGGAGGAGGCGGGGGGCTGGGAAGGAGCGGAGGGGTGTCCCGCCTCTTGCCACGCCCCCTGCCACTCTCCCTTACCGGGGGGGGCGGCACAGGGGGCGGGAGGAGGCGGGAGGGGCTGGGAAGGAGCGGAGGGGTGTCCCCGCCTCTTGCCACGCCCCCTGCCACTCTCCCTTACCGGGGGGGCGGCAGGGGGGGCGGGAGGAGGCGGGAGGGGCTGGGAAGGAGGGGGGGTGTCCCCGCATCTTGCCACGCCCCCCTGCCACTCTCCCCTTACCGGGCGGCAGGGGGCGGGAGGAGGCGGGAGGGGCTGGGAAGGAGCGGAGGGGTGTCCCCGCCTCTTGCCACGCCCCTGCCACTCTCCTACCGGGGGCGGCAGGGGCGGGAGGAGGCGGGAGGGGCTGGGAAGGAGCGGAGGGGTGTCCCCGCCTCTTGCCACGCCCCCAGCCACTCCCACCGGGGGCGGCAGGGGGGCGGGAGGAGGCGGGAGGGGCTGGGAAGGAGCGGAGGGGTGTCCCGCATCTTGCCACGCCCCCTGCCACTCCCTTACCGGGGCGGCAGGGGGGCGGGGAGGAGGCGGGAGGGGCTGGGAAGGAGCGGAGGGGTGTCCCCGCCTCTTGCCACGCCCCTGCCACTCTCTTACCGGGGGGCAGGGGGGCGGGAGGAGGCGGGAGGGGCTGGGAAGGAGCGGAGGGGTGTCCCCGCCTCTTGCCACGCCCCTGCCACTCTCCCTTACCGGGGCGGCAGGGGGCGGGAGGAGGCGGGAGGGGCTGGGAAGGAGGGGTGTCCCGCCTCTTGCCACGCCCCTGCCACTCTCCCCGGGGCGGCAGGGGGCGGGAGGAGGCGGGAGGGGCTGGGAAGGAGCGGAGGGGTGTCCCGCCTCTTGCCACGCCCCTGCCACTCTCCCTTACCGGGGGGGCGGGAGGGGGGGCGGGAGGAGGCGGGAGAGGCTGGGAAGGAGCGGAGGGGTGTCCCCGCCTCTTGCCACGCCCCCCTAGCCACTCTCCCTTACCGGGGGGGGGGGCGGGAGGAGGCGGGAGGGGCTGGGAAGGAGCGGAGGGGTGTCCCGCCTCTGCCACGCCCCTGCCACTCTCCCTTACCGGAACGCCGCCGGGGGGGGGCGGGGGGAGGCGGGAGGGGCCGGGAAGGAGCGGAGGGGTGTCCCCGCCTCTTGCCACGCCCCTGCCACTCTCCCTACCGGGGGGCAGGGGGCGGGAGGAGGCGGGAGGGGCTGGGAAGGAGGGGAGTGTCTCCTCCTCCTTCCAGGTCCCCCGCCGCTCTTCCTGAGGAGGCGGAGGAGGCGCTCTGGCTGCCATGTGCGAACGTTCTAAACGTTCGCGCTGGCAGCGAAGTGGCCGGGGTGGGAGTGCTGGTGGCAATGTTTTGGGGATCGTTTTTTGGGGTGCTGGGAGGATGTAAGTCCGTTTTTTTGGCTGTTGTCTGTAGCGAGTGTAATGGTCCAGTAGGCTGCCAAGTTTGGTGCCTCTGCGAGCCATAGTTTCTTTGTCTATATACGACTTTAAACGGACTCACCAAAATTATATATATAGATTGTACCTTTATATTTTTTTTCTAATAAAGGAATTGAGTAAAAATGCAGGGACCTGTCTGGAAATGTATTCTGAATAAATTAATGTCCCAAATATAGAATATTTTATTCAAATCTGAAATAATTCAACTGGCTTTTTGTAAGTGCATAACACATATGTGCAAATGACAGAAACTATGTAGCGCTCTCTAAATACAAGTCCAGCATATCTTAACTAAGTCCATTTGTTCACTACTTTGCATGTTCAGATTGTTAAGCCCAAAGCTGAAACAAACTGAAAAGTGAACATTTAGTTCATTCCTCTTTCAATCAAGGTATCTGAAAAACTTTAGCATTACAGGTGATAGGTACATAAAAGTAACCATGACTACAAGAAATGTAGTACCTTGTTTACATTCTTCACCCATCCAGCCTTCCATGCAAGCTTTATTTCCATTTTGGTCACATGTGTAGTGGCCCACAAAGTCATCACGAGGGCCACAGAATTTATTACATTGTGGGCCATAGTAGTTCTCATCACATTTCACTCTTATTTGGGCTTCAAAATGAGCAACATGGCCATTCAATTGTAGCGTCTTCCATCGATCCTCTGGGTTGATCATACTAGCATACAGTACTCTGTCAATTAATAGCTCTTCACCTAGAAGTAAGAGAGAAAACTAGGGAGTTAAAACTAGAAGATAATGCTTCTGGAACATGGCAACACAGCCTGGAAAACTCACAGCAACCTAGGGAGTAAAAGTTTACAAATCAAATAGCTTCTATAATGAGGACAGGATGGCCATCATAGCTTGTGCCTTAATCCCAGAATTTGTTGCACCACAAACTTGTACCTCTTGAATAGTGATCCACAACATCAATAACAACCGCAATACTGCAAGGTAGCTATTGCAAAACCATTATGTTGAAGAAGAGAAAACACTTGGTGCCAAACTAAATACAAGCAATAGCCTGCCAAAAAAAGAGTAGCATGACTGATTTTAATATCAATAGTAGCCCTTCTCCAAAAATAAAAAAACACAATGCTGGCTCCACAACAAGTGAACAAGGGTTCTAAGGGTCTCAAACCCAAAAGACAGGGGGCTATACCTGCTATTTACAGTTTAAGTAACTATTTACCAATTTCTGCATTGTGTTAATAATGTCACTTTCATTATAAGTAACGATGTCACAAGGTTTACTTACTAATGCCATGCACTAACCTTTGTTGTCAGTAGTCCATAGCAACTCCAACTTTAATACTGTAACTAGCTCTTCTGCAAATGCAGCAAGTATTTTTCTATATTTTACATATAAAAACCATATCGTGAGACAAACTTGGCATAAGGACACCCATAACTACAGTCCCCTCCAACCTTGGCTTTTGTCATCAGTAAGGACAATGACTGGGGGCTTAAGTCTTTGACCCAGCCTCACTCCCAATCAGGGCTGCCTATGTTTGCCTGTAATGGAAGAAAAGGTTTCGTGGGAGCAGTAAAACTTTCCTTCCCACTGCAACTAGCAACCCCCTCAACCCTGGTTCAGATCATGACTGCAGTGTAGGCTGTAGGGGGTCTTCAGCCTACACTGCAGTCATGATCTGAACCAGGGTCAAGGATTAGTATGACGATGAAACGGAAACCGATTTTAAGATTGTGGAGCTGAGATTTGTATTTTGTAGTTGTTAACTGTTAATTTTATATGTTTTTATATGACTGTATTTATCTTGTGATGTATTGCATATGGGCACTTGTTGCCGCTTGTTCACTGCCTCGAGTCGCTTTCGGGCTTAGAGAAGCAAGGCAAAAAAATTTCTAAGAGTTGAAAAACAAAGGGTAAAGACATTTATGTTGTATAATGTTCTGCCCACTCTGGTCCTTATTTGAGGTTTATTTAACACTAGCTTGGGGACCCGGCGGTGCCCGGGTCATTTGAGAAGTGCAACAGGATGTAGAGTGGGTCATGGGGGCTCTGTGTGGCAAGTTTGGTCTTGATCCATCATTATTGGGTGGTGCAGTGGTCTCATGAAATTACTGAAGGTAGTGAAGTCCCATCATCTCTGGTCCACCCTCCCCCAAAATGTAGTAGGATGTAGATTGGGTCATGGGGGCTCTGTGTGCTAAGTTTGGTCTGTATTGGTGAATGGATGAGGGTTGCATTGTTTTTAGGAAGTGAGTGAAGGTACTTCAAATCCCATCATCCGTGGTCCGTCTCACACAAAACAGCACCAGGATGTAGAGTGGGTCATGAGGGCTCTGTGTGCCAGGTTTGGTGTTGATCAGTCATTGGATTAGGTTTGTAGCAGGCTTGGAAAGTGAGGGAAGGTACTGCAAGTCCCATCATCCATGTTCTGGCCCCCTCCAAAGTTCAGTAGGATGTAGAGTGGGTCATGAGGGCTCTGTGTGCCAGGTTTGGTGTTGATCAGTCAAAAAGTGAGGGAAGGTACTCAGTCCCATCATCCATGTTCTGGCCCCCCAAAGTTCAGTAGGATGTAGAGTGGGTCACTGGGGCTCTGTGTGCCAAGTGTGGTCTTTCTCGGTGTTTGTTGGTGGCCGCAGTTGTCTGTGGGAACAGAGGGGTGTGAAAGTACTACAAATCCCATCATCCATTGTCAGTCCTCCCCCTAACCTCACCAGGACATGAAGGCAGTCATGGGCGTTATGTGTGCCAAGTGTGGTCTCGATCAGTAATTGGATGATGGTCGCAGCGGACTTGGGAAGTGAGTAGAGGTACTTCAAGTCCCATCATCCATGGTCCACCCTCCTCCGATCTGCACCAGGATGTAGAGTGGGTCATGAGCGCTCTGTGTGGCAGGTTTCGTGTTGATCAGTCATAGGATTAGGTTTGTAGCAGTCTTGGAAAGTGAGGGAAGGTACTGCAAGTCCCATAATCCATGTTCTGGCCCCCTCCAAACTTCAGTAGTATGTAGAGTGGGTCACTGGGGCTCTGTGTGCCAAGTGTGGTATTTATCAGTGTTTGTTGGGGGCCACAGTGGTCTGTGGGAACAGAGGGATGTGAAAGTACTACAAATCCCATCATCCATTGTCAGTCGTCCCCCAAACCTCACCTGGACGTGAAGGTAGTCATAGGGGTTATGTATGCCAAGTTTGGTCTCGATCAGTGATTGGATGAGGGTTGCAGCGGACTTGGGAAGTGAGTAGAGGTACTTCAAGTCCCATCATCCATGGTCCACCCTCCACCAAACTGCACCAGGACGTAGAGTGGGTCATGGGGGCTGTGTGTGCTAAGTGTGGTCTGTTTTGGTCCTTTTTGGTGGCCTCAGTGGTCTGTGGGAACCAAAGTGTTTGAAAGTACTACAAATCCCATAATCCATGGGTCATGTCCCCCGAACCGCACCAAGACGTAAAGGGGGTTAGGGGGGTTATGTGTACCAAGTTTGGTGCAGGTCCATCACCCGCGCTGGTCGCTGTGGCCTGTGAAAGTGGCTGCCACATATCCGCCCTTCTGCCCTTCCGCCCTCCGCATACACACATACATACAAACATTCCGCTTTATAAAGGTATACAGATACAGATTAAGTATTGACAGCAAAAGACTTGAAGAAGTTAGTCCATTCTTTGGAGGCAGTTTCCAAGTTCACTCACTAAGAATGCATAACTATGCCATGCTAGTACTCATCTCAAATTTCACTTTAAACTATTTTAGATTGCTATATGAAGGGAAGGGAGCAAATCTCTCCTCCATATGCAAGAAGAAACTGTGCTATGAACAAGTAGGCTTCAGCTATTTGAAACAGGGTCCCACAGAAGAGAATCCAGTGATCAGCAAAGCAAATGCAAGGGCAGCACTGTAAACATTGTCATAGCAAAACTAATACATATGACTGAGAGCAAGTGAGCTGTTTTTAAAGGAGGGAGTCCCATCAAGATCTCTACTACACTCAGTCATGTTTACTCTTCTCCAAACTGTTGGATTCTTGCATGTCCAAGTCCAGAAAGTTTTGTTCAAGTTTGACCTTCTCCTGTTGCATTGGCACTTTGCACCTGTGCAAGCAGAGAAGGGAAGCTAGAATTAGCCCTTTGTATACAAGTTAAAAAAAATAAGTAGATCCCAACTACTCAGCAGATTGTTTCCAAGAGAAGTGTTCTCCCCATGACATCCAACAAACAGCTCCTCAAGGCATAACAAGGCACTGCTTCCTTAATTGCATATGGGCTATATAACTGCTTTCTCTGTTGAAAATCTGCTCTGGATCAATAGAACCCAGAACAGTAACTTTGCTCCCCATTGTTCTCTCTCTAGGTTACCCTTGGAAGCAACTCCCCCACCCTGCTGCTAGACCCGGAGATTCAGATTTTGTATGCAAACAAAGAATCGGGATCCTTGAGAACATGGAAATTATACGAGGGAATTTTAGTTCTTTCAAAGAGAGAAGAAATAAGTATTCCACCCTATTTCATCCTTAATATATTAACAATACTATTGTTTAATGCCTTATTTATTTATTTTTAATTGTGGTATTTCTATACCTCCCTTCTCAACCCCGAAGGGGACTCAGGGCGGTTCAAAGTGTTGGCGACAATTCAATGCCATCGATAAAAACAGTATAAAACATTAAAATTGACCTTCCCCTAATAAAACATTAAACATTATTAAACACATCACATAACATAAAATCACATAACACACAGACATAGCCATTGTCGTAAAACAGGGGTCCTCAAACTAAGGCCTGGGGGCCGGATACGGCCCTCCAAGGTCATTTACCTGGCCGTTGCTTAGGGTCAATCTAAGTCTGAAACGACTTGAAAGAACACAACAACAATCCTATCTCATCATCCACAAGCAGGTCAACACATTATTATTATTATTATTATTTCTAGCATTTCTATCCCATCTCTTCTCTATCCCCGAAGGGGCACTCAGGACAGCTTACATACAGTAGCGAGTGTCACTACATAACAATTACAATAATAAAATCACACTTAAATACAACAGCAATCATTAAAACAGTAATACATAAAACCATAAAACAATATCACGATATCATCAGCCGAAACATCATTCCAGTCCACATCCAGATACAGTGCTCTTTATGTCTATTGTCCAAAAGCTTGGTCCCAAAGCCAAGATTTTAATTTTTTCTGAAGGTCAAGAGAGATGAGGTCGACCTTATCTCATTTGGGAGTGCGATTCATAGGCGGGGGGCCACAGCCATGAAGGCCCTGTCCCTCGTCCCCGCCAGACGCATTTGCGAAGTTGACGGATGCGAGAGCAGGGCCTCCCCGGATGATCTTAAATTATGAGGTGGGACATAGAGGCAGATGCGTTCAGACAAGTAAGCTGGGCCAGAACCATATAGAATTTTATAGGTCAAAACCAGCAATTTGAATTGAGCTCGGAAGAGGACCGGCAACCAGTGGAGTTGACATAACAGGGGGGTGGTATGTCCCCATATGTTGCTCCAGTTAGTAATCTGGCTGCTGCCCATTGGACTAGTTGGAGTTTCCAAACAGTCTTCAAAGGCAGCCCCACGTAGAGCGCATTGCAGTAATATATTTGGGATGTAACCAGAGCGTGGACAACCGTAACCAGATCAGACTTCCCAAGGTATAGGGAAGTCTTAACTGTGCAAAAGCTCCCCTGTCCACCACTGAAACCTGGGGTTCCAGGCTCAGCGATGAATCCAGGATCACTCCCAGGCTGCGAACCTGCGTCTTCAGGGGGAGTGTAACCTCATCCAACACAGGCTGTAACCCTATGCCCTGTTCAGCCTTTTGACTGACCAGGAGGACCTCTGTCTTGTCTGCATTCAGTTTCAATTTGCTAGCCCTCATCCAGTCCGACACAGCAGTCAAAAACCGGTTCAAGATATGACCAGCCTCCTTAGTGACAGGTGGGAAGGAGTGAAAGATTTGGACGTCATCTGTATACAATAACACCTTACTCCAAAACTCTGGATGATCTCCCCCAATGGCTTCATGTAGATGTTAAATAACATCGGAGACAGTATAGAACCCCGAGAGACTCCACAAGACAAGGGTTGTGGAGTCAAACAGGTGTCACCCAGTAACACCCTCTGAGACCGACCCTCCAGGAAGGACTGGAGCCACTGCAAGGCAGTACCTCCAAGCCCCATTGCTGTGAGGTGTCCCAGAAGGATACCGTGGTCAACTATATTGAAGGCCGCAGAGAGGTCCAACAGAACCAACAGGGACACACTCCCCATCTAGTTCCCGGCATAGATCATCTACTAAGGCGGCCAAAGCTGTTTCAGTGACATTGCGGAGCCAGTTCCCTCCTGGAGGGCATGTAAAACAACCCTGTTTAAGCTTGCCTTTAACTAAATCCTCCGGACTCTCTGACCATGCCCTTACATTGTCCAAAAAAGGTATCTTGCCTGACTGGTCAGTAGTGAGAAGAAAAAGAGCCAAACAAAGTGTTATTCAAAATAGTATTTTATTTTATTTATTTATTTATTATTCGGGCTTCTATGCCGCCGACTCCCTGAGGAGTCAAAATGATATATGGACAATGATGTGGATTTCTGAATTGCATAATATACTACTATTTTGAATGAACACTTTGTTTGGCTCTTTTTCTTATCATGCCCTTAAATTGACCAAATGTTTTATATGTATTTTATGTATTTTTATATGCATTCTATTTGTATTTTATGTGTATTTTAATTTGATTGTATGTAAACCGCCCCGAGCCTGCAGGGAGAAGCGGTATACAAAATCGAATAAATAAATAAATAAATAAATAAATAAATAAAGTCCCGGCCTAAAGCCCTGAGCCTCGGGAAGGGCTGTTTAGCAAGTCGAAATAATAAATAAATAATAAATAAATAAAGCCAGATTGTGCTGGATCTAGATAATCAGTGTCTACCAAGAACCCCTGGAGTTGCGAGGCCACCACACGTCCCATGACTTTGCCAAAGTAAAGTATTTCCCATTTAAATACTAATTAAGTTTATATTTGATACATTTTCTTCATTTTAATTGTATTGTTTTAAGTGTTCTTTGCACTACAAATAAGATATGTGCTGTGTGTATAGGAACTCCTTCATGGTTTTTTTTTTCCAAATTATAATCCAACCCTCCAACAGTTTGAGGGACTGACCTGGCCCTCTGTTTAAAAAGTCTGAGGGCCACTGTCATAAACAGTCTTGGGTCATTGCACTTTCAACTTTCATTTTAACTTTTAATATTCCTATGATGGGCCGAACGCTTGGTTCCACAGCCAGGTCTTTAGAATTTAAATTTTAAAGTTATAAAACAACCAATAACCAGTGGTAAATTCTCTCTATGTTCCAAGACACAAATTGCTGAAATAAGAATCAAAATTAAATTACATAATCTCCTCCTGGAGTTGGGTTTGTCTCACAGAGAGTGGAAGCTTTCAATTACCTTGTTTTGCAGACAAATGAGAAAGAATGGGAAAAGGGGAGAATGTGAGCTCACCACTCACACATGCAGCAGGAAACCATCCATTACAAGCAACACATAATAGGCGTTAACACAGAAGCCAATGCACTAAGCTGCCTCTTAACAAACTAAAGCAAATATAAGATTTTATTTGGTTTATACAGAACCTGGAAACAAATTCCCACTTTACATAAAATCTCTGATAACTAGACAATTGTTGGAAGTACTCACAGAAGCAAAGCTTGCTTCAATTCAGAAGTTCCATTTTACACAAACTGGAAAAGAGGTGCCATGTAAAACACAGCTTGCTGGGGAAAAATTGGGGTGAAACCAGATAATTCCAGATGGTAGTACAAAAGTTGAATAATCTGGTGTGTGTTACAGCCCTATTCATTTATATTAATGATCTGTGGCCTAAACAGCATTCCATCTGTTGTTAGTGGCTGCCTACCCCCTACCAATGCTGAGGGACAAGGGCTCCTATTTCAACCATGAAAGGGCTCCTAAACTGATCTGTAGGGCAGACATTGAGACAGCAACTTAACACAAAGGATGGTGAAAATCGAACATTAAAAGGCAAACACCAAGACTGGAATTCTTTTCCAACATCAGACAGGGAAGTACCTTTCGCAGTTGCTTTGACAGACTATGTAAGGGCTGCCACACACTGCTTGGGAACAGTTTCCTCTCCTGAAGGAAGAATCAGCAAGTGAAAGACACATGGTCTGGCAAGTAAAGCAGACTGTTCCTTTTGACTGCATCTTCCACCAGATTTAAATTAACAGCCATCTCCTCTGTTTCTTTCTTATCCTGCATCATAGTGGTTACTACTCAATCCCTTCTATATACAGAATCTGGAGCTCATATTCAGGTACTGCATATTAAAGTTTTGACAGGTGACAGACTTGGTACAGCAGAGAAGTGGAAGGTAATTTTACCAGCTTACTTGTCAGAACGCATTTGCCTATATGTCCCATCTCGCAGTCTAAGATCATCTGGGGAGGCCCTGCTCTCGCTCCTGCCAGCATCGCAAATGCGGCTGGTGGGGACTCGTCTCGACACAGGGCCTTCTCAGTGGTGACTCCTTGCCTATGGAACGCACTCCCAAACGAAATAAGATCGACTCCATCTCTCCTCGCTTTTAGAAAAAAGCTAAAGTTGTGGCCCTGGGACCAGGCCTTTAGGCAGATGTAAATTGTACCTTTGCATTTGACTGGATTGACACTTTGGACTTGACTGGACTGACAATGTGTTCCACTTGATGGCTTTAATTAATTATTGTTGTATGTAGTGGTTTTTAATGTAATGTTTTTAATGCTTTTTAATGATGTTGATTATATGGTGTATTTTTAAATTGTATTGTGGTGGTGCAGCCTGTAGTGCTGCAAATGTAAGCCATGATGAATCCCCCTGCGGGGGTGAGAAGCTATGGGGTACAAATACCATAAATAATAATAATAATTTTAAATTATCTTGCCTTAGTTATGTAAAAGTTTAAATTGCAGATGAATAATTAGGAAATGTTATGATAGCTACATACAGGGCAATCACATAGATCAGGGATGTTCATGTTCATGTAGCTCTCCAATGTTTTGGACAACTTTCTGGATATTTCACCAATGGCTGCTTGTGTAGTGCTGCTGGAACATGTAATTTCCAACAGTACTACAAAAGAACATCCCTGGTATTAGTGGAGTAAACTTACTTTGTGTCGCTCCACGAGGTAGGATTTAAAGCCATGAGTTCAAGTTGCATGATTTCTAAAATTGTAAGGTATTTCATAGCATAAACAGCTATGGAAGGAGATGAGCTCTCTGAGCATAATATAGCAATCTACATATTGGGGATGCTATAGCAGGGGACTGAAGGATGCCTGGGGTTAGGGCTCAAGACCTTCATGAAATTGGAAAAAAACTGTAAATAACCTTCCTGCCACCTTTTGTTTAGCGGAGAGATCACTACTCTAGATCTTCCAAAATAACTGTATAGTAAAGTTGATACCCGTGCCCCTCCTGGCTTGTTAGACCTTGCCTGGAGGGGTTACGTGGGCCTCTGTTGAATGTCATAAACAGCTCCCTTGAGCAAGGAGTCTTTCCAGAGTGCTTAAAAGAGGCGGTGGTGGCTCCATTACTGAAGAAACCATCATTGGACCCCGCGGTTCCCTCCAACTACCGCCCAGTGTCGAATCTTCCGTACCTGGGCAAGGTGGTTGAGAGGGCAGTAATGGAGCAGCTGCAGTCCTTCTTAGATGACACAACATGATTAGACCCCTTCCAGTCCGGCTTCCGTTCGGGGCACGGGACGGAGACGGTCCTGGTCTCCATCACAGACCAACTCCGCTGCCAGCTCGACCAAGGCGGGTCTGCGCTGCTCGTGTTATTGGACCTCACGGCAGCGTTTGACACGGTCGACCACAATCTTTTGACCCACCGCCTGGCCATGGCTGGAGTGAGGGGGACTGCCCTTAAATGGCTGACCTCCTTCCTCCACCAGCGGTCTCAGCGTGTGAGGAGGGGCGGGGTGGTCTCCGAGAGCTTCCCACTAGCGTGTGGAGTTCCTCAGGGGGCCATTCTCTCCCCTCTGTTATTTAACATCTACATGCAGCCGCTTGCACAGCTGGTGCGGAGTTATGGGCTGGTCTGCCATCAGTACGCCGATGACACCCAGCTCATTCTGAGGATGGAGGGCAGGCCGGAATCCGTCCCCGATAATTTCCAACTTTGCCTCGAAGCCGTCACTGGATGGCTGTGAGCCAGTAGGTTGAGGGTGAATCCGGCGAAGACGGAGATCTTGTGGCTGGGCGGCCCGGGCGGGGTGGGTGCCCGGCTTCCGACCCTGGACGGTTCGGCGCTGCACCCAGCGCCGTCCGTGAAGAGCCTGGGCGTCCAACTGGACTCCCAGCTGACCATGGAGGCCCAGGTCTCCATGGCCAGCAAGGCTGCCTTCTTCCACCTCCGCCAGGCTAGGTCGCTACCTCTCCCGGAGCGACCTAGCTACGGTGATCCAAGCCACGGTCATCTCAAGGCTAGATTACTGTAACGCGCTCTACGTTGGCCTGCCTATGTCGTCGATCCGGAAGCTCAAGCTGGTGCAGAACACTGCGCCCGGCTCCTGTCTGGGGCTCCAGCAGGTTGCCGCATAACACCAATTTTGCAGGATCTGCACTGGCTGCCAATTGAGCACCGGGTCGCCTTCAAAGTGCTGGTTCTTACCTTTAAGGCCATATACGGCCTGGGGCCAGCGTATCTGAGGGACCGTCTCACCCCATATTGCCCAGCGAGATCACTTCGGTCCGAAGAGGCCAACCTTCTGGTAGTACCTTCGGTAAAATCGGCACACTTAACATCCACCCGCCGGAGGGCGTTTTCCGTTATAGCTCCTACGCTATGGAACGCCCTCCCGGCCGAAGCCAGAGCCCTGAAAGACCTACTTCCATTTAGACGGGCCTGCAAAACTCATTTGTTTAGGCAGGCCTTCGGGGAGTAGGTTGTGCCCGCACCTTCCGGGGCTGCGATAGTGCTGTTGTTCTTGGATCATATTGTATTTTACTGTTTTAAATGTGTCTTTTAACTGTTTGTTTTAACCCTGTGGCGCTGTGCCACTGGCTCTGTGAGCCGCCGCGAGCCCTTGGGAGTCGGCGGCGAAGAAGCCTCAATAAATAAATAAAATAAATAATAAATAAATAAATAACCAAGTCACAATAGAAGACCCAAAGATTCCTATAGATATCAAACTAATACAATTCGTGAATAATCAAATTAACAAATGATAAACTGTAAATAACCTTCCTGCCACCAAGGCATCAACCACTTTTGTTTAGCCACCTTTTGTTTAGCGGAGAGATCACTACTCTAGATCTTCCAAAATAAATGTATAGTAAAGTTGAAAACCAAGTCACAATAGGATAAACCCGCAAATGTGGAGTACTTAGATCACAAGAAACTGTAAATAACCTTCCTGCCACCTTTTGTTTAGAGAGATCTTCCTTCCAAAATAACTGTATAGTAAAGTTGATAACCAAGTCACAATAGAAGACCCAAAGATTCCTATAGAGATCAAACTAATACAATTCGTGAATAATCAAATTAACAAATGATAAACCCGCAAATGTGGAAGATGGACTGTACTTATTTACACCCTTCACAGCTATGCAAATTCAAACACAAGGCATCAACCACTTAATGTGACAAGAAACATGAGCATTACATTTTATCAAACAGTACACCTATCCGTATTGTTTTGTTTTCAACTCAATTTATAATCCCATCCACAAACAGATCCTACACGCAAGCATGAATTTGTGCATACATTTGCATTATTTGCTACAGTAACCCTGATCTAAAATAAGACTATATATCTTATGAACTCTCTTCATTGTCTATAGAAAGCTACATGCAATTTGAATATTATCAAAATTAGTATAATACTGAAATTTACTATAAGACAAAGAAACTTTTGATTTCCTAAGCACACCAGTCAGCTCAGGATGCATGACGTTTATTTTGTACAATAACCAAGACATGCATCATATCGACTATTAAAGGAATGAAGAAAAAGCTAATGGTGCGAATTCCTGCTCAAGTCATTCACATGATATAAGAGAATTATAACTGAGAAGAGACATGGAGCTGAGCTGAAGAAGCAACCAAGCAGGACTTGAAGAACTCTTCCAAGATGGATCACAGCCTCGGGAGCGTGCTTGGGCCTTCGGGCTAGCTTGGGTTCGGGAGGCTGGAGACGAGCTTGATCTGAAAGGCCCGGATGGAATGGGCGGAGCCGAGGCCGAAGCATTTGGCTTGGATAGGCCACTGCATGAAGGTCTAATAGGAGGCGTACTGTATGACACTTCATCCTAGACCGCCTCTAAGGGTGCCAGAGGGGTCACCCCCTCTCCCTTATGCAGATTATCTGCTTCAGCCTCTTTTGTCGACGCCCTCATGGGCTGTGCTTGAATGGGCTCCTTCCCGACCCTTGCGGGTGGGTTTTGAGCCGGCTTATTTGCAAGCTTGGGCTTTTTTGTTTTCCCTTTCTTTGAGTCTAGGGGCAGCTTGATCTTCAACTGATTTTCAGGTAGGCAATTTTTTGAATCTTTCTGTGCTTTGAGAGAGGATTCCTCTTGCTGCCCCATGGATATCGTGGAAGCCGATGGGATTAACGCGGCTTTTTCATAAAGTTCCGCTTTGACCCGCAGCTCTCTATTCCTCCTCGTTTGAGGAGTAAAAGCCTGGCATATATCACAGTCCTGGGAAAGGTGAATTTCCCCCAGGCAAGCTAAGCATTCTTTGTGTGCGTCGTTATCTGGGATTTTATTTATGCACGACACACACCTTTTAAAGGAAGATGTAGCCATCTTCTATCCTTTATCTAAATTTAATTCTTAATCTTTGTAAATAACTGTCAACAAACTGAGTTGTTCTCTCTCTCCGTCTCCGTGATGCCTTTTGCGGCGGAAGAAGAGAACTGGCCGTTGCCTGGGCTATTTATAGTGACGGGGAGAGTGCGCGGGGCCAACTGTAGATTTTTAACTGTCAAAGTAGTCTCGAGATCTCCGGTTGCCTGCGCGAGCGCAGAGGGTATTACCATAGGTGCTATTCACAGCTGACCACGATGGGAAACCTGGTCAAATCAGGCGATTTGTTGTTAACTGTGTCAAGTTGACTCTGACTGATACTGACTTCATGAATGAGAGACTTTCAAGTCACTGCGTTATCAAGAGCCTTACTCAGATCTTGTTAGCTAATGGCTATAGCCTCCCGGATTAAGTGTATTCCATTGTAATGTAGTCTCCCTGTTTTCCTACCACCTTCGATCTTGCTTACCATCATTGTCTTTTAAATCAGTTTAGCAGCTCCTAAAACTAGAGTGGCTATTTTTAGTATATTCAGATAAATACACAACTAGAGCAGAGTCAAGACCAGCTTAACCTAAAACTAAAACAATCTTCCACAGTTGCTTCATATTTGGGGCTAGCTCTTCCATGACGTCAGAAGACAGCTATCTCAAGTGGCAGATCCCTTAAAACCTTTTGAGGGCACCACTGCTTTTGAAATTCTAGTACTGCTATTGCACTGAAAAAACGTGAAAATTTGTTATAACAGGTGCCAAAGTGTTCAAAGTAATCATCATCTTGTGGTATTTGGGTACACTGTAAGAGACACCTTCAGGAAAAACCTAATATTCTGTTGTAAAATGAGCTGTACATCAAAGAAGATTCATTTGCAGCAATACTCATAACCAACCACCTGTAACCAACATTACCACCACATATTAAACATAATAACTGATAGTAAATATATGTTTCGGAATCCACATCGTTTCCCGCATATCAACAGGAAAAACAGGACCAAATAGAGTACATTAAGAAGACAACAACTTATGTTCACCAATTCTTACTTTCTAGCCAAAAAGAACTCGATTTTTTCCCTAACAACGCCTAGAATATCAAGGCTGCTTGTTCAGTAACAATCAAAGGAATTGTAGTCAACATTTCTCCAAGCTCTAAGCCCAATGTATACCCAACATTATCTCTGAAAGTCAAATTTTTATTCATGCAAATAAAATCAACTTCTGAATAGTTTATTCATCTCATTTGACATTCTGAGATGGCTAAAAGCAGCTGCTCTCTAAGCATTAAATAACACACCAGTTGAATTAAACTGGAAGTATCTGGATGCATTCTTAAGTGTATGCAACTTCATCTGTAACATCATAACATTTCAAATACTGTCCAACTGGACGTCTCAAGTTCATCCAAAAAGAAATGGATATTTATTTGATTACAGTTTCACAATGCACACATTTTAACAGGCCATTACTCACCCGCTTTTGTTTCATTATCCCAATCCCAGGCTTCTATTATTAATGTGAATGCTCTCTGAAACAAAACATATAAAGAAATAATTAGAGAGATGAAAATGTTTTCAAGTCAAAAAATGAAATGAATCCAATACAGAAGAGGTATCATTTTCTCTAACATGTAATAGTTTGCTTCTTCCAGTTGCATATAATTTGAGTAAAATAAATTCTCCTCTACCCAAAAAAGCACCCCAGAAAGGCATATTTAATTATTTACAGGTATGAACTAGAAGATATATGAATAACCCCTGACGTTAACTGTCCAAACTGACTACATCTACTACTTCAAAAAAAATGAATCACTACTGATGAAATTGGCTTTATCAAGGGAACCTATTAAGATTACATTTCACAGCCCCTAGGAATTCCAAGAAATTTTTTGACTTGAGAAAAATCCAAAAATGAGTTAAAGTGTTTGGCTAAATAAAGAAGTGGTGCCCTGCCAGGCTATATTCAAGTCATTGTTTTTCAGGAAAAAATGTTAGCATGTAAAGCAGTCCCTAGATTACATGAAGTCGAACATTATGCAGCAATCTTGACAAAGTTATGCAACTCCAGAAATGGACAGAGATCTGGCATTCTTACAACTGAACAGTATTTCGATGGCTGACAAAAGTTGAATGTGGGAGCACTCTGGCACTGTTTTTCAACAGTAACGTAAGAATTGTAGACACTATTAGCAATGGCATCACTACATGTTTTCCCTCTCCCAGTTTTGAAGAGCTGTTCTCCAGAAAATGGCAAAATCAGCAAAAGAGGTAGCAGTCTGATCACTATATTCTACTTAAGAGCATTTTGACTTAAGAGCTGTTGCTCAGACCTGGTTTCACTTTGACATAAGAGCAGCCTTTTGAGACTGCCCTCTTCAGACTAGCGTTCGGCTAGCCTGAATGAAGATGCACATCAGCGTCCGAGCTAAGATCCAAAAGCTGTGACCGTTGGCTACTGATTATGTATTTGTGTTTTACTGAATTTTACTGTATGTTTTATTATGTATTTTATTGCTACTGTGATCCGCCCCGAGCCTGCAGGGAGGAGCGGAATATAAAACCGAATAATAAATAAATAAATAAATAAATAAATTAAGAGCTAGCACATGAGGGAGCCCTAGTGTGAGAGCACAGAACTTCAAGGGGGCAACTCTGTGCCTTGTGCTCTTGTCAGCTTAGGGAGATTGTTGTCCGCTTTGCTCTTGTCCACTTTGAGGAACTCTGGATTAGTTATTTTGTGTGGTTATTCCTGGTATGTCTGGCTTCATGAAGGGGGGGGGGGAGACAAGAGAAGGGGGAGACTAGAATGAGGACAGAATGAATAAAATGATGCTTCTGCCTCTTCCTTTGAGCTTTTTGCCACAACTTTGTGCTTCTACCATTTCAAAGTTGATCTTTCTTTTTTAGTGTTCTATATCAGGGCTGTCCAACTGGTGGCCCTGGGGCCGTATACGGCCCCCAGCCCCTTCCCTACGGCCCCAGCCTACCCTGGGAAATTTTAGGGCTGACGTCACCCAGCCCCACCCACTCCCTCCTCCTCCATCCCGCCTCTCCCCCCGGCGCACCAATCGGGAACGCCGAGGGGGGGGAGGGGGGAGAAGGCGGGCCTAAAGGGGAGGAAGGGAAGCGCTTCCCTTCTTCCTCCATAGGCCCGCCTCCTCCATCCCGCCTCTCCCCCCGGCGCCCCGATCGGTGCGCCGGGGAGAGGCGGGACGGAGGAGGCTGGCGTGACCCTTTAGCTGGAAGGGCGAAGCTGAGGAGGGCTCTCTCAGCTTTGCCCTTCCAGCTAAAGGGACACGCCAGCCTCGGAAGCGGGGAAATCGCTGCTTCTGAGGCTGGCGTGTCCCTTTAACTGGAAGGGCGAAGCCATGGAGAGCTCTCTAAGCTTCGCCCTTCCAGCTAAAGGCACACGCCAGCCTCAGAAGCAGCGATTTCCCCGCTCTGAGGCTGGCGTGTCCTTTTGGCTGGAAGGGCAAAGCTGAGGAGGGCTCTGCTTGGCTTTGCCCTTCCTCTTAAAGGAACACGCCAGCCTCGGAAGGGGAAATCGCTGCTTCTGAGGCTGGCGTGTGCCTTTAGCTGGAAGGGCAAAGCCAAGCAGAGCCCTCCTCAGCTTTGCCCTTCCAGCTAATGGGACACGCCAGCCTCGGACGCAGCAATTTCCCCGCTTCCGAGGCTGGCCTGTCTCTTTAAGAGGAAGGGCAAAGCCAACCAGAGCCCTCCTCAGCTTCGCCCTTCCAGCTAATGGGACACGCCAGCCTCGGAAGTGGGGAAATCGCTGCTTCTGAGGCCGGCGTGTGCCCTTAGCTGGAAGGGCGAAGCTGAGGAGGAGGGTTCTCCTCGGCTTTGCCCTTCCTCTTACAGCCTCAGCCGGGGCAGCAGAACCGGGAGAAATCGCCGGTTCTGCCGCCCTGGCTGTCACTGTAGGAGGGAGGGAGGCGGGGCGCGGGCCGCTCTGACGGCGCGCTGACGTCACCACGTCTGACGTCACCACGCCGTCGTCCTGCACGGCCCGCCCCTTTTCGGCGGGGCTTGGTGACGTCAGCAAGCCCTTGGCCCAAAAGATGTTGGACAGCCCTGTTCTATATGAATCTGAAGGTTTTGCCTTGCTGTTATACTGGTCAACACACATTTTGTTGCTGCAAGTGTGCTTCCTTGAGTTGTAAAGTGTGCTTCCTTGCCACAACTTTGTGCTTGCCACAAAGTTGCACTCCTCTGGACACATTCCAGTTTGTCAACATCTCCCTTCAATTGTGGTATCCAGAATTTAACATAGTATTCCAGGTATGATCTGACCAAGGCAGAATATAGGGGTAGCATGACTTCCCTGAATCTAGACACTATACTCCTATTTGTGCAGGACAAAATCCCATTGGCTTTTTAAGCCGCCGCATGACATTGTAGGCTCATGTTTAACTTGTTGTCTACAAGAACTCAAAGATCTTTTTCTCACATACTGCTATTGAGCCAAGCATCCCCCATTCTGAATCTTTACATTTCATTTTTTTCTGCCTAATTGGAATATCTTAAGTTAAGGTATCACTGTACTTCAAAGTCATTCAGAGCCATAGTAAGTAAAAGTCAGGCAATACAACTTTAAATGCTGCAGCCAACCTCTGACAAAATGCCCCCCTTTTGAGAACTTTTATAAAAAAAATTATCAGAAAAATCTGAAAATGTTCAGATCTAAATAGAATTTTCTCTGTGTGTATTATTTCAAATTATACATTATTTCCCAGAAAAAAGTAACGATTCATGGCTAAGAAAGAACTATGCAAGAATTAGGATTGCAGAAAAACAAAAGGAGCTTTTAACAAAAACTATTTCTCTGAGGATTCCAGTAAACCAAACATTATATATGTCATGTAGTTGAAAATCAATTAATTCAAATGGAGATACTCATGGTACCAATCTGGACCGGAATAGCTGTATGCAGATGGGTGTTAACCTCTTAATTTCATTATTTCAGGACACTCACTAGCCACTACATGAGCAAGGTAAAGCAACTCTTGTCCTGAAAATATATATGAGCATCAAGGCAGAATAAGCTTATTCCGATTTCCATGCATATGCCTGGCTAACTCAACTTCACAAAATATCTGCATGATCAAGGCTGCATTCACACAAGGAATATAACCCAATGCACAGCATCCTGTTCTGGTATGACACTGCATGTATTGTAATGCAACCTCAAATTGGTCTTGAAACCCTCACAGTTCTCTGTCCCTGAAGTCCTATTGATACAAAATGGTTTTTAGCAGGTCCACATGTTCAAGGTCGCCATTACAGACCAATTTCGCCGCCAGCTGGACCACAGCGGGTCAGCCCTGCGCGTGATGTTAGATCTGATGGCAGCGTTTGACACTGTAGACCATGCGCTATCGACCCACCGTTTAGCCGCGATGGGAGTTAGGGGGATTGCCCTTAAATGGGTAACCTCCTTCCTCCAAGACCGGGGACAACGTGTGGAGGGGGGAGGTCTCTGGGAAACTCCCATTAACTTGTCTTCAAGGTGCTGGTTTTGACCTTTAAGGCCTTACATGGTCTAGGGCCGGTGTACCTGAGGGACCGCCTCACCCCATATGTTCCCCTGAGATCACCGCGCTCGGAGGAGCGAAACCTCTTAACGGTACCATCAGTCCGTTCCTGCCATCTCTCTAGTACAAGGCAACAAGCCTTTTCAGTAGCTGCCCCGATGCTTTGGAATGCATTGCCAGACGATGTCCGGGCCATGGCGGAGCTCATTCCCTTCCAGAGGGCTTGCACAACTGTCTTGTTCAGGCTTGCCTTTGACTGAAGCCCCCGGATACTGTAATTGTCTATTGCTACTGTTGTTGCATTATTTGCAACTTTTACTTTTTGCTGTTTTTATGATGTATTGCTGTTTTATTGTGCATTTTGATATGTGTGTGAACCGCCCCGAGCCGGCTGGGAGGGGCGGAATATAAGATCGAACAAATAAATAAATAAATAAATAAATAAATTGTAAATCACACCACAGCAGCACTTTTCTTCTTCTCAGTAGGTGTGAACTAATAGACGTTCTTGTTTTTCTAGCAACATTGACATATGTGATATGGAGCAAAAAAAAGAATACCCATTAATAACCCCAGATATTGAATGATCAAGGGTACAAATAAGTAGCTCTCATTATGGAGCGAGGGAGCTGGGGTTGCAGAACTAAGGGTGAACCAAACCGATATAGATGGAGTTGGTACTGAAGAGGATTAAGGTGGATCGGAGGAATGAGAAACCAATACACCACAAAGAGAGATCTGAAAAGACTGTTTCCTCACCACTTGAACAGCCAGAGTGAGGTCGTGCTCATAATAATATAATAAAACTTTATTTGTATACCGCCCTATCTCCCCTAGGGGACCCAGAGCGGTTTCCACATATGCAAAATAATAGAAAAACATACAATATAAAACAGAAGCATAGACATAAACTGTTACTACAACATATACATTAAAATCTATTTAAAACAAGTTCCGCTCTATTCTTCATGCTGGTTAAGCTGCCAGGGGCAAAGATTTCAATAAGGGGCTGGGCCTAGGAAAAGGAAAAAAATGGGGCTGGCTGAATACACAAGGATCGGTCTCAGCAATGGCCCTACTAGGGGACCGGGGCCACTCAATTCTAAGGCCAATTAAAGGACTATAAAGATGATCTGGGCCGGAAGAAAAGGTGCCCTCAGATGACTGGGAATTGGGGAATGGATGGGGTACAAGCCCATGTCCTAACTGTTGGACCAAGGGCTTGAGACTTGAAACTAGTCATCATCGAAGGCCTGATGAAACCATCAAGTCTTCAAGTTCTTACGGAAGGAGGTGAGGGATGGGGCCAGCCTTAACTTCTTGGGGAGGGCATTCCAGAGACAGGGGGCCACCATCGAGAAGGCCCTCTCCCTTGTCCCCACCAACCGGGCTTGAGACGGTGGTGGGAGCGAGAGAAGGGCCTCTCCAGTACATCTTAGTGTTCGCGCCGGTTCAAAGAGGGATGCGATCGCAGAGATAGAGAAGTTCCTTCAACCTCACTTCTCAATTATGTCTGGATTATGGAGTAAAGGCCTTTCAGTGTTGAACAGTGTGCGGTCTCCTAGACCAGTGATTTTCAACCAGTGTGCCGTGGAACACTAGTGTGCGATGAGAGATCATCAGGTGTGCTGTGGGAAATTATTTTCGAACTTCATTCATATATAAACTATAAGGCGCATCTGTCCCTTTAAGAAATGGAACCATAGCACTCTCGCGTCACCTAAGAAGTGACGCGAGAGTGCTATGGTCGCACCATATTGGATTCGCTCAGATGCAGCTAAGTAAACAAAGTTAGAGTTAGTGCTGCAGCTGTGCATCAAGTGACAGTGGCAATTTGGGATCACAGCAAGACAAGTGAGTGACAGTGATGGAGAAGTTTTTGAGAAGGGAAAATGCAAATGCCGAACAGGGCCCTGGACAAAATTATGACACAGATGAAGGCCCTAATATGAGTGGTGGACAAAAGAAAAAAGAAAAGACGGTGAGCTCGAGGCAATACAGCGAAAGCTATCTTTCATTTGGATTCACTTTCACCGGGGATGCGATGGCACCGACTCCGCTGTGCTTGGTGTGTGGTGAGAAGCTGTCCAATAGCACCATGGTGCCAAGCAAGCTTAAATGCTATCTCCAAACGAAACACCCTTCCGTTCAAAGCAAGCTGATGGACTATTTTGTATGCTTACGTACAAACAATGAGAAACAGGCAAATTCTTTGAGAAAAACCACAAAGGTAAACGAGAGAGCCCTCAAAGCTAGCTACCTTGTCGCTGATCTCGTAGCTAAATTAAAAAATTCCTGCCACGATATCTATATTGTGTTCATCGAAACAGGCCCAGGTTTTACACTAAGTGAGTGTATAAATACATTTAAAAACATATGTAGAGTGGGTCACTGGGGCTCTGTGTGCCAAGTGTGGTCTTCATCGGTGTTTGTTGGGGGCCACAGTGGTCTGTGGGAACAGAGGGGTGTGAAAGTACTACAAATCCCATCATCCATTGTCAGTCCTCTCTTGAACCTCACCAGGACGTGAAGGTAGTCATGGGGGTTATGTGTGCCAAGTTTGGTCTCGATCAGTAATTTGATAAGGGTTGCAGTGGACTTGGGAAGTGAGTAGAGGTACTTCAAATCCCATCATCCATGGTCCACCCTCCTCCAAACTGCACCAGGAGTTAGAGTGGGTCATGGGGGTTGTGTGTGCCAAGTGTGGTCTGTATTGGTCCGTTTTGGTGGCCTCAGTGGTCTGTTGTAACCAAAGTGTTTGAAAGTACTACAAATCCCATAATCCATGGGTCATGTCCCTCAAACCGCACCAGGACGTAAAGGGGGTCAGGGGGTTATGTGTGCCAAGTGTGGTCTTGATTAGTCATTGGATGAGTGGAGCAGTGGTCTCAGGAAATGAGTAGAAGTACTTCAAGTGCCATCATCCATGGTCCACCCTCCTGCAAACTGCAGCAGGATGTAGAGCGGGTCATGGGGGCTCTATGTGCCAACTTTGGTCTTGATCAGTCATTGGATGAGGGTTGCAGTGGTCTCGGGAAATGAGTGAATGTACTTCAAGTCCCATCATCCATGGTCCACCCTCCTGAAAACTGCAGCAGGATGTAGAGTGGGTCATGGGGGCTCTATGTGCCAAGTTTGGTCATGATCAGTCATTGGATGGGGGTCGCAGCGGTCTTGGGAAGTGAGTGTTGGTACTTCAAGTCCCATCATCCCTGGTCCGTCCTTCTCAAACCTGCAGCAGGATGTAGAGTGGGTCGTGGGGGCTGTGTGTGCCAAGTTTGGTCTTGATCAGTAATTTGATAAGGGTTGCAGTGGACTTGGGAAGTGAGTAGAGGTACTTCAAGTCCCATCATCCATGGTCCACCCTCTTCCGAACTGCACCAGGAGATAGAGTGGGTCATGGGGGCTGTGTGTGCCAAGTGTGGTCTGTATTGGTCCTTTTTGGTGGCATCAGTGGTCTGTGGGAACCAAAGTGTTAGAAAGTACTACAAATCCCATAATCCGTGGGTCATGTCCCCCGAACCATACCAGGACGTAAAGGGGGTTCGGGGGGTTATGTGTGCCAAGTTTGGTGCAGGTCCATCACCCGCGCTGGTCGCTGTGGCCTGTGAAAGTGGCTGCCAATCAGAACGCTGCCACATTTCCGCCCTCCGCACACATACATACATACAAACATTCCGTTTTATTAAGGTATACAGGTACAGATATGGTAAAAGTATTTGTAGTAGAATTTCGAGCATCACTTTGCTTTCATGAGAAATTGATGCAATTGTTTTGTGATTACTGCAATTCCTGATGATCTCTTTTTGGGGGATTGTAATGTACAATAGATTGAGCATTTCCAATCTGTGAGCCATTGTTTGGTTTTCCATACCTGCTGATAGATTTCTGTTAAGTAAGAGTAGATTCTGTCTCTGTAACATGAAGCAGTTCCATTGGTGTGTCACCTGTTCTTGGTGAATTATTTCTTTCAAAGCGCTCTGGGTACAGCTTCTACTTTACTTTTTAAAACTGGAGGTTCGTCTTCACATGATTCTTCCTCAATTGAATGTGTCATCTTTTCACATTTCTTTTATATTGTTCTTCAGGGTATTGTTTTCAACTGTATTTTTATTTGTACTTGGTGGTCTTTTCTTGGTTGTAGATCATTCCCACTCTTGGTTTAAATCAGTGTTTCCCAACCAGTGTGCCGTGGCATACTAGTGTGCCGTGAGTGATCATCAGGTGTGCCGTGGGAAATTGGAACCTCCAATATCCTTTCTTCCCCACCCTGCTGAACACTTTTTCTTCTCCACTCGGGCTCCCATCTTCCCAGCCTCGCTCTGCTTGCTTTGCCTCGCTTTGCTCAAGCTGCCGCTTCTGTGGGATGGGGGAGGGAGGAAGACGTAACCCATGTGGGCGCTACTGCGCAGACTCGCCCCACGTCTTCCTCCCTCCCCTCCACAGTGCTCTCTGGATATAGGTGAACTACAACTCCAAAACTCAAGGTCAATACCCACCAAACTCTTATAGTATTTTCTCTTGGTTATGGTAGTTCTGTGTGGGAAGTTTGATTCCATTCCATCTTTGGTAGAGTTCAGAATGCTCTTTGATTGCGGGTGAACAATAACTCCCAGCTGTTGAGCAAGACCTTCATGTGTGTCTTTCTGCCATTCCTGCCAGGATATCTATGTTGTGTTCATCGAAACAGGCCCAGGTTTCACACTGAGTGTATAAATACATTTAAAAACATATTAACTATATGTATTACTGTGTTAGAGTGTCACTTTGTGTCATTTTGATTGGTGGTGTGCCCCAGGATTTTGTAAATGTAAAAAATGTGCCGCGGATCAAAAAAAGTTTGAAAATCACTGTCCTAGACACAAAGGCCTTTCAAGCGTCCATCACTTTATAGTATTTTACTATAGCATTCAGTACAGTTTGTAAATCTAAACCGAAGACACGAAAAAAACATCTGGAGCTAAATTAACCCAAAAGTAAGAATAACCATCAAAAATGCTAAACTGAGGACAGAACAATATGAACAACCCAAACTTCAAGTTACCAGAAAGACCATATTGACATTTTTTTAAAAAGCTTCAGTGGGTTCCTAGGGCCCTCCCACACAGCTGTATAACCCAGGATATCAAGGCAGAAAATCCCACAATATCTGCTTTGAACTGGGTTATATGAGTCCACAGTGCCATATATTCCAGTTCAAAGCAGATAATGTTGAAAAGCTCTAAAACAGTAGTTGCCAAATTCCTCATGTTCTTGACTTCAGCTCCCCGAAATCCTGATGGTTGGCCAAACTGGAATCAAATAATTATAGAATAATAGAGTGGGAAGAGAACACATGGGCCAGCTAGTCTAACCCCATCATGCAGGAAAAGCACAATCGAAGTATCCCTAAGAGGTGGCCATCCAGCCTCTGTTTAAAAGTTTCCAAGGAAGGAACTTCCACCACACTCCGAGGCAAAGAGTTTAACTTTTGAACAGCTCGTATGGTCAGGATGTTCTTCCTAATGTTCAGGTGGAACCTCCTTTCCTGTAATTTGAACCCATTGTTCCAATTTCTAGTTTCAAGGGCATCAGAACACAAGGCTGCTCTCTCTTCCTTATGACACCTTTTCACATATTTATACATGGCTATCATGTCTCCTCTCCACTGTCTCTTCTGCAGGCTAAACATACTCAGTTCTTTAAGATGCTCCTCCTCATAGGGATTTTTGGTCTCCAGACCTTTGATCATTTTAGAACCACATTTCCTGCACAGAAAGATCTGTGAACTCCATTCAAGTGTGAGGAGTGCACCCTGCCATGAAGGATGCACAGATGAATCCTGAGCTTTAGATTCTCCACTGAAGCTTGGAATACAACAGAGCTTGGATATTTAAGTGGCCCGCTGGCAGGGGCCTATAGTCCAAAAAAGTACCCCTTTCAAACTCAACAAAAAATCAAGTACGACTTCATTTTAACTTCTTGCTACTCTTGACTATTCAATGAGAGACCACATTGAATAGTTAAACATGATGATTGAGTTGAAGAATGCAATGGGTTTAATTCATAGTTTTTGTAACACATATTTGTACTATCTTCATTTAAGACTTACCATATTTTGCAAACATAATATAAAAGTTTCTGCAATATCACTTCCAAGTGGACAAGCCAGTTTTCAAAAGTTACTGTCAGACTTAAGTGATAGGAACCTTTGATGTATCAGAGCTTTAGCTTTTAGTAATCTAACTTCATGGCAGAACTAGGTCTCACAGCTCTTTCTGTGAAATGCACTTGCAATTGCACAGTTTTCAAAGGAACAGAACGAATTCAAAATAATTATTCATTCTGAATGAATGGGACAAGACCTAGTGAAACCAGGTGACATCATAAAAGGGACTTCTAATGAAACTGATGGTGGTCAAATCTTTCCTGAAAGATTCCTAACCCAATTGAATACAGATATTCAAAGACAACCACATCTGGGGAAGTAAAAACACACTGGATTTGCTAACAAGTATAGCTAGTGTAGTGCTTCTTTTAAGCAAAATTACTCAACCTAAAACTCAATATGAAATAACACTGGGAATAATTTCATGGACAATTCTCAACACTTAGTAAACAATTCTTATTACAATGAGCACGAAGGACTGCAATAATTATAGCAGAGAAGTTTTATAATACTAGACCATATATAGGTATCTATCATCCTTGAGTCACAGTAAAATGTGTTCCAGCTAAAACATTTCATATTTGCTCAAACAGGAGAGAAGTTAAATACATACACAGAATAAAGAGGTTTGACCTAGAGTCAGGTTTACTAAAACCAGTTTTACTGGAGAAATTTCTGTGTCTTGTAATTTCCCCCCAAATCATATCAATATTTCTCTCCATTCTTCAATTAACTCATACGGAGATATAGCTTTTTACTCCATTGCAAAGCACCCAGCACTTAATTTTGTTGTACAGTACTGGTTAAATATTTTACTATGTGTACCGTCGAAATACAAATGAATATGTTGAACTGTTACTTGGGAGGATAACTACAGAACATATAATGGCATTCTTGGCTGTCTAAAGTAATTCTATGTACTTTTCATCGGGGTTCTAATTTCAATAGCAACCTCCTTATATGACCATGATATGCATAAGGGGCCAGTACTTTTGCTTTGAGGATAGTTTTGCTGGAAAGACTCTAAGTTTATCAGATTGAAACTGAAATCCTTCTGACTGAATCAATACAAATTGATTTCTAAAAGTGTGAGAAGCAGGCCAGACAAAACCATGTGGGAACATATGGGATGGGAGAGCAGTGTATGCAAACATAACAGAGTGCTTTTCTATAGTGTACATAGTCAAGATAACTTAATATAACATCTTGTAATTAGTCATCTTGATCTGAAGGTTCTTGGGCCACCTCCCCCTTATTATTAATTGTCAGGCATCTCTGCCCCCCGAAATTCTCAGGGTGGTCCGCGAAAAGGCCTTACTGGTACATTATTTAAACTGTTATGTCTATTCATATCATGATCCCACCATGCTCATTATATCCCACATTAATGGGGCTATTGGGATAACAATACAAACAGACTTTTCCACCCTCAGCCCCGCCAAACTCAGCCCCCTCCGAAACAAAATCCTGGCTACGGCCCTGATGTGGACACAAACACTTTAGACCCCGCGGCTCCCTCCAATTAGGACCAAGTGTCCAATTTACCGTACCTGGGCAAGGTAATTGAGAGTAAAGCAATGGACCAGCTGCAGACATTCCTGGATGATGCAACCTGGCTAGACCCCTTCCAGTCCGGCTTCCGTTCTGGCCATGGGACAGAGACCGTCCTGGTCTCCATCACAGACCTACTCCGTTGCCACTTGGACCGAGGTGGATCGGCACTGCTCGTGTTATTGGACCTCACGGCAGCGTTTGATACTGTCGATTACCAACTTTTGACGCACCGCCTGGTGGTGGCGGGGGTGAGGGGGACAGCCTTAAACTGGCTGTCCTCCTTCTTCCAAAACCGCCTGCAACGAGTGAAGTGGGGAGGGGTGGTATCCGAGGACTTCCCCTTACATTGTGGAGTTCCTCAGGGGGCCATCCTCTCCCCGCTGTTATTTAACATCTACATGCGACCACTCGCCCAATTGGTGCGGAGTTTTGGGCTGGAGTGCCACCAGTATACTGATGACACCCAGCTCATTCTGAGGATGGACGCCGGAGTGGAATCTGTACCCGATAATTTCCATCTTTGCCTAGAAGCCCTAACTGGATGGCTGCGAGCCAGTAAGTTGAAGGTGAACCCGGCGAAGACGGAGATCTTGTGGTTGGGGGGGGGGGGGGGAGTCCAGTTGCCGACATTTGATGGCGCGGCACTATGCCCACAGCCTTTAGTCAAGAGCTTAGGGGTCCGGCTGGACTAGCTGTCTATGGAGGCGCAGATTGCCTGCGTCTGCAAGACAGCTTTTTACCACCTGCGACAGGCAAAACGCCGGGCTCCCTATCTCACCCCACTGCGACCTGGTCACGGTGATCCAAGCCACGGTCATCTCGAGGCTCGATTGCTGTAATGCGCTGTACATTGGCCTACCTTTGTCGGCGATCCGGAAACTCAAGTTGGTGCAGAACGCAGCAGCACGTCTGCTTTTAGGAGCCACAAGAACGGCTCATGTAACACCACTTCTGCGCAAACTGCACTGGCTGCCAATTGAATTCCGGGTCTCCTTCAAGGTGTTAGTTTTAACTTTCAAGGCCTTATATGGTTTGGGGCCAGTGTACCTGAGGGAGCGGCTTACCCCATATGTGCCCAGAAGATCACTGCGCTCAGAGGGGCTCAACATGTTGGAGGTCCCTGGTATAAAGACCTGCAGGCTATCCAGTACGCGGCAGAGGGCGTTTTCAGTGTCCGCGCCGACCTTATGGAACTTGCTACCAGAGGAGACGCGAGCTCTATGGGACTTAATGACATTTCGCAGGTCCTGTAAGACCTGGCTGTTTAGGCAGGCATTTGGTGCCTGACTGGTGCCTGCCATAACTTGCCACCCTGCCGCGTCATTGCCACCTGCACTATGTGTTGATCTGCTGTAGTTTTATTGTTGGGAGTGGGGTTTTAAATTGGTTTTATAATGTCGTTTTATGTGTTTTTATCTGGTATATTTTATGTGCTGTAAACCGCTCTGAGCTTCGGATAGAGCAGTCTATTAAGCCGAATAAATAAATAAATGCATCCACATTCACATCACTGCCATTTTATATACAATAAGTGACAATTTGAGGTCAGTGGAAATAAAAATGTGAAACCTGTGGATTCAGAGGGTAAGCTGTACATTAACCAATCTGGTTAAACAAGAATGGGCATACTTATTCCCACAATTGTGTATAGAATCCTGCCCACCCTTCTTTCCTTGCTGGTTTATACCATTTTACTCAAAGCGACCTCCAAGGAAAAGAAGGAAAGGATTCCTGTGGAAGATGATGAATAAAAACACAAATCTGGGTTTGTTGAGCCAGCAAAGACATTTCACAGTCCGGCAGTAGGTAGGTCTTAGAAACACCAACGTTTTATCATGGCCACTCTTCTACTAGACTTGAGGGGAGGGGGAGAGAGATTTTGCAGGCACTCGGTTTCAAAGGTACCACAAGCAGCATGAGCTTGTCAATACCAGTTGCTGCAGAATAAAAACGGAAGAGGGTTACACTCATGCCCTGCTTTTTCACAGATACCTGACTGGTTGCTGTACTTTGACGCTAGGTTAAACAAGATCTTGGCCTAATTTGGTACTGGGGCTGTTAGGGTCTTAGAATTACTTTGAAAACTGTGCCTATGTCATTATTAGTACTAGTCATTAAAGTGGTATGCCAAGTCATTTTGGACGTGTTCCACATATTTGCTTTCTGGAAACCGTTGAGTATTTTCCAGAACATATTCTGAAGTCCTCATATGAGTCAACAAGAATAATAAAGTACATAATGTTCTTTTTATGTGCTTGTATATTGTCTCTTAGGAATGCATTTAATAGCTGGCAGTTCACCAAAAATATTTGTTTACAAGAAAGATCAATTAAGTGCACTTGAAGGTCTTTAAATGTTATAATCAAGCAAGCTGAAAGCTTTACTGGGCACGCTTTTCTCGGACAAGATATAATATTTTAGGATATAACCACACAACAAAAGATAGTTTTTATATTCATAGCTTCAAGATTTATGATCGAAAATCTGTTCAAATATTATCAAATTCTAGTAAACCCAAAAATGGTGCATGAGATATGTCCAGGGTGCACAACACATGCCTCATGGGCTACATATGGCCTTTCCTGGTTACTTGTGGCCCCTTTTGTGGTAAACAGTACCTCTTACCCCCAAGTATTTTCTTGATAAGGCATGACACACAGGTAATCCACACCTTACTTTAGAGTAGAATTTGATTCCCAGAAAACTCTGGGAAATGCAAGTCTATCCTAAAGCAAGTCATATCTTCCCTATACACCATGTTCGCCTGGAAAAGAAATGGAATCAGGGGAACTAAAAATAAGGTTTGCGGTTATTCGCTGCAAATAACAGTAATCTATATAATTTTGCTACTTCATGAAACATGCTTTTATACATTGAACTTTCCCATTAAAATATATACAAGAAATTGTTCTATATCACATTGCTGGATATCTTTCATTTGTGTCTAAGTCCCTAATACAACTTAATTTTCAATCACCATTAACGTCATCACAGTGTCAGAAAAAATGGATAACATAAAAAAATGAATTAAAAGTATAAAAAGAATTCTGAGAAACAATACTACAGCAAGCCATTGGTATTCCTGAGCCCAGGATCCAAAAATTTGAACCAAATGCAGACTTAAAATGTAAAAATAGCAAAAAAAACCATTATAAACAAAAACAAAAACTCTCCCCTGAGTTCTAGTGTAAGCATGCCAAGAAGTAGTCGCTGGGCAGCAGGGGAAGAAACATCAAGAACCGGGCGTCAAGCACATATAGGACTTGAGAAGCAGGCCGCTCACATAAACGGAAAAGTTTGCATTCTTGTATAGCTCTGTTCTCAATAGCTGCAATAAGGAAGGGGTTTTTTTCCTTTCCAGGGCAAGTCACTGAGACTCAAACCTTTCTCCTCTGCAGGAGGATAATACTCTTTCAGGGATATTGGAAAGATTACACACCCTGAAGTATTACATAAAACACAACAATTTATGTTTCTGCAACTATTGGGACACAAATATTGTGCCTTTAACTATATTATTATAAAAGGAGGTGACTATTGAACACTGAGTGTGTTTCTGGAATGGGGGTGGTATCTGCAAAGTTCATCAAGATTAAGATTAAGAAGTAATCAAAGCTAAATGCTATTCTCCTGCCTTCAAACAGAACAAGTCAGATTTATTATGGGATGAGAGTATTGTCATTTTTTTCTGGATATCAGTAAAAGGGGTGGAGAGGGCTGCTTCACGGACAGATTGCTTTCACAGTGTGCTGTTCCTTAGCAAGCAGCAACTTGGCCGTTACCGTTTTTACTGTTCCAGCAGCTGCGTAGCATACCTTAATGGGTGATGCAAGTTGCAACAATACACTTTGCTCTGCTTCTACAACTCATGTGGACATGCAGCACTTCTGGCAGCAAGAGAGAATCTGTCTGACCCAAATGTCAGGTAAGATCTACAGCTGGAACATAACAAAGGACTAGGAAGGAGCAAGTAGAGGAAATGGAAAAGTGAGATTAGATATCTACTGCAAGACATTAATGACTTAGCCACCATTGCAAAGCCCGGGCCTATTTCCTAACGCAGGGTTGGTACAGTGCCATCCTGGGGCCACATGTGACCTCTATCCCGGGCTCGGTTTGTGGCTCTTTAGCCTTCAGACTACCCTTTCCTCAATACAAAATGGAAAGTGCCTTTCCAGGAAGGCCCAGGGGTGTCAATTTCCTTTCAAAATAGATTGCATGTTCTCCTGCACTGCGTAATAGCCTACCCTCTCCCAAAAGTGCATTTCCTGCCAGACTCAGCTGCTTCTGGGGATCCTGCCAACAGAAAATTGGTCACTGGAGTGCCCCCAGTTGCTCAAACCTGTCCTAATGAGTGGGAATGGCATTCGGTTAGGGAGAAAGTTGTCAATGAACACATTTTTGTAACTGGCTTAAAAATTACTTTTCTATTGGTGAGTTTTTATTTTTTTTAGATCAGTAATTAAAATTCAGTCCAAATGGGAGTAAGACTTAAAACAAGTAGTTATTTGACAACTTTGTGAGATGAAAATGGTTTTGGTTGCAGTTTAACAATTATAGAGTGATCTTGCAGGATTCCAGGGTTTAGGTAGCAATGTGAACTGGCATATTTTGAAGTAAGTTAGGTCTCTTTTCAGAACCGACTACTCTTTCTATAGAATAGGAACCTAGAAATGTTTCTCAAAGTCATATACTTTCTGATTAATGTTATGTTTGGATTGGGAGAACAGAGTGCTAGACCTGCCCTACCATGGCATAATCAGATATGTGCTTCATTCTTTCAATCTGCCCTGAGTCCCCCAGGGGAGATAGGGCAGAATATAAATAAAGTATTGTTGCTGTTGTTGTTGTGGTTGATCCACAGTGCAAGGAGTTAAGAGTTTTTAAAGCCCAAAGCACAATATAAAAGAACACACATGTACTATTATGTTGTGTGCCTTCAAATTGTTTCCAAGTTATGGTGACAAAATTTCATCTGAGGACTTACCCAAGCTCACCAAGTGGGATTTCCATGGCGGAACAGGGATTCAGTTCCTAGTCTTCCATATTCCTATTTCAACATTCAAATTGGCTGCTATACAAGGAACTGTAGAAAGCATTACTATGCAGTGTCATACACTGTAGGGCTATTTGTGACACTTGTCTATTAAGGCTGGCCAGTTGACACTACATTGAACTAAACTCCCTGCACAGTTCTCTTCATTTTAAAGCAGGAAAAGTTGCATACACATTCAACTTCACAGCCAGCAGTGCAATCTTACGCATGCCTCACACAAAAGTACAATTGAAATCCATTGTGTTTACTCCCAGGTAACTATGAACAAGATTACAACCAGATGGTGACAAATATAAACAAGACAGTACTATGCAAGCAGTACACGTGGTTTTATTTTATTCTTCCCTTTCATGCTGCAAACATTGGCACAAATGTAATTTAAAAGGGCTGGGGAGAAGGAACAGCATGGGTGAAGAGGGCAGGTGACTGGCAGCCATCCTAGCTGTATTCATTTCAGAAGCAAAGCCGGTACTCCTTTCAAGATGCTCCCTGTCTTATTATAACAACTAGCCTTCTCAGCTTTCACTATAAATATCTGATACTTCTTTTAAAAAGAGGATACTCACTTCATAAAGGAGGGAACAGTTCAGTGAGCCATGAATGAGTTGTTCTGCAAGTTTAACAAAGACTCCGTAATCTTAGATTTTCTACATCTATCTTAGTTTCATTGATTGGAATATGACATTAAATTACTCTTTTTGACAAAATCACGGCTCTGCTACATTATATGGGTGCACTTATAAATTCACTGCTCCACAATCACTACATTTTCACTGCACTTAATATAAAAGCAAAATGATTCTTAGCTGTTCTATTTTTGTGGCTACTACTCAGGTGAAATTCAACCACTGCTTCTAGTCTCTGATTTGATTTCAAGGTAGGAAATGAAGAAATCAATCACCCATCATCTCTTTCAAATATCCAACAAGCCAAAACAATAACTTGCTGTAGCATAATTCAGTAGTATTGTCCACAGAGTCACATGTTATTGATGGTTGAGCACAAGTGCTGCAGAATGAAGTACTAACAAAAATATCGACACCAAGAAACTTCTCTCAGAATTAGCAGAATTTGTTAAAGCATACAGATCAAACTATGTGAGCATATGTAAGTGCTACAGATGTAGGAGCCATGATTCTGAGATGGTACATTCGAAATTAAATACACTGAGAAACACAAGAGCAGACTCAAATAAACCACTGGAAACTCAATCAATACTTGCAAAAATTCTATTGACTCAACGAATCTGATTTAGTTGGGAATAACAACTGGAGTTAGACTATTATCTTCTGCTAAAAAGGGTTAGGGGACGTTGTACAGACCAGATCTTAAAAAGACCTTTGGGGCCTTATGAATTGGTTTGGTGTAGAACCTACAGACATTGAATTGGTGTTAATAATGTTGATTACCAAAATACAATCTACATATGATCACAGGCATCAGCACAACAGTGTGACAAGTACGAAGAATTAGAAGATGCAAATCAGATAATTCAAATCAATGAGACAACTCAAAATTAGCTTATGAACCACAATGTCAGACTACACAGAGAAGCCATTGAAATCTACAAGCATCTAGACAATTTCAACATATAGGAGGAAACCATGAAAATGAACAAAATCTGGCTACCAGTATTTTAAAAACTCTAAAATCAGGACAGTAAATAAAAAACAACACTCAGAAAATGGGGGAATTCCAGACAAGAAACAATCAGGGCCAGCTAAGACCTCCCAACAAAGGATTCCCCCATGCAGGAAGCAGCCAGGCTTTGAAGCTGCCAGGCTATTCAACGCTAATCAAGCTGGCCAACTGCAACATCCACACTTGCTTCCAACAGACAAAGAGTTCTTTTTCCCACAACCTCTGAAGATGCCCGTCATAGACGTGGGAAATGTCAGGACAGAATGCTTCTGGAACATGGCCATATAGCCCGGAAAACTCACAGCAACCCAGATTACTAATTACTTAAATCTAAGTGTACAATTAAAGTAGTGGACTGGGAGTAACACTGGTTTCCAGACCAAATTTAGAATAAGTTCTGTTTGATTTGGAGAGCTATTTTATTAAAGACATACACAGAATCAGAACCGTCTCTAGACCCAGTTGTGCTCTTGATTACATCTTTGTGAATGCAATAGAGATTGGGAAACCTTCTACATTCATCTTCCATCTCAGCATAAACCAAAACCTCTCTACCATTCCATGTCATGATACTTAAGATACAACTGGAACTTAGGCCCTGGATGCCGGTACAATTAGAAAAAAACAGCAATCATGACTGTAAAGGCTACTCATACACAACCCAATGTATTAAGATCCAAGTCCAATAACTATATACAGTATAGCGATGACTAAGTTAGATCCATGTTTGGGCAACATGCTCCCAAATATATCTCTGTGAAGCTTCGAACAGAGATCATGAATTGTCAGTTGCTGAGGTGGGCTATTGTTGTTCTCATGACCTGCTTGTGGGCTTTTCTGTGACATCCAGCTGGTTATGCTGTGGAAAGGGATATACAAGCTTTTTGTCTGACTGATCCGGGCAATTTTGCTTCCACCTAAGTTTGCTGGACTCCTCCCACACTACCTCATGGTAAAATATGAGAGTGAGGGAAGTCCAAACACTTTCTGGAGGAATATAAGGAATGAAGTGACAATTACTTTTGCGAAGATTTTGAGAACCACAACAAATGTTATTCAGTTACATGTGCTCTATAGATGTTAAAGACTCCTTAGTTTGCATAACTACTGAGAAAATGGGAAAGTGTATGAAAGGATTACAGATAGCTTTTTAAAATGAAAACTTATTTTAAAAAAGTACAGACTAAGGAAGAGAGCATATTATGAATTAGTGCAGAACTAGCTCATTACATAATGTGATTATGAAAATGTCTCCTAAGAGGTTACACTGGTTTGCAACGCAAATGTGAAAAACCGGGTGGAAATAACAAAATATTTGAATTTACAAATGTCTCTTGCATCCTTCATTGATATCACATGCAAATCTAACTATCACAAAAGTTTCAAGAAAGCCTTCATGTGAACTTGTAATTTTATAGACTAATGCTTACAAAGGGGCAGAAGGTGCTAAATACGTAGTATCGTTGACAAAAGTTTTAACTATTTCTTTAAAACTGAAATAAAAGTTTAGGTTGCTTACCTGTAACCGTATTTCTTCTAGTGTCTATCTGTGAAATTCGCACAATGTGGGTTTCCTTGCGCCTGCGCAATGAAAGTTCAGATTAATAGCATAGAAAAGAAAGAGAAAGAGAAACTTGGCTAAGCCCCGCCCACCCAGGTGCCATGCAGCCCCCTGAGCTGAGCCTGGTTAGTTCCTTGTCGCTGACAGCAGCAACAACCAAGGCATGACAAGAGGGGAGGATGGGCGGGTTTGTGCGAATTTCACAGATAGACACTAGAAGAAATACGGTTACAGGTAAGCAACCTAAATTTCTTCTGCGTGTCTTCTGTGAAATGCGCACAATGTGGGTGACATAGCAAGCTACATAGCTGGAGGTGGGTCATGCCACACAGGAGAAAAGAACGGCTCTGCCAAAGGAAGTATCCTTCTTGGCGAGGACATCAAGCTTCTAGTGTGAGGCAAAAGTAGAGGGAGTCGACCAAGTGGCCGCCTTGCATATATCTTCAACAGAAACGCCTCTCAAAAACGCTTGAGAAGTAGAAATAGCTGTAGTAGAATGAGCCTTGACTCCAACAGGGAGTTCTTTGTGAGCTAACTGGTAAGCCAATCGGATTGCCGAAACTATCCATGTGGCTAAACGTTGTGAAGTAACTGGGAGGCCTAAAGCATCCTTCCTATATTTGAGGAACAACTTAGAGGACTTCCTGTAAGGGGAAGTTCTGTGTAGGTAAAAGGAGAGGGCCCGCTTGACATCTAGGGAGTGGAGGGCGATCTCCAACGGAGAAGAGGGTTTGGGGGAAAAGGACGGGAGCATAATGTCCTGACACATGTGAAAATGGGATACAACTTTCGAGTAACCTTATCCTTGTGGAAGCGTATGAAAGGAGGGTCAGAACAGAGAGCCGCTAACTCACTGGCTCTACGGGCTGAAGTAATGGCAACAAGGAAGGCTGTCTTCCAGGAGAGATGGGAAATGTGAGAAGATGCCATAGGTCCAAAGGGAGGTTTAGAAAGTTGGGAGAGAATGAGCTCGAGGCTCCATGAGGGGGGGGGGGTGTATTCTTGTAGATCTTTAGAAAGCGAGTAATTAGGGGGTCTTGAAATAGAAAAGGAAGACCTGACTTCCTCCTATGCCAGGAAAGGGCTGCTAGATAGCATTTGATAGAGGAGAGGGTAAACTCCTTTGTAGAGAGGTGAATTAGGAAGTCCAGGACTACGGTGATAGGGGCTGATTGAGGCTGTAGATTCAAGGGCTGAAGGAATTTTCAGAACACATCCAATTTATAAGAATAAGACCTTCTGGTCGAAGGCTTTTGGGCTGCTAGGATTATGAGTCTAGCTGGCTCGGAGAGGTGGGACAGGGCCTGATCCTCCAGGCAGTGAGCTGGAGGGAAGGTCTGGGTGGAGAATGAGGCCCTGTTGGAAGGAGAGGAGATCGGGATCAGGGGGTAGGCGAAGGAAGTCGCCGTGGGCAGCCTGTAGGAGGGGAATGAACCAAAGCTGGCGAGGCCACCAAGGGGCTATCAAGATGCAATCTGTCCTGTCTAGGATCAATTTTGCTATGACCCTGGAGGGGAAGGGGAGGGAAGGCGTAGAGTAGGCCTGGAGTCCAGTGATGGAGGAAGGCGTCTCCTAAGCAACCTGGGAATGCGTGAGGGCGTAGCCTGGTACAGTACTTGGCGCATTGGGTGTTTGATGGGGACGTAAAGAGGTCGATTGGGGAGACCCCCAGCGGTGAGTGAGTGAAAGTGTGTCGAGTTGAGGCACCACTCGTGAGTGCTTGTTGACGTCCTGCTCAGGGAGTCTGCCAGGATGTTGTCCTGACCTGGGAGATGAATTGCTACCAGAGTGGTGTCGTGTTGAATGCACCATTCCCAGATGCGTGTGGTGATAGTGAGGAGTGTTAGAGAATGAGTCCCGCCCTGTTTGTTTATATAACATTTGACAGTGGTGTTGTCTGTCAGGATTTGGACTGTGTGAGTGGCAATCTGTAGAGCAAAGGCTCGAAGGGCCTTCTCTACCGCTATGAGTTCGAGGGCATTGATGTGGAATTGTTTTTCCTGTGAGGACCAGTGACCGCTGATGGTCAGGTCCCGAAGGTGTGCACCCCAGCCCGTGGAGGAATCATCTGTCGTCAGAGAAAGTGACGGTGGAGGAGGTGTGAATGGGAGTCCCGAGCACACATTGGGTTTGTTTGTCCACCATGATAGGGACTGAAGGACTCGGGGAGGAGGATGAACGATCATGGAAGGTTTGTCCTGACTGGGACGGAATACAGTAAGGAACCAATTTCGGAGAGGGCGGAGCCGGAGGCGAGCAAATGCAGTGACAGTAGTGGTGGAGGACATGTGGCCTAGGATAGACTGGATAGTCCATGCAGAGCAGTGGCCATGTTCATGGAGGGCAGTGATGGAGCGTCGAAGGTTGAGGAAGCGGTCCTCTGGAAGGTAGGCCCTCTGTGCTGTGGAGTCGAGGATCGCTCCTATGAATTGGATGGTCTGGGTAGGTTCCAGATGGGACTTCTCATGATTCACGAGGCCCAACTCCTGTAAAAGAGACAACATGTAGGAGAGATCAGAGGACAATTGGGAAGACGAAAGGGCTGTAAAAAGCCAGTCGTCTAAATATGGAAAAACAGTAATACCGCGTTGGCGGAGGTGGGAGGCGATGACTGCCATACACTTAGTGTACAGTCTAACAGTCGTCTGTGGAAAGTCCGAATGGAAGAACGTTGAAACAATAGGGGGAGAAATCAACCTGAAACGCAAGGTACATGTGGTGGGATTCCGTAATTGAGATATGGAAACATGCATCCCGAAGATCAATGGTTGCAAGCCATGACCCTTTCTGTATGAAGGGGAGAACAGCATGTAGAGTGATCATACGGAACTTGCGTGGTTTGATGAAACGATTAAGGCCACGCAAGTCCAAGATGGGCCGAAGGCCACCATCTCTTTTGTCTACTAAAAAATATTTGGAGAAAAAACAATTATGGAGCAGGTTGAATGGAATAGGGGATATAGCCCCTTTGGCCAGGAGGGAGTGGATTTCGTCCCACAGAGGGGGGGGATGATGGGGTTGACAGGATTTTCCCCAGGGGGGGAAGGGAGTCAAACTCAATAGCATAGCCATGTTCTATGACATGTAGTACCCAGGAATCTGTAGTTATGGAGTGCCAAGCCGAAAGGAAAGGTCGGAGTCTGTTAAAATAAGAGTGGATAGGTAAAGATTGAGGGGCAGTGGGATTAGAAGCGACGCTTCTTGTTATCTGGAGGTTTGGTTCCTCTGTACTGACCACTGAATGGCGGAGGTCGTCTGAATCCGGAGGTGGGGAACTGTGGGCGTTGTCTCCCTCTTGGAGAGAAAGAATTGTAATGCCCTCAAAAGGAGTGAGGGTATTGATAGTAGGGAGACCACCTTTGACGATAAGGTTGGTATGGTTGATTCCCATATTTGTTAAGCGTCTGCTTCATTTTGTGGGAATGGTCAATCTGAGAATCAGTCTCCGTGTTAAAGAGACCTGCCTCATCCATGGGGAGGTTTTCAATCAGGGAGCTCTGGTCAAAAGAGAGGGTTGAGGATCTCAGCCATGCGTGGCGTCTAAGAGAAATCTCTTTCTCTTTCTTTTCTATGCTATTAATCCGAACTTTCATTGCGCAGGCGCAAGGAAACCCACATAGTGCGCATTTCACAGAAGACACGCAGAAGAATACAAGATTTTTGTGACCTGTCATATTTCTTACTATCCAAGTTAAGTTTCTAACTTGGATAGTCGCAGGGTGCCAGGGCTGGAGAGGGAGGACAACCAGAACAAGGCCGATGATTCGTTAGACCAGTGACGGCCGCCTCCGCGCATTTCCTGAGGTCGTTCTGCAGGAGATGCCCCACGGAATCGACCCCCTCGAAGGTGGGGTATGCAGCCGATTCAGGACTCCAGCCTGCCAAGACTTCAGAGACCCCGAAAAGCAGCTCTCCCTCGAGGCAGCAAGAAGTGCATGATCTACAAGATCCCTTCCCCGAACAGCCCAATCCCCGAGCGATCGCAGAGCTGATCGTAGAATACAACAAACTCATGACCTTATTTAACGAGTTCGGTGACAAATTCGGGGCCCTTCTGGTGTAGCAACCCAGTACTCTTTCGTGCCTGGAGGGCAGGGGGCAGCACCGGGGGTCCCACTTGCATTGGAGCCAGCTGATTCTGAGGAGGATTTGGAGGGGCTGGAAGAAGGGGATTTTGAGGTAGCTGGGCCTTCTTCCCCACAGAAAGCCTGGCCTGGGATGATGGCTGGCCTGATCCTTACGAGATGCAGGAAGGCCAGACGGAATTCGAAAGCAGTGATAGTGAAGATTATGAACGGCCGGGGGGGGGGGAGGTTCACAAGGAAGAACGTGGGAAACAACCGAGGGAGAGGCCCGGGAAGCAGATGGGGAGTTCGACTCTCAAGAAGATAGTGAACCAGGTGTTGGGAGGCAAGGTCGAACCTTTGATAGGAGACGGAGCATTGAGGCTAGCAGGAGGGGCTGGTTTCACAGCCTAGACAGGCAGAGGTCCCGCAGCACAGATTGGAGGAGGAGAAGCCTAGAGCGTCGGGGGCCTCGCCAAGGGGATTAAGTATAGGATCCGTGGGAACGGATCCTCAGTACCTCGGCCACGTCTATCCTATGCAGACGTGTAGCGAGCCAAGACCACGTAGCTAAGTTTGGGCTAGTGGCCTGCCAAGGAGTGCCTTGGATCTTGCAACTTTGCTTTGTTCCCTGAGCCGCTTGTGTTGAGCGGAGCCCTGCCAAGTCTTTGGAAACTTCCATGCCAAGTTTGCTTTCGGACATTACCTTTTGGATTGCTTTTGATACTTTTATGGACAATTACCTTTTCAACTGTTTCTTATTCTTCAATAAAGTAGTTAGCTGATTACCGTCTCTGTGTGTGTGATTAAGGGGCCGGCCAAGGTCTTGCATCGTGACATCTGGGGAGACTGAGCATCCCCACTCCGCAGATCCCAACTCTGGACAGGAGACTCGACAACCCCCAGCGCGAAGCCCCCGCCGGCCCGGACCTTGACTGGGACCAGTCGTGGGACTTCCCTACCGGGGACCTAGAGACGGAACAGCAGAACCGAGGCCCCAGGACAGGAGGTGAGTCGACTGCTACCAAGGGCGATCCAGAACTGACACCCGGGGGAACTACCACTAACTTAAATCGGACTTTAAGACTAGAGGACCCAGGCGAGCCCCAAGTCACCCGTCTACCTATGCTGGATGGGTTGGCTGCAAGCTTCGATGACCCGCCTCTGCCGAAGAGCCCACCGCCGGCGGAGCTTGACATCTCGACTATCTTAGCCGCTCCCCGGGACCCTCGCCCCCGCTGACATTGTATGGTGGGAGGATGGGGGAGCCAGGTTGAGCTGGAGCAGCGCAACATGGCGTCCGACCTTGAAAAAGCTCAACCAAGCCAGCTGCCCTCATCCAGGGAAGAAGGAAGACCTGGATGTAGTCTGCAGTGGAAGCTGGAGGTCTCCAAATCCGGAAGCGACCTACAGCGGAAGCTGCAAGGCCTCCGGAAGAGGCGGAGAAGGCGGCGGAAACCTGGGAGCAGAAGTCGTCCCTCCGACCCCACCATGGTGCACCGGACAAGGATGCCCCCCCCCACCATGATGGCCGAGGCCACGAAGTCACCAGGCAGCGGGTGACTCGGCCGAAGGAGAGGAGGACTGGACCAGCTGAATTCAGGACTCGGAAGACTTTCCAGACCAGAACCTTTTGGAGCTCGCACTATAGGCAGCTTCAGCTCCGATGGTCACGTTCTGGTCATAGTAAGGTCAGCAATAAGGACATTCCATCGGCAACCCGGGGAGCCCCTCTTGGACTGCCACAAAGTGGAATGCAGGTCACCTTATTCTGACAGGCGGTCATAGGCTACAAACATCTGATTTGCTTTTAGAAAATTCTTCCATAATTTCATTTTAATTAGAATTCTATATACTGCAATACAGTACTCCAAAATATATCAGTCACCTTTGTGGATGGGGAGAGAGGGCTGAACCTGTAGTCTGCCTTCTTTTGACAATTAGCTGAGGCTTCAGATGGCACCATAAATCAACCACTAGCTGAATATGTCCAGCTTCACTCCTCCCTTGCAGTTTTAGCACTATAACTGCTTTCTTTAGTCAAAACATCCATATGAGTATTATTTTTACAAGTCTAGGCACCCTTCCAGCATTAGTTTCATTCATAAACCCAGTACTACTAGAGAAACACAATAGTCAAATGCTACTGTTTGGTTCAAAGTTCCAGGCGATACAATTCTGATGACTATATCCAAGCCATTTCCATTTTTCTAGTCTCATTACAGTGAATCTTTCTGTTGGCAAGGAACCTCTTTTTATCAAGAGCTCTACCAGTATAATGACTAAATATACATATTGCTCCATATCCTTAGGGTGGTAGGCCTAGGGAATTGGTTAGGAAACCCAGGGAACAATTGATCCTTCCTCTCACAACAGTCTCTGTGCTTTCATTTAACTCTGACCACTTTGGGTCTACATGGGGATTTGGTAGGGGGAAAGGAGTGGCCAAACAACAACAACTTGAGTTATGTGCAAGCATCTGAAAATGTTCAATAATTGTATAATACATTTCAAACTGCTTTCTGAGACTAAGAAATACACTGAAGTTTAACAATCCTCAAATCAATACATTTCTACTACTTAGCCTTGCCCACGGGAAGTCACCCAAGAACAGAAGCTGCACTGAAAAAACACTGCTCATAATAATTTAGGGTCTGTTACTATTCTGACGTTGGAAGGTAAGCAGGGTCAGCCATTATGAGTATTGGATGGGAGATCACCAATGAATACCAAATGTGTAGGCTACATTTCAGATGAAGGAAACCACTTCTAAGTATTCCTTGCCTAAGAAAAACCTCAGAAATTCATGGGGTTGCCTGACAGGCAACTTGAAGGACTCGTAACCAAACAAACAACTACTGAGGGTGTCACCGTTAAACTAACTCACAAGAAACACTAAAGGGTATCTAATAAATACACTTTCTCAAGAATTCATAATCAATGACTGTAATCTTACAAAAGTATCTCAACAATCACATTTCAATCCAAGGTATCTGTTTTATCAAAGTCCAACATTAATAATAGCCAAGGGTAAACAGTCCAGAGTACACACTTGCTTATGTGCACCCAAAGTTCAGTACCTTATTCAGTGTGCCTTTTCCATATCCATAGAGTGGGCAGGAAGTAAGTAATATCCAGTTGATGTTAAACCATAGTCTGGTAGTCCTAAGGATTTCCAAGATTATCCACAGTATATTTATAACCCAAATGGAACAATGAAGAGGCATATTAGCGTCCGAGCTAAGATCTAAGACCTGTGATCTGTTGGCTACTGGCTATGTATTGTTGTTTTATCGAATTTTATTGTATGTTTTATTGTGTATTTTATTGTTGTTGTGATCCGCCCCGAGCCTGCAGGGAGGAGCGGAATATAAAATTGAATAATAAATAAATAAATAATAAATAAAAAGAGGGGGGGGTCTTTCAAGCAAATTAAAGGTGCATATCCGAGTTCTTAGAAGGTCATGTATGGGTGAACAATTCCAGAGTACTATAGTAGTTTAACTATTTGACCATAACTCTGGAGACCGGACTTCAAATCTCTGTTCAGACATGGAAACCTACTGGGTAATCTTAAGCAAGTCACATTCTCCCAACCTCAGAGAAAGGCAAAAGCAAATGCGCTCTGAGAACAAATATTGCTAAGAAATCCCTTAGGGTTTTCTACAAGTTAGAAATGAGTTGAAGGTACATGACAACAGATTTCATAATTGTTCTGGATTAACAGATATATAACCCATTTGTCCAACAAAGACAGTTCCCAAGGACAAAGACAGTTCCCAAGAGAAACAAAAATGGCTTGTGTGATGACTAGGATAGTCAAAATCTCTTTTTACAAGAAAAGATGAGTTATGCTTGCTTTGACAATAAGAATGCTGACTGGATGTTGATTCCTGAGATGACAGAGAGAATTGTAAAATGGAAACTTAAAGAGCACCGTCTAGACTGCTCAGATTGATTCTACTTTGGCAAGGGGACTGGATGCCAACTTATTTCCCTTCAGCCAAATATCTAGAAATGTGCTGGACTATGTAACATCTAAAAGCTCCTTTCAAACATCAAGTCCTAAACAAGCTCAGGAATCATTTTGGAGGAAACAACGCCATGTAGTACTCCATTAACACTAGTCTTACAAGAATTCATTATTGTATAGTTCATTTTTATTGTCATTTTTTTTCCAGATTGAGAGAAAATTAATCCTTGGAAAGTTCATTTTCCTGAATTTCCCTTCTCCACAACACCAGGAATGTGAGTATCTTCAAGTCAAAACAGCTGTATTTCTTCATTTAGAAATTTCTATCCTACCGTTATACCTCCTATAGAACTTTAAGTAGTACCTATATCTTCAAATACAATGTAATAGATCTCTGGATACAAATTTTTGGCCGGAGGCAGAAAAAAGACACATAGAGAGGGTTAATTTTTTTACATTCTCTTCTATAGGAAAGGAAATATATTTTTTCGTTCTGATGCAGTATGCATTAGTTCACTAGTACGTCTTACATTTCCCTAAAATGAACAATGCCAGCAATGGTATGGATCTGCTGCCTCAGCAACCATGTTAAAGGATTTGCATGCTCCCTTCTACACAAAAAGAAGCATTCAACTTTTATGACAGACCGAACTGACAACTATTCTTAGTATGAAGTCACACACCTGCCTGCTGACTTTCACTGAAGGTCAGAATTAGTATCTACATTTCAGTATACCTCAGTTCAAGCCAGTTCTGAAGTTTCCATAACATTCAGTTGCAACTAGCTTTGTCCACATTCCACCCACAACAATGACTTGCTCAGTACAGGTCCACAGGAATAATATGCACCAGCCAAACTACATTAAAACAATTGTATGAGTCCAGCAGATTAGAGAAGTTGGAAGTAAGTAATGTCAAGACATTGGTGAGAGAAGGGGCATCTTACAGAGATCTAATTAATTCCTTATCACATCCTAATTGATTGCCCAAAAGCAAAATCACTCTCCCCCACAAGACCTTTTCTGTAAAAAGACGAGGAGGACTGTGTAGTACCTGAACGGATCAATGTATTATTGAAGGCTTTCACGGCCAGAATCACTGGAATGTTGTGTGGTTCCTAGGTTGCATGGCCATGTTCTAGCAGAATTTTCTCATGATATTTCGCCTGAATCTGTGGCTGACATCTTCAGAGGATCTGATGGTGGTAAATCAAGTGAAGCATGCATATATAGAGAGAGGGGGGGGAGGGAATGTCCAGAGTGGAGGAAAGAACCAATGTCTCTTTACCAAGTGCGAAGGGTGCTATTAAGCAAGCCTAATTTAGAAGTGTTTGAGTGGGATCCACCCATTAGTATGTGAGTAACTGAGAAGATTACATAGTCAATAGTGAGGGCATCTGTCTGGAAGTAGCCAAAAACACTTGCAAATCAGGCTTGCTAATTGTACTCTTTACACTTGGTTAATAGACATTGGTTCTTTCTCCACCCATTAGTATGTGGTGATTATAGCCATAGGGCATCTGTCAATAGCCAAAACACTTGCCAGGCTTGTTTTACATTTGGTAATCAGATCCACCCTGGCGTATATACTCCACTTGTTTTACCATAATCAGATCCAGGGGCGGCTGAACCAATAGGCAAATTACGCATTTGCGTAGAGCGCCAACCCCTGAGGGTTGCTCTGGTGCCCCTGCTTGTCAGAGGCGAGGGAGCAGAGAGGGCAAGCAGAGCAGGCGCCGCGGCGGGAAAGCGGACTGCCGAGGCGGGCTTTGCAGTCAGCGGTTCCAGGGATCGCTTTCTCTTCCTATCTCCCCCTTCTAACTTCCCGTGGCCCCCCCCCCCACTCCTCCCCGGCCTCGCTTCTGTGTGGGCAAAGCAAGAAGGCCAGAGGCAAGGGAAGGAGAGAGAGAGCAGGAAGGGATGAGAAAGGGGGCGTTGCCTTGTGCAAGCTTCAGCCTTCCTACAGCCTTGCAAAAGCACCTCCTGGAAGAAAGATGTGCTTTCGTTCTGCTTTTGCATAGCTGCAGGAAGGCTGAAGCTTGCACAAGGCCTCACCCCCTTTCTCATTCCTTCCTGCCCTTTCTCCTTCACTTCCTCTGACCTTCATACTTCGCCTTGCTGGCTCCCTTCCTTCTTTCCTTCCTTCCTTCCTTCCTTCCTGCCTTTCTTCCTTCACAGAAGCCCAGCGCTTCCATGACCTCCTCCTCCGCCGGCAACACCGCCTCCTTCTTTGCCGGCTCCTCCTCAATGCAGACACCCATCCTCCAGTGCAGCATGTTAAGATGATAAGAAACAGACAGGGTGTCCCAGGGCACATGCAGAGTGCCCCCCTCCCCTCCCTTGCCCTGCCAGTGCATCAAAACACCAGTGCTTCATAAGTGCTTTTCAGTGCCCAAAATATATAAAACAACTTGTTCTATATCATGTACTCAAGAGACAAATATGAAGTAGACTTTGATAAAATAACATATTTGGTTCATTCACAACCTTCATGGGTTTAGCATACACAGGAACAAAACATATCCGTCCAGTTTCTGATCTAGATGGCCATGTGTCTGGGGTGCTTTGCTTGTGCTTTTGCTGCACATAGGCAGAGGGGGTTGGACTAGATGGTCTTTAGAAGTCCCTTCCAACTCTCTTTATTAGTATTAATATTATTGATATTATTGAGTCAGGGTGGCTATCTGTCAGGGGTGCTTTGAATGTGCTTTTGCTGCATGAAGGCAGAAGTTCTTTGGACTACATGGCCTTTAGAGGTCCCTTCCAACTCTACTGTTGTTGTTGCTGCTATTATTATTATTATGGCTGGATGGCTATCTGTCAGGGGTGCTTTGATTGTGCTTTTGCTGCACAAAGGCAGAGGGGGGTTGGACTAAATGGCCCAAATTGGTCTCTTCCAACTCTCTTTATTAGTACTAATATTGTTATTGTTATTGAGGCTGGGTGGCCATCTGTCAGGGGTCCTTTATTGTGCTTTTGCGGCACGTAAGGCAGAAAGGGGTTGGACTAGATGGCCTTTAAAGATTCCTTCCAACTCTAGGATTCTATGAAAGGAGTCTTAGCTGAACACAAGCCAAGAGTGTGATGCTGCAGCTGAAAAGGCCAGTGCTGTTTTAGGCTGCGTCAATTGGAGAAGTCTGAGAGAAGGTGAAAGGGAACAAAGGTATGACACTTTTCCTCGGCTAGTTTTTTAATTGCTTTTAATGATTATTATTTAATGTAACTGTTTATTTTAACTCATTGTACAATGTTTCATATTGTCTTTTATTTAAAAGTTTAATGGTTTTTGTTTATATAGGCATTTAATGTTTCCCTGTTACTATGTTGGAAGTTGCCCTGAGTCCCCATGGAGAGATAGGGTGGAGTTCAAATAAATTACCGGCTTATATTTGGGTGGGCTTATACAAATACCGGCTTATATTCGGGTCGGCTTGTACTCAAGTATATACAGTAATTCAGTTCGAAGCAGATAATGTGGGATTTTTTACAGCTGTGTGGAAGGGGCCTCAGTCACCACCAGTTTTTCCTCTAACTTTGATGCTTATGTTTTAAGTGCATATAACATTGCCGGTAAGACTGTCGCTCCAAAGTTCAGACTTCTTTATGCTCTTGTTGCATTATGTTTGTATGTGTTGTGTATTTATTGCATTTTTTTAGTAATCATATTTTTGCTCCTGGTAAAAGTCTGCACATGATAATCAGTAACTTCAAGGTAATGGCAGTTAATAAAGGTCAGATACAATTATTTGGGGAGCAATGGCACTTTTGGAAATGAAACCTACCACTACTTCTTCTTCAGGAGACAACCTTTACAAATCTCTGTTCAGTCACCTTTTTTTGTCAACTCAATCCCATATGGGATAGTGAAGCATTACATTGCATTAAGTTAAACATATTTCATAGTCACTAAATCCTGACACTACCAGTGTACAGTCATAGTGATCTTAAATGTATTTATGGATACATTCCAACCAAAGGTATATTTGATTTCGTTTTGCATTGGCTTAGCCTTTGTAAGTAATGCATTAATTTATTTATTTACGACATTTATATGCCGCCCTACTATAAGGGGACTCAGGGCAGCTTACAACTCATATGTACATACAGCATATTACATTATTAGCATAGTGCTAATACACAAGTCATATAATATACTGTTGCTGTTCATATGTGTTAATTCTATGTAATGTAACTATGAACATAATGTTGTAAAGAAACTTCTGGTTTGTAAGGTAACTCTTTTATTCACCTCTACCTTCTACCTTTCAATGATTGGTTGGCGGGGGGGAGCAAAATACTGTTGGGCTTACACTTGAAAATTACCTAGTCAGATCCTTTGAAGATGCTAGCTACAGATGCAGGAAAAACGTGCCAGAATACGGCCTTATAGCCTGGAAACCACACTACACTCCGGCTGAAGGGATTATCTCCTTTCTGCTTTTCTTTCTCAAAAGAAAAGTTATTTTAAACAAGGACTTGAAAAAACAACTGGTTACTGGGGGCCCCTATTGCTAACTCAACCAGGATGTGAAGGTTATGTCACTTCCCAAGTTATGTATGGCAATAATTAAAATGGAGTAGTGGTGTATGTCACAAATGTCTTTCACATCACATCTCTCAAGTTCATCCGCTTGCTTTATAAAAGCCAACATTCTGTCTTACGCTAGGTCCAATATACAAGGTGGTGCAGTCCTAATTCAAAAGAACCTATTAATCTACTCTACTACTAAGCCACTACAGCTAAGACATTAAGAAATACAGCAAACATGACACAAGAAGAGGCTGGCACGCATACCTTTGGTATGATAAGGCAAAATCGGAAAGGAATTTTACCAATCATTATACTAGGGCCGCCTTGATCAAGACGTGGGACAAATATAAAGCAAGACTTTATAGGAAAACACCTTTATGGGTTTCATCATTATAGGCCCAACACAGGAAAGAAATCCCAATGACAAAATGGTATACATATAAATCATTATTAGAAAGGAAGAGCATGTCCTGGGAATTAAAGTCACTAGATGATTTGAGAGACTCTGGCTTGGACATCTCCTGGTTTCATTATTTACAAATAAAAGAGTATTTTAAAATAGATTACAAAAAAGACTTCGCTACGGAAGAAACAATCTGGGAAAAGGTACAGAAATATGAGAAAAAAGAAATTAGGATTCTGTATAACAAATTATTGGAATGGGATGTGGAGACCGAATCAATAAAACAAGTTATGATTGATTGGGCCCAGGATCTGGGCCACACAATATTACTACAAGAATGGGAATCCATCTGGGGAAAAAAATTAAATATTTAGGCTCGACTACCATAGCGGAAACCTGGTATAAGATGTACTTCCGATGGCACTTAACCCCACAGAAGATGGCAAAATTCTACAAAAACACAAATAACAAGTGCTGGAAGTGCAAAAACCAGCCGGGGACATTTTTCCACTGCTGGTGGACCTGTAGAAAAATTCAAAGGTTCTGGAAATTAATTCACACACACACACAGAAAATATGAGAGGAGAACTTTGATTTAAAGCCGGAATATTATTTACTCAATCTAATAGATGAGAAGATTGACAAAAAAAGAAACAAATTATAACAAACGTTATAGCGGCAGCAGCCAGAATAGTACTAGCGAGAAATTGGAAAAAAGAGGATCCCCCGCCCGAAAGAGGACTGGATAGCCAAACTCCATGAGTTAATGGAGTTAGATGAACTGAATAGCATGGTCAATGAGCATGAAGAACAGAACAGACTGGCAACCTCTAAAATCTTATTTGAAGTTATTAAAGATATAATTACAAGGACACACAATAAGGAAATCGGATGCCGAAAACCAGACTATTAGGAAGAATTGGTTCAAGCATTGTAACATTGCTCCCGCAGACCGAACTGGAAGATTATTCTATTAACCTATATCTTACTTCTTACTATGTACTCCCTCTTCTCCCCCTCTTCTCCTAAAACCCTCCCCGCTCTCTTCCCTTCTTTCCTTCGTATTTTTTCCTCTCTTTTCTTTTTCTGCAAACTGTATTTTACTAATGTGTTAAAACCTTAATAAAAACATTCAAAAAAATACAGCAAACAATAGGATGTTACATTCTACACAAACTCTAAGAACATTTAGTAGTGAGCCCACTTTTCAATATACAAGAGACACTGCATAAAGAAGTACAGGGGGAAACAATGTCAGAGCAATCATTAGGGGGATCAAAACGTGCAGCATAAGCTATCAACCAACTTCCACTACAAGTGGAAGATAGAGGCTATCTGTATTTGGTATGAGAGTTTAGAAATAATCTAGAACAGCGGTTCTCAACCTGTGAGTCCTCAGGCATTTTGGCCTACAACTCCCAGAAATCCCAGCCAGTTTACCAGCTGTTATGATTTCTGGGAGTTGAAGGCCAAAACGCCTGGGGACCCACAGGTTGAGAACCACTACTGTAGAACATGGAAGTCTGACATCATGAGTCATGACCGACCAAAATCTCTCTTGGAAAGATAACCATTGCTAGATTTGGGATAATTTTCTGGACCTGTGCCCCAACAAATGTGGACACATCATGACTGTTTTGTTCCACTGTGAAGCAGACTATCAGTGATGACTGGACCAATATATTCATTTGTATATCATATCTACTATTCATAAAAACTTAAAAGTTGATATGATTTATCACCTTACTAATTGTAAGCCAGAATTGAACCCAGGCCCAGTATCTCTTTTCAAAAAACAGCCTTGCTATAAACGATGCTCACATGAACAGTGAGACACAGGAACAATAAATATGCACCTTTTACAATCTCTCCTACTAAAAGTTCACAGACTTTTCCACACACAAATATGGAGAGAGTCCTTCCCACCACCTGTGTCAGTCATCAGGAACAACTAACTCGCTAAAGTCGCCCCGCCCCCACCCATATTCATTGATTCAAACATCCACACCTTGAAAATATGATAATTTTTAGAAATCCAAAAACCAAATCTTAATTTTGCCATTTTAAAAAAGGGGCACCACTTTACTATGCCATTGTATGTAACAGGACGTGAGTTGCACAGCTTCTGTTTAACATGTGGAGCTCTGGAACCAAACCCCAGTAAATCCCATGTGTTACAAAAATTCACCATAGAAAGATCATTAACATAATATCAAACCAAGAATTCTATATATCCACTACAAAAACTGCTGTTTCTATACTTATTTTCTTAAGATATAATAAATGAATAATTCCGTTCCAATTTAATATTACCATCTATTGACATGACTTTCAAAACTACACTGATGTTTGGCAATCATGGCAGACACGAGCCTACATTTTTAGCCACTGGGTCACCATGCCAGCAGCAGCTAGCTGTTTTTAGGTTTTATAGTACCAATACTTTGTTTTCCCAAGGAAGACATGCTTGCTGATGTTGTTCCAGAAAGCTCTATCCTACCGATATGAATAATGTGATGAATTGCAAGTTACCAGAAAAGTTATGACACACCTGTCTATTAAACTTTCATTAATCTTTATTCACAACCTTTTCAGATTTTGATACAGGATGTACTATCAAGTCAACTGATTGAACATACCACTTCTTAATTTTCATGCATTAAAACCCCACATGAAATAAATTAGTGATATTATCATCATCAGGTTGAGAAACTCTACAGGATTTATTTATTTATGATATTTCTATCCCGTCTTTCTCAGTCCGAAGGCGACACAAAGCGACTTACAAGTTGGCAGCAATTCAATGCCATAACAATCCACAATATACTATTAAAACATTTAAAACAACATTATAAAGATTCGCCCAATCATATTAAATTGTTGAAACTCCCTCTACTACACAGCTATTAAATGCCCATAATTTCTGCCCATAATTTCATTTACCAACCCTCAACACAAAACGATGGAATAGCTTGCTTAATCTCTCTGGCATTACTTTGCGAACAAAGATTCTTAAGAAGGACTCATCCCACGCTTTCTACAAGCGCGTCAATGACTAAGGAGGTTGGATGTGTCCTTCGAGCCTGTGCAATGGATTTTTATGGTGGAGCTCAGCATGCACAGAACTGGCCTCACCCTTTAAACCAAAGGTTCGTCTGCCGGGGCCTAGCAAGCTTAGGACGGTGGCAGCGAGGTCCTCAGGTCGTAGGTTTGATTTGAGTTTCCTTCTCTAGATGGTTGACCTTACAGGGTTAGATGAGCACCATCTGCCCGGGTTTAAAATTAGAGTTTTCCTTCTCTTAGGATGGTTGCCAAAAGGCTAGAGAGCCCATTCTACCAGTTGACGCTCTCTGTCAGACCCTTTGGTTGTGACCTGTCTGGCATGGGAGGCCCTACCAGTGGCTATGCCACCACCAGCATAGCTCACAACTTCATTAGGGTACGCAAGCCTCTCCCCCGCGACAAGGGGGCACGAATCGAGAGGAGCTTGCTTAATACAACTTAAACAAACATCTAGTAAAACAGGTTGTCTTAATTCAAGATCATGTGCAACACTGTAGGGCCATTTCTCATTCACAGACAATTGAATATTTTCTCTAGTTCCTTTCACAAACAAATAAACTGTACACAGATCTATAAACTTAACTTGTTTAATAGTACCAACTCAGAAAGTTTAAAAAGTTTAAAAAGTTTTCTGACTAACAGATGTTTTTTATGTGAAGTTGATCATTACAATTTTAGAGAGTGGATTATTGTTATGTCAATTGAGCAAAAAGTGAACAGTGAAAAGAATAATGAATTGATACTGTTTTAAAACATGTGTGAACTTTCCTCACAAAGAATAATGCCTTGGTATCAAAAAAGAAGATTTGTGAAACCGTTCCCAAGCAAATCAATAAGGGACCTAGTCAGTGCTATGAAAGTCAAGAACTGGCCCTGGAGAAGACACTTTGTTTTGTACTCTTCCTCCTAACAGTAAAGGAAATAAATTGGATACTATTTTAGAATACCTGGTTTATCCCTGAAGGTCCAGGATGACAAGTCAAGGCCTCCTTCATGAAATGTTACCAGGATACCAAGTAAATCAAACAAGCAACCCACAGGTTTCTAGCAGAGTAACAAATAATGTTTCATGCTGTACTTCCTGAAAATATAGTAGTTCAGATCAATATATTTTACAAGTTTTCTTCCTTCCCCACTTTATTGACACATGTCTAGAGACAATAACTAGCATTGTTTCTACCAGGAGGGCCCACCACAAGAAATGAAGCCATAAACACAAGACAACTAGGGATATACTTGGGACCAAATAGAATTGTCAACCTGGAAGCTGAAAGTAATAAAAACATCTCTGACAGTACCCATTGGAAAGGGAACAAGTTTGACTAAGCACAGGCTTAGTCAATAGATGTATTAATGCAATAGATGTATTGGACAGGTAAGGTGCCAGCCGTCTAGCCTGTTGCAGATGGAAAAATGCAGATCTGGTGACCATAGAGACCTGGGCATCCATAGTCAGCAGTGGGTCCAACTGGACCCCCAGACTCTTTACCAAGGACAACGGGCAGAGTGCTTCGCCGTCCAGGGTAGGCAGCCCCCTGCTCCCAACCAGGCGGCCCAACCAAAGGATCTCCATCTTCGAGGGATTCACCTTCAACCGGCTGGCACGTAGCCATCCAGTCATGGCCTCCAGGCACAGATGGAAATTATCAGGTACGGAGTCCGGTCTGCCCCCCATCCTCAGCACAAGCTGGGTGTCATCAGCGTACTGATGACATTCCAGACCAAAGCTATGCACCAGTAGGGCCCCGGGCCCCAGGGAAGTACACCTCGAATCCACGAGACGTAGGGACTTCTCCATCTCTGTCCCTGCCCTGTGGAACTCTTTGCCTCCCCACAAGAGGGCCCTTTGCTCAGGCGCTTAAGACTTGGATTTTTAGCAGAGCTTTTAATGTTTAATACAGTCTACATGGTTACTGCTCTACGTTCTTATGAAATGTTTTATGTAAATCGCCTGGAGCATTTAATGGAGGATAATTAATAAGTGAGAAATTGAATTGAATTGAAAAAGTTACCAATATTTTAAATCCTATCAACTTCCTCCTTTTGGTATCCTATCCTTTTGCAACCACCACTTCTATATATCACATTCAGCCTCTTATGACAAATGAGCCTCAATGAACTCCACCTAAGCCTTTATGCTAACTTAACAACTAATTAAGAAGATAGGGCAGATCATGCAATTGCTTTTTTTTCAACAAATAAGTAATGACCCAGCTATCACCAGCAATAGCACGTGCTGACTTTTTAACTCAATTCTGTTGGCTGAGTAAGGTGGTATCTAGAATTTAACTATGAAAAAGCTGCAAAGTAATGTCAAGAAAAGTTCATGGCTGCTAAACTAACAAAGATCCTGGAGGTAAGTTTAATTTGGGAACTGGATGACATAAAAATCAGATACAGGGATAACCAAGTTGGTCAGTTCTGTGGCAAGACTGCAGAGGTGATGAGAAAGTGAATGGAAAAACAAAATTACATGCATCAAAATATGGAAATAATGTGTATATGAGGATCATAACGTGATACGGGCTGGCCTGGTTCTTTCCAGTAATGCAACTGAGCAGCCTAGGAGCGATCAGATTGTAAACCAATAGAGAGATTGCGTTGTTGTAGGTTTTTTCAGGCTATATGGCCATGTTCTAGAGGCATTCTCTCCTGACGTTTCACCTGCATCTATGGCAAGCATCCTCAGAGGTTGCATCTATGGCAAGCATCTTCACAACCTCCGAGGATGCTTGCCATAGATGCGGGAGAAACATCAGGAGAGAATGCCTCTAGAACACGGCCATATAGCCCGAAAAAACTTACAACAACGCAGTGATTCCGGCCATGACAATAGAGAGATTCAATGTTGTATTTTGTGCAGATGTAGCATCACTGGCACAAGAAATCTCCACTTCTTTCAGAATATATATTTAGTTAGCTGGTTTATTCCAAATAATTGGCACTTTACATTCATAGGTTTGGCATTTGTGGATTTGATTATTCAAGTGTTTGCCACAGGCTCCCTAATGCTCAAGGTCACTGCATGCTGATCTGCCAACAGCAGACTGAAAGCCAAAACCAAGGTCACAACATCTGTTATAGAACTCCAATATGTCAATAATATAATGTGTGCGCATTCAGAAGACCTACAAGCCACTCTAAACACTTTTGCAGAAGCAGACGAGAAGCTCAGCCTCTCACTGAACATCAAGAAAACCAAATGTTCTTCCAGCAGTCACTAGCCAATCCCGCTGCAATGCCAGAATTACAGCTTAGTGGTGTAATGTTAGAAAATGTTGACCATTACCGCTACCTTGGCAGCCACCTCTCCGCAAAAGTCAACATTGACACTGAAATAGAATACCATCTGAGCTCTGTAAGTGCAGCATTTTCCCAAATGAAGCACAGTGTTTGAGGATCAGGACATCCATAGGGATACAAAGGTGTTTGTTTATAAAGCTATTGTTCTGCCAACCCTGTTATACGCCTGCGAAATGTGGATTGTCTACAGACATCACACTCAACTCCTGGAATTATTCCATCAGTGTTTCCTCTCAAAAAAATCCTGCAGATCTCTTGGGAAGACAGGTGGACAAATGTCAGCATTCTGGAAGAAGCAAAGACCACTAGCACTGAAGTAATGCTTCTACGCCAGCAACTAAGTTGGACTGGCCATGTTGTCCGAATGCCCAATCACCTTTTCCCCAAGCAGTTACTATACTGCCTACTCAAGAATAGGAAATGGAATGTTGGTGAACAGGAAAAGAGATTTAAAGATGGGCTTAAAGGTAGCCTTAAAAACGGTGGCACAGACATCGAGAACTGGGAAGCCCAGGCCCTTGAGCAGTCTAGCTGGAGATCAGCTGTGATCAGCAGTGTTGTGGAATTTGAAGAGACACGAAAGAAGGGCGAAAGAAATGTGCCAAGAGGAAGGCGCATCAAGCCAACCCTGACCAATGTTTTCACTGTGGAAGAACATGTGGGTCAAGAACAGGACTCTACAGTTACCTATGTATCCACCGCCAAGACACTACACTTGGAAGGTCATCATACTCAGATGAGGGATTGCCTAAACACATAAGCCAACAGCAGCCTTTGGGGGGCAAAGCAGCAGTCTACTTCTTCCTAGACTTCGGGAGGGTTGTTGTAGTCATCTATTGCGACTCCTCTGCTCTCTGCAGCTTGGGGGGGGGGGGCATTAATGAGAACCTGAGTTGTCTACTCCCCATGCTACTCCCCCCCCCCCAAATATATGAAACAGCACCTTGGGGATGAGTAGGGGACGGTTTCCCTACTTTCATGGGGTTTTTATGCTCCTAACCTCTTGAATGTGGAAGGACAGCTTTTTTCTTACACGCGCATTTTCAAAAACATGCCTGCCTGCATAGATTACAAACTAGACAGGATAAATATGGAGATATCTATCTATCTATCCATCTAAATAAAACCTACTGACTTCAGTGGTATTTACTGTCCTGACTGAGTATACAGAAGTTCAGGAAAGGAAAGATGAATACTGACTAATTGTCTTAACATTATGATTTAGATGTTGGGCCCAGTCCTGTTCAACATCTTTATTAATGACTTAGATAAAGGGTTAGAAGGCATTCTTATCAAGTTTGCAGACGACACCAAATTGGGAGGGATAGCCAATACTCCAGAGGACAGGATCAGAATTCAAAACGATCTTGACAGATTAGAGAGATGGGCCAAAAGGTTAGGTTGCTTACCTGTAACCGTGTTTCTCCGAGTGTAAGGTCTGTGAAATTCACACAAATGGGTTTACTCCCGCGCATGCGTAGAATCTCGGACATACTAGATAAAAATTAAAGATTTACATATGCCCCTCACTCCCCCCCCTCATCCCCAATGCAGCTACCTAGTTAGTTCCTTACCGCCAGACAGCAGCAGGAATCTAGGCATGACATCAGAGGGGAGGACGGGTGGGTTCTGTGTGAATTTCACAGACCTTACACTCGGAGAAACACGGTTACAGGTAAGCAACCCAACCTTCTCCTTCGTGTGGTCTGTGAAATGCACACAAATGGGTGACTTAACAAGCTTATGTACCTTGGAGGTGGGTCATGCCACACAGGAGAACAGGACGGCTCTGCCAAAGGATGCATCCTTCTTCGCGAGAACGTCGAGCTTGTAGTGGGCTGCAAACGTAGAGGGGTCACCCAGGTAGCAGCCTTGCAGATTTGGTCAACAGAAACACCCCATAAAAACGCTTGGGATGTGGAAACGGCCCTTGTGGAATGGGCTTTAACACCAATGGGTAATTCCTTATGGGCTAACTGATAAGCCAGTCAGATTGCCAAGACTATCCAAGAGGCTAAACGTTGAGTAGAAATGGGAAGTCCCAGGGAATCTTCCCTATATTTGAGAAACAACTTGGGGGATTTTCTATAAGGAGCTGTCCTATGTAAGTAGAAGGACAAGGCTCTCTTAACATCAAGGGAGTGGAGGGCAACCTCTAGAGGAGATGAGGGATTAGGAAAAAAGGCCGGAAGGACAATGTCTTGAGTCATATGGAAACGGGAAACAACTTTGGGAAGAAAAGTGACATCCGTCCGGAGGACCACTTTATCTTCGTGGAATCGAATGAAGGGAGGATCAGAGCGGAGTGCTGTGATCTCACTGGCTCTTCTGGCCGAAGTAATGGCCACAAGGAAAGCCGTTTTCCAGGACAGATGGGAGATATGGCATGTTGCCATAGGTTCAAAAGGGGGCTTGGAAAGTTGGGAAAGGACGAGTTCCAAACTCCAAGACGGTGGTGGAGGAGAAACAGGGGGGAAAGACTTTTTATAACCCTGTAGAAACATGCCTATCATGGGGTCCTGAAAGAGGGACGGGAGGCCAAATTTTTTCCTGTACCAGGAGAGGGATGCCAAATAACATTTAATGGAGGAAAGGGAGAAACCTTTCATGGAGAGGTGGACAAGGAAGTCTAAAACAACTGATACAGGAGCCGACTGAGGCAAATGACCCAATGGTTGTACAAACGCACGGAACTTGTTCCACTTATAAGTGTAGGCCTTCCTAGTGGAAACCTTTTGCGCCGCCTGGATTATCAGGCGGACAGGGTCGGAGAGGTGGGACAGGGCCTGATCCTCCATGCTGTAAGGTGGAGAGATGGAAGGTCCGGATGTAGGACGAGACCTTGTTGAAGGGAGAGGAGGTCGGGGTCTAACGGCAGACGGAGGAAGTCTCCCTGAGAGGCCTGGAGAAGGGGTGTGAACCATGGCTGACGAGGCCACCAAGGGGCTATGAGGACACAGTCCGAGTTGTCGGACAGTAACTTTGCGACCACCCTGGACAGAAGTGGAAGTGGAGGGAATGCATATAGGAGACCCGGGGACCAGTGATATAGGAATGCATCTCCTAGACAGTCTGGGGATGCGTGAGGTTGGAGTCTCGCGCAATACCTGCGGCAATGGGTGTTGAGATGTGATGCAAATAGATCTATTTGGGGTGTGTCCCAACGCCTGATTAGTGAGAGGAAGTGACGAGGACTGAGCTGCCACTCGTGAGTGGTGGACGACGTCCTGCTCAGTGAGTCGGCTAAAGTGTTCTGAAGGCCCGGGAGGTGGATGGCCTGGAGAAACGTGTTGTGGAGAATGCACCACTCCCATATCCGAAGAGAAATGGAGAGGAGAGTGGGGGAGCGGGTGCCCCCTTGTCTGTTGATGTAGCATTTCACCGAGGTGTTGTCCGTGATGACTTGAATCACCTGGTTGGAGACTACGGTCACAAACGACCGGAGTGCCTTCTCCACTGCCGTGAGTTCTAGGGCATTTATGTGAAGTCTCTTTTCGTGGAGAGACCAGTGACCGCTGATGGTCAGGTCCTGGAGGTGAGCACCCCACCCCGTGGATGACGCGTCTATCGTCAGGGACAGGGACGGCTGGGGGGGGGGAGAGAAGGGCAGGCCCGAGCACACATTGGATCTGTCTGTCCACCATGACAGGGACTGTAGGACATGGACGGGGGGGGTGGAGAATCATGTTTTGGCTGTCCAGTCCTGGCTGGAACACAGAGAGGAACCAAGCCTGGAGGCGGAGGCGGAGAGCGGGCGAACGCGGTAACGTTCGTGGTGGAAGCCATATGACCAAGGATAGATTGGACGGCCCAGGCGGAGCACCGGTGGGTGGTTTGGATGGCCTGGATAGAACGGCATAGATTGAGGAAGCGATCCTCCGGAAGGTAGGCCCTCTGGGACACAGAATCTAGGACAGCACCTATGAATTGCACTGTCCGGGCAGGTGAGAGGTGAGATTTCTCGTGGTTGACGATCAGTCCCAGGCTCTGCAAAAGAGATAATGCATAACCAATATCAGATGACAGCTGGTCACATGATCCAGCGCAGAAAAGCCAGTCATCTAGGTAAGGAAAAACGGTGACGCCCTGCTGACGTAGATGGGAGGCGACGACCGCCATACATTTAGTAAAAGTCCTTGGGGCCGTGGAGAGGCCGAAGGAAGGACGTTAAAAGAATAGGGGGTACCGTCCACCATAAAGGTGAGGTATTTCCTGTGGGACTGCCGAATTGAAATGTGGAAGTAGGCGTCTTTAAGGTCAACAGTAGCCATCCATGCTCCCTACGGAATGAAAGGGAGGATGGAGGGGAGAGTGACCATCCTAAATTTGCGTGGCCTGATGAATTGGTTGACCTCCCGGAGGTCCAAAATGGGCCGGAGACCACCATCTCTTTTGTCTACCAGGAAATATCTAGAAAAAAAAGCAAAATTGGAGTAGGTGGGATGGGGTTGGGGAAATGGCTCCTTTAAGAAGGAGGGATTCAACTTCTTGTAGCAGGGCAGGAGAAGCCTGAGCAGAGACAGGCTTCACAGGGGGTGGGAGTGATTCAAACTCTATGGCGTAACCTCGGAAAACAATGTCCAGGACCCACCTATCTGTGGTGATGGACTGCCAAACTGAAAAGAAGGGTCGTAACCTATTAGAAAAACAGGTTAGAAACGACGTGTCTTGTTATTTGAGGACCTACCACCTCGGTACTGACCCCTGAATGGAGCGCCTGGACGCTTGTATCCTTGCGAGGGGAACTGCGGCCGCTGTCCTCCTCTGTATGGGGCGGTATTGTAGTAGCCACGAAAGGGCTGGTGGTAATAAGGGCGCCAACGCTGTCTGTAGGACTGGTAGGTAGGGTTAGATTGGTGGCCATACTTATTTAGCGTCTGTTTCATTTTGTGGGAATGCTCCAACTGAGAGTCTGTCTCAGGATTGAAGAGACCCGCCTCATCCATGGGAAGATTCTCGATCAAAGAGCGTTGGTTAGAAGACAACGCTGCGGATCGTAGCCAGGCATGTCTCCGAAGAGCAACCGAACCAGCTATAAGTTTGCCTGAGGTATCTGCCCCATGTTTGGCAAGGTCCTTCTGGAGGGTGGCCAGAGTGAGCACTTCCTGGTGGAAGGCTTTAGCCATAGGCTGGTCAGACACTGGAAGGAGATCCAAATAAGGACCTATCTTATTCCAGAGATAGGATTGGTAGACGCTCATATAGACGCCATAATGTGCCATTCTGCCCGACAAACATGCAGAAGAGTAAAAAATTTTGGCCATAGCGTCAAGCTTTCTCCCTTCTTTGCCAGAAGGGGCGGCCTGGTTGTTCTGGGCTGGCTTAGGCTGGGCATCAGTAACAATAGAATTCACTTTCGGAAGTCTGGCCAACCACGGGGTAGTGGACAGGTCAATCCGATATAGATTCTCCGCCCGTCTGGATGTACTGGGAACGGAGGCCGGGGCAACACCCGTGACCTTTAGTAATTTGACCAAGTAAGGAATGGTCGGTAACATGGTGGATTGCTGAGTCTGTTGTTGCTCAGCAGAGGTAAAATAAGGATCTTGAACTACGTCCTCAGATTGAGGGTTGAATGCCCAGAGATCTGGACAGCCTTATTAGCAAAGCGGAAAACTTTTTGTATTCTTCTGCCTGTTGAGGATCAGCCTCAGGTTCAGGCAGTGTAGGAATGGGAGTCACATCAGAAGATGACTCTATATCCGCATCATTGTCATCAATTGGGGGGGGGGATTGAAGAGGAGCAGGAGCAGGGAGAGGGGGAACCTGAGTGGGAGGGGCTGGTGGAGGAGGAGGGGGGGTGCCACGGATTGCGGGGCATAGGAAGCAGGAGACCACGGATGGCGGTAGAAATCAGATGAGTAAGGATCAGGGGGGTAATAACCATAGTGAGGGAAAGGAGGAGGGTAAGGAAGGGTATCAAAAGGATACCCATAAGGGGGATCCCAGTAGTGAGCTCGGTCACCGGGGCCCTCTTTCAGAGGGCTCCATGACCGAGGACGATTGAGATCTTCAATTGGGAAGTCAAGCGGAGAGCGCCGCGCAACTGCGCGGCGCTGCGGGGGCGAGCGCGCGTCCCCGCGCCTCGGCGGGAGGGAAGCAGCAGCTGATAAAGAGGAAGAGAGGGATGGCCGCGGGGCGCCTGTCTCTACGTGGCGCGGCTCGGTCTCCGACGAGCCGCGCCACTGAGGGAAAGAAGCAGCAGCTGAGGGGAATGAAGAGGAGGAAGGCTGCGTGGAGCTGGCCTCCACGTGGCGCTCGGAGTCCAGAGAGAGGGAAGGAGGGGGGGGAACCTGAGCGAGTGGTGGTGAAGGCAGCTCAGGCTCGGTGACCGAGGCAAGGAGAAGGCTTGGGAGAAGCTGGGGGGGAATCTCTTCCCCTAGAAACGGAGTGCTTTCTTCTGTGAAGAGTTGCAGCATCTCAGCTGCACACAGAGCAACAGGAGGACTGGGGGACGCAGAGCCAGCCAGGAGCCTCACATTTTCTTGTGCCAAAGCATCACAAGGACTGGAGGGCCCAGGACCAACCAGGAGCCTTGGAGTTTTCTAAGCCAGGGGCTCTTTTGATTTTTCTGTAGGCTTGCTAGTTTTAGCAGCCTTTTGTTTTTTCTTCCGGAGTGGCTCAATGACTGAGTCAGAGGCCAACACACGGATGGCACTATTAGATTTAGCACTCACGGGCTGGGATTCTGAGTCCCAGAAGGCAGAGAGGGCTGGCTCATGGAAGGAGAGAGCCCAGTCTCTGAAGAGAGCAAAGCCTGCTCAAACAAGGTGGCCTTTAGCTTAGAATCCCTGTTCTTCAGGGTTCTATTGGAAAAAGTCCTGCATATCTTGCAGGACTGGGCAATGTAGGACTCTCCCAAGCAGAGGAGACATTTAGGATGTCTATCCTCTTGGGGCAAGGTTGCTCCACAATCAGAGCACCTTTTAAAAGAAAGAGAAGACATCTTAGCTGAATAGTCGAGGCAATCCGTGGACTTCTATCAGGAGCTAGTAGTCGGAGATCCTTTCGCTGGCTAGGCGGAAAAGGAACTAACTAGGTAGCTGCATTGGGGGATGAGGGGGGCGGGGAGTGGGAGGGGCATATGTAAATCTTTAATTTTTAGCTAGTATGTCCGAGATTCTACGCATGCGCGGGAGTAAACCCATTTGTGTGCATTTCACAGACCACACGAAGGAGAACTACAAAAATGAAGTTCAACGGGGACAAATGCAAGATACTCCACTTAGGCAGAAAAAATGAAATGCAAAGATACATAATGGGGGACGCGTGGCTTAAGAGCAGTACGTGTGAAAAAGATCTTGGGGTCCTTGTGGACAAGTTAAACATGAGCCAACAATGTGATGTGATGGCAAAAAAGCCAATGGGATTTTGGCCTGCATCAATAGGAGTATAGTGTCTAGGTCCAGGGAAGTCATGCTACCCCTCTATTCTGCCTTGGTTAGACCACACCTGGAATACTGTGTCCAATTCTAGGCACCACAATTGAAGAGAGATATTTACAAGCTGTAATGTGTCCAGAGCAGGGTGACTAAAATGATCAAGGATCTGGAGAACAAGTCCTATGACGAGCGGCTTAAAGAGCTGTGCATGTTTAGCCTGAAGAAGAGAAGGCTGAAAGGAGACATGATAGCCATGTATAAAATATGTGAGGGGAGGTCATAGGGAGCGAGCTTGTTTTCTGCAGCCCTGGAGATTAGGATGCAGAACAATGGCTTCAAACTACAAGAAAGGAGATTACTTCTGAACATTAGGAAGAACTTCCTGACTGTGAGAGGCGTTCAGCAGTGGAACTCTCTGCCCCAGAGTGTGGTGGAGGCTCCTTCTTTGGAAGCTTTTAAACAGAGGCTGGATGGCCAATGAGGTCTCTTCCAACTCTATTATTCTAGATGTCATTACTTAGATCTGATAAAGAGAGGGTACTGTCAATCACGTGGCCTTGAAACCCTGCTGGTTTAACATCACTCCCCAGAACAAGGTTTCACTAGAAGAAATATAATGGAGCACAGTTCTGTTATTTGATCATGTGTTCACGCGTCTCATGCTTTGAAGAAAAAAGACTGTAAAGGGAAATGGTGGGAGAGGGAGGAGAAGACAGAAGAAAACAATCAGCTCATACAATTGTGAGGTAATGATGATTGAGAAGTGTGGAAAATTCAAAAATAGTGTAACTTTTTGCAGAAGCATTTAAGTTCATGTATATGTCTTGCTGACTGGTCATGCTATCCATTTACTGGAATCACATCTTCCCAACCATCCATCCCAGCCACAGTGGTCAATGTGCTCTTCCAACTAGGATCCTTCTACTATTCAACAGAACTATCTGGGATCCCTTTCCCACCACCAGCCTCTCCCATTCTCTAAAGCAGGGGTCCTCAAACTTTTTAAACAGAGGGCCAGGTCACAGTCCCTCAAAATGTTGGAGGGCAGAATTATAATTGGGGAAAAATGAATAAATTCCTATGCACGCTGCACATATCGTATTTGTAGTGCAAAAAACCCACTTTAAAACAATACAATAATTTAAATGAACAATGTTAACAAATATAAACTTATTAGTATTTCAATGGGAAGTGTGGACCTGCTTTTGGCTGATGAGATAGGATTGTTGTTGTGCACTGTCAAGTCGTTTCAGACTTAGGTTGACCCTGAGCAAGGTCCAGGTAAATGACCTTGGAGGGCCGTATCCAGCCCCTCCGGCCTTAGTTTGAGGACCCCTGCTCTTTCAGGTCACTGAATTACCATATTCCTAAATTTCAAAAAACCCATTGAAACTTAAATCCAGATTGTTGCTGGGTTGCTCTTGCTATTCTTATAGCCATCCACTTTTACAGCAAATAAGTTCTTCAAATTAATTTTTTCTAACTTCAGCCTGGTTCATGAAAAATGTATTCATATTTACAAAAGATACATTTATGGATGTATACAAAACTACCCAGGGTGGTATCCAGCAATTCAAACCAATCACACATGAAGTAAATACCCACCTAATCAAGGTCTTCCCCATAAAACTATATGTTATCAAACAAGGTGCCAACTTAATCTCGCAGATTTTTAGCTTATCCACTAAGAAACTCAAGCAATACAAAACAAAGGCAGGGTGCTATGGTACTGAGAACCTGATTCTTCAAGGGTAGTGCTACTCTATCTCAAACAAGATAGATTTTTATTCCATAATTAAAGCTGTCTTTTAACTAACACTATTTCTATATCAGCTGTATTAAAGCACGATTTGTAAGCTGTTACACAGATCATAACTGCCATCAGATACTGACACAAATTAACAGGTTCCCTGGCTATGAATGGAGATGAAACAGAGCAACACATTTTCATATTGGTGGAAATCTAACTCATGAGGCACATTTTTTATTTATTTATTATTTCCATTTCTATACTGCCCTTCCCCGCAGGCTCGGGGCGGTTTACATAGTCTAAAAAGCACATTCATAATATGCAACAATAAAACAAATTTAACACAGATTTAAAACAGATTTCCGACCCGCACAGGATAGTCAACATGGGTTATCAGAGGTTAAAAGCTTAGAACTTAGAGGAATACCATATATCCCTAAGGAGAACATGAATTCACCATCACCTTCTGAAAAGAACACCTGCATTGGGATGGGAACCACTATGACATGGCACCTTCAAAGTACACTCCCATCAGATGTTCCAGGCAGCATGCTTGATTGTTTTGAATGCCACTAAAATTCCAAGAACCAACAGGATTTTTCAGGATGATCAAAGCTGTGTCAGTGCCAAACTAGGATCTAAATATAGACTGAAAGAGTCTACAGATATACCTGCACTGATGTTGGAAGACTGTCATTCCTGTGCATGGCTGTGAGCATTCTGACTCCTGTTAAAATGAACGCTACCAAAATCAATGAGGTAGCTCACCATACAACACTGAGTGCGTTCAGTATGCCACAAGAAACCCAAATAAACCAACAAAAATGAAATAAACTGACCAAAGCATCATCATAGTGGGGAGAGGACAATTAAAAAATTTGTAAGTAAATATTAGCAAATGAAACGAATAAACTATTGCATATACTCATGTATAAGTCTAAATATTTTAGAAAAATATAAAACCAGAAAGACCTGGATCAACTTATCCACTGATCAATGCAACTACTGTACTTGGATTGTTCTCAAAGAAGGAATTGTTTACGTTCTCCTGGGACAGACTAAGTTCTCAGAGAAGGAGAAGGTTCCTTTGTTGATAAAATGTAAGGCAAAATATAAACTCATTTCCTTCTCAGAGTGATGAAGGTCCTTTTTGAATGCCTGGGCAGGAAGGCGGCAACCAGGGGCAGCAGATCCCCTAAAGCAGTACTAGCACTTTTCCCTTTTCACACCATGTCCCTCAACTTATGAATGGGTCACATCAAAATCCATAATTTTGGTCTCAAAACCAGCCCTTGACTTGCACATCAGGTTGACTTATTCACAACTATATGCTAAATTCCAAGGGAGCACAAAGAATATAATTTGGGCAAAAGGAGACTGTTTAGAAGAAAGTGCAAGACTGAATGAATTGGTGCAATGCAACATGTAAAAAAGTAAATTAAATGAAACCAAGCAAGTGACAGGAAAAGAAATAGCAAAATTTCAATGCTTGTAAATATAAGGAATTCTTGAGAGACAATACATCTTCTAATAACTTCAAAATAGATCACAGATCCTATCTTTCATTTGTTGGAAGAGAAATAGACCAGAGCAACAGCTGTGACTGTGTTTGAATAGCAAGATTTTTTTTAAAAAAAAAACATGAGTGAGGCTCCATAGCTTATTTAGCCACTCCCGTGGAAAGGATGTCCTCACTAAGAAGCAGTCTAAGAGGGTGTATCATTTCATTTCCAAACTTCAGCCTGCCACACTGCCATTGCCTTTATGCTCTTATTTGGCCTTCACATCCCTATCGAGCCTGGATAAGCACCCCTTTGAGCCATCTAGCAATGCCTTGTACAAGCAGCGGAAAGGGAGATCTCGCCCCAAAGGAGTGCGCACTGGCCGTCACTGAAGAAGCGTCCAATTGGACCTGATTCTTTTCCTTGAAAGTGAGCAACGTGGCTAGAGCTTCTGCCAGGAACTTCTGCCCTCTCTTCCCTTTGGAAAAAAGAGAGGCTAGGACTCCCTGTTTGCTCCTCCCTCCTGCCTGATCATCACCATCTCCCCACTCTTTTTTCTTTCACTCCCAGAGCCACCCGACAGGATGCTCAAGGAGATATGGTCTCTCTGGTCAGCACATGCCCCTCAGCACCTCTAAGAAAACTGGGAGAGAAGGGGGATGCCAGGGAGAAATGGACAATTTCTAGAGGTCTTTAGACCTCGGTGGAGGGTGGATGGCAACTGACATTGCAGACACTCTCTGCAGTTTCAGGTGGGGTGCAGTGGCTGTGCTGTCGCACGCTGGGCCTGTAGAATGACTGTTTCTAGGACGCGACCTCTGTTTGCCCAACAGGACGCCGGGGTGCCTCAGCTGGAAGGGCCCCTTAGTTTCCCCAATGATAAAGTCCTTCAAGGCTTGAGATAAGTTCAACAAAGTTCTTTATTTGGGCTTAACAAACTGGAAGGCTTCAAACAGGTGACGTTCTCAGTCTGCAGCAACAGGACCGGCAAACTGGGCAAAACTTGTCTTCTCTTTTTGGGGGAAAATCCTATGACCCTTCCCTGGGCAATCTTTCTTTACCTTGCTCGCGTGAGGCCCCTTCTTCCGACTCCAAGCTGCATTATGGATAGCCAGATGACCTGTACCAGGCAAGGTTTCTGTTGATTAGCCAGGCTGTTAGGACTGTAGATAATCCCTTCACAAAGAACTGTGAAGCTGTTCTGTATTTCCCCAGCAAAGGCTGGATCTGTATTTCCCCAGCAAAAGCTGGATCTGTTACCCCAGCAAAGCTGTTCTTTTACCCCAGCAAAGCTGTACGAATTAATGCCTTTTCAAAGTAGGAAGAAATAGGCTACCTTAAATCACACCCTCTCCAATAGATTAGCTGTTAAGACTGAGAGGAAAACATCCCCTTTCCCTCCCAAATCCTGGGAACAGGGACAGGTCTGCAATACTTGATTGATTGGCAGCCCTGTGGGCCCGTAAATGCAAACCAAGAAAGTTGCTTACAACATAAAATGCAAGGGAATGCAAATTTACAGTGCAACAAATGGAAAACAGAGCCCTATTGGCACTGCTGTGCCAGAACAGTGGCAATATCATCACCTAGACACCACCTAATTCTGTAGATGGCAACTGAAATCACTGCTACTCTGCCCCTGAAGTCACAAATACTCAAAACAATGAATTTATTTATTTATTTATTTGCTATGCTTCTATACCGCCTCTCTCAGCCCGAAGGCAACTCGAGGCGGTGAACAAGCAGCAACAAGTGCCCACATACAACACATCATAATAAGATAAAAACAATCATATAAAACCATATAAATTAACAGTTAAAACTACAAAATGCAAATCTCAGCTGCACAATCTTAAAATCAGTTTCCGTTTCGTCGTCATACTAATCCTTTGATCTCAATTAATTAAAGTTAGTCTGCGAATGCTTGCTCGAACAGCCAAGTTTTGACTTTCTTACGAAATGTCAGGAGGGAGGGGGCCGATCTGATGTCACTAGGAAAGGAGTTCCAAAGCCAAAGAGCCACCACTGAGAAGGCCCTGTCTCTCGTCCCCGCCAGATGCGCCTGCAAAGCAGGACGGACCGAGAGCAGGGCCTCTCCGGATGATCTTAAGCATCTTGATGGCTCATAGGGAGAGATGAATGCCAAACCTGTGAATGCAGAGGGCTGACTGTGGTATTATATCGATTATAGAATTTCTTTAAAATATTGGAATAAACAGGAAAGCATGTATGAGGTTGTGGGTGGGATTTTGGGGAGCGGGTTTTACATGCAATTTTATTTGTATTTTAACTGTATTCTAACTTTGTAACCATGATACATTTGTTTGTTTTTAAAAAATTGTATTTGTCTTGTTTTTAAATTTTATTGAGCCACGTCATGTTCTTGTTAGTGACTTGAAATAAAAGTAACAACAATTATAATCCAACAAATTTCTTTCCAACTAGCAAACGGAAATAAATACAGTCATTTCTGAAGATCAAAAATCAGGAGTGGTTGAGATCACAAAAGTATTTTACAGTACTAGACTACCTATGATGCAATCCACATGTATATTGCATTCCTGTTCACATCAAGTACATTGCTTCTCTGCTTTCAAGCAAATACACATTCCAAGTTTGACATACTACTTCCACACAGAGCACAAGCCATCACCTTTATAAGAGGCAACTGGTATCTACTAAAAAGGACATTTCATTTTTTGTCACTGAATTAGATTTAAGAAGCTTGTTTCTTTACATGAAATGCACAGCTGCAGTGAACCTCATAAAGATACTTTGCAGAAGAATATTTTTATTTTTATTTACCTCATTTATACCCCGCCCATATCAGCCCGAAGGTGACTCAGGGCGGCGAGGAGACCAAAATATATACAAACTCATATGCTGAAGATCAATACATTCTAGATCATTTTGTATGTGATAGCTCTTCAATAACAATAGAAAGATAATAGATAAAATTCACAGTTCTGTTCAATTCCAGTCTAAAATGCCATGAAACCATTCAATCTAATGCCTCCAACTAGGGCACCTTAAAAAGGAAGCCACCTGCTACTGCCAGTATAAGATGCAGAGATATTCAGAATATCATGTTACATACATGCAATTTACTGTTACCATGAGCTGTTCTAACTTAGATTCAGCTTCATTCAAAAGATAGTATTGAAATGCCACTACAGTTGTGCATGGGCATGCAATTAAAATTAATTAAACAGGATTAACAAACTGCATATTTCAACTTGATGAAAACTAGAAGACTGCAACTACTGGAAGGGGGACAGGACGGGACCATTAATTGTAATGTATTTGTCACAAGCAGAAATGTAGTAGAGACCATCATGTGATCTTGGAAGTATTACTGAAATCTGAGTCACAATAGCCCGGAAGTAAGCTCTAGTAAAATCAATAAGAATTTATCCAATCTATATAAATAAAAATGTAATGTTTGTTTGTGGGAGTAACATAATTCAAAACTCACTGGGCGAATTGACACCAAATTTGGACACAATACACCTATCAGGCCAACGAGTAACCATCACTCATAAAAACACAGAAAAACACAGAAGAGACTTTAAAAGCCAAAAACCCAAAAATTACATTACAACGCATGCGCCAAACCACAAACATATATGCAACTACATATATACACACAAATATATACACACACATATACACACACAAAACACATATACACAGACTGGGCCACAGCAATGCGTGGCAGGGGATGGCTAATGTAAAATAAAGGAACAGAAAACCAATGTATATTTCAATTTAGTCTTCCACTAAATAAAACTATTCAAGCTACAAGCTGAAGAATGAGAAATCAATGTACAGTAAGATCTGTTTATCCATGTATTCGATAACCACTGTTTCACTTACTGACACCCTAAAGCAGTGGTTTTCAACCTGTGGGTCCCCAGGTGCTTTGGCCTACAACTCCCAGAAATGCTAGCCAGTTTACCAGCTGTTAGGATTACTGAGAGATAAAAGCCAAAACACCTGGTGACCCACAGGTTGGGAACCACTGCTCTAAAGAATAGTCCTCCCAGAAATATTTGTGGGTTGATCTCTAGGTCCTCCAGTGCAAATCTGTGTCAGGCATCTGGCACAAGTACAGGCAGTCCCCAAGTTACAATATCCAACTAATAATTAAGAATGGGGGTGAGACAACAGGAAGTTTTGTATGCCAAGTGTCTACATAAAATTTCACAGTTCCATTCCACTGAAGCATCAGGCAGACTGACAAAAAGTCTCAAACAGAAAAACTGAAATAGTTTTTTTGCACAGTAAGATTTTAAAAGTCACATATTCAAATTACACAAATTCAAATATACCAGTCAGTCTGATATGCCTTTCTTGCTCAACTATAACAACCCAGAACGTAGAGAACAAAAATGAAGCCAACAGAAAGAAAACTGTACAAATGATCTGTGAAACTGAGTAAAGCTGAGCCTCTGCTGTAAGGATAAACCGAAGTCCTAAAACACTCCAGAAGAATTTAGTAGGCGTGACAATGTCAAAGCATGTGCCACTAATAGAAAGGAAAGGGAAAGGAACAGAAAGAGTACATATTGGATATGTAACAAAATGAAGTGATGAAGATTACAGATAACAAACCAAATTGGTATGTATACACTGGTATTTTCCAACTCCAGATGTACATCTATTGTGCAGAAAACACAAATGTACATAAATCAGGATATTTCTCCCAACACTTGTTTCACCAAGTATTTATTTCAGTTGTGCTGATGTGGACATGAATCCAAATGGAAGGAGTTCTATCAGCAGATAACCCGCAAGGAAAGCGTTTTCAGCCTTTCTCCGTCCTTACCTCTACCTCCCCGTTTAAAAATCAGCTTGTGTTTAAGAGATTCTTCCTAAATCAGCTTTGTTTATATGCTGACTTCGACATGCTTTAGTGAACTCGCAGTGAAATTAATGAATCCACATAGGGCCAACACTCAAACCACTGTACTACACTGCCTCATGTGCCCAAAATAAATCATTATCTGAAACCACAGGAGTCATACATACATTCCCCCACACCTTTTTCCTTCCAAAATGTCAATATACATCAAATGTGGAGTCAGAATGATGTGTTTGAGAGGACTTGGGCTAATTTTATTTAATTTTCTGCTTAAAAATAGTGGCCTGAACATCATGGAGATGAAATTTTGAGCAGGAGCAAAACACTGGGATATTGAAAATACTGGGAAGTACTGAATTGTCTTCTAAAGATGCATACTTCTATATGAGTAGCTTCTAAATACTTAATATTTGTCACTATTTCTTATAGTCCAACTAGGATTCTAATTTTTTTTTTTAAGAGGTGAAGGAATCACCCATATAAAAGGCTAAGGCTAATACGTATGAAAGCACATGATTCAACTTATAACTGATACTTAAGCCATTTGTTTGATCTTATATGACTGTTTACATATAAAGCAAGCTACAAAATAGTCAGAAAATGAAAACATTCAGACAGGAAACTTCTCATGTTCCCGGCAAGTCAACACAACTAGCTATTCTAGAGATTAGCTAGTCCCCAAGTTACAATTCCTTAGCAACATCCCTACTGAGGAAACCAAAATGTGTGTGTGTGCGCACGCGCAAATACAAATTTAGCTTTAAAGGTGTATCTGTTATTATTCATGAAATCTAACCAAATGTTTAATAAGCAGTTATTTAGTGTCACTTGGCAACTGCTTTACATTCAGGTCTGTTCTTCAAATCCACAGTCCAAACATCATATGGTTTATAAAATTAACAGCAAATTGTTGCCCAAAATCTAGCCACATTATGTCATGTAAAAATACCCAGTTCTAGAGATGGTAGATGTCCAATTTATGTGTATTTCAACAAATATCCAAATAGCAGATTAATCAGAATATCAGGAGCAACAGATATAAATCCTTTGATAGGCTACTCTCAGATAAATCCCAAAGGCAATGTAAGAGAACTATGGGAAGGGCTTTTCAGAATACCCTGTTCAGCACCTGGATAGAGCTACAAAAAGTTCACTGAATAAGATGTAGTCTTCTACAAAATCAAATGTGTTATCCAAGGCTTTTCTGAATGTCAGAGGCACCTGCTAATGATACAGCTTTTCGGAAGGTAGCAGGGTGTACTTTAACAAGCTCTGGAGAAGGAAACCCTGTTTAAGCTTATTTTGTACCATTTTATTTCCTAAAGTGTATCTTAGGAACTTGTTATGAGGAAAAAGGCAGCACCAGAAATGTCTTTTAAAAACAGTTTGTATGCCACTTGGTTTTCTTACCTTTCTCAAATTCAAATAATCTCTCTGGGGCTACACTGAATTCATACTGTAGCATTCCAAGCAGTGAAATGTTTCCAGGCACAAGTAAAATTTGCAAAGATTGTGTCCTCTACAAATGAAGGTATTGAAAGCCTTCATTTCAGATTATTAAGTACAATATTGCAGTATAACTCCTCATTCTACTATGTAATTTTTTATATGCTCTAATACTATTTGCTCTGTCATTGAAACGCCAAGGTTCTGGACAGATACGTTATCAGAAATCCAGTAAAGGCTTATTTTAGATTACAGACCAAATTCCTTAATTTAGTGGTAAGTGCTAGCTTCATAACTTGAATTTCGGGGTCAGGCTGTACTTAATCTTGTTCTTCCATTCATGGAAAATTCTTTGACTTAGAAGGTTTGCATGGATTAGAAGATAATAGGATTTTCATCTGATTGCTTGTATCACCTTGCAGTTCCTCTGTCATCTCTTCCATCATTTCAGAATCTTGCTACTCTCTTGAACAAATTGAGAGACAAAGAAAAAAAGGAAGTAACAGCTACAAAAATCTCCCTCATCCTTCTGTTCGCATAAAGAGTTTACATTTGCAGATACAACTTCATTCTGAAATAGTTTGCCTTGAAAATTCAAAACGTCTGTTGAGCTCCTAAACATTTTCTTTCAAAAATATTTTAGGTCATTTGCAAGACTTAATCTGCATTTACATTTTTTAATTTTCTTGACAGCACTGTAAGGGTAAGAATCCATTAACTATACACAACAATGACCAGAGTTATATCACAGCTGAAATCTCCTCTCAGCCACCAACTCAGGAGAGGATCTTAGGAAAGCCACCAATACTTCATCAATATATGCAAATGTCCAATCTAGGGAGTAATACAATATGTGCCAAAAGTCACAGAAACATTTTAGGAAAGGCAACTTTGTGTGAAGGCAATGCTTTGTATTGAAAATTAAAATAAGATTTAATACTGAAACTCCTTTGTGACTTTTGACCCATCCTGTATATATATCCATTTTTCCTGTTTACCCTAGTCTATGCTGACATCCTTGTAGAATGGAACCCTGCCCCATTTTCTCCCTCCATCATTCATTGAAAACACACTTCTTCTGTCAAGGCAAGTTCACTAGGTTCTATACAGCAAAATGCTATTTAACAAGTAGCTTTCATTCAACCAACAGAAGAAGCTATTAGTTTCCTCCAGAATTATATGCTGTGTACATTTGGAAGCAAGAGAGAGGCAGGATATTACTTCATTCATTGATCTACACTTCTTCTGTCAAGGCAACTCTATTCTATACAGCAGACCTGACTATTGGTATTTTTTGACATTAGTTCTGGACTGGCTGGCTTCTGGGAGCTGAAATCCCAAACACCTGGAGGACCACAAAGCAATACTAGATTAATGAGGAATACATTCTCCACTCAAATAGGACTGCATGCTTGCTTTATTTAAGATTCTACTTTTTGATTATTTTTTGGTTTGTTATTATAAGTTATACTGAGGACCCCCTCCACGTCATTAGGATGAACAAGCCGGAAAAAATCCTACAAAAGCTAGTCCATTGGATGCAGACGCTATGCGGGCAGTCGAGAAAGGCCCTAATTGAAGCTCTAACCCGCGTTCAGTCAGAAACACCCTGAGATTTCCTACAGATGCACTCCAGTCTCCTTCTCATGCGCTTCATCTCCGCTAACTCTTCAGAGAACCAAGAGAATGGAGTGACTCTGCGCAATGAGAGGGGACGTTCGGGGGCGATCGCGCCTATCACCTTGGTCATCTCGCCATTGTAGCAATCAACCAGGGTGTCACCAGGATCATCAGCCTCCATGACACGAAGAACCTCAAGATTCCTCAGGAATCCATCTGGATCCTTCAGTCTCCTGGGGCGGACCATCTTAATTGGTCCTCCACCCCAGCGAAGGTTAGAGGTCACAGCAAGTCTAAAACTGATCAGATGGTGGTCGGACCATGACAATGGAAGAATGTTTTGATCTTCCACCCTGACCACACCGCTGTACACAGTAAAAACTAGGCCAAGAGTATGTCCAGCCTAATGGGTGGGTACAGATATTACTTGTGATAGCCCCATGGTCATCATGGCAACCATGAAGTACTGAGCCCCTCCTGTTAAAGTGGTCTCTGCATGAATGTTAAAGCCCCCCAGTACAAATTAGAGACCACATCTGCGAGCTCTGGCAGAGAGACTGCTGTGTCACAGGGTCCCCAAACTATCACGGGTTCCCACCCTCAGGTGGACACCCTCAAACTCAGGAGAATGTGGAACAGCGCATCTGATCACGGAGATGGACTGCCGAAAGACTACTGCGGCCCCTCCTCCCCGCCCTATCCTGCTGGTGCACTACAAGGCCTGGTGGGCACAGCTGGGTAAGATTGACCCCACCAGTTCGTCCAGGCAGGTCTCAGTGATGCAAGCCAAGTCCACCCCCTCATCCAGGATCGAGTCCTGGTTGACAGCTGTCTTACCATTGACGGATCTGGCATTTACCAGCAAGATAAGTCCAGGGGGTCCGTCATTGGGGTTACCATGTCCTACCTTCTCAAAGGTCGCAATAACTCTGTTGCGCTTCTCCCTGGGATAGTGGCAACCAGCATTTCTCCTCCCCCACACAACCTCGATGGTGCCCGTCCACCCTAGAATCCCCCTCTCCCTGGGAATTAGAAATATTCATTTTGGCTAGTCAGCTCTCTAGAAAAGGGGAGCTAGATTGACTGGCAGATGGGGATGACTCCAATGACATTGAAACAGATAGATGGAGTTTCAAATTGATATTGTAAGAGTGGAGGGGTCCTAACAGGAGAGCTATTTGTGGATTTGTTGCTGGAACTAGATGGATCGTGACAATAAAGTTCCAAACAATCACAAAGGGGGCGAACATAGGGATCCACAAACACCTTTCTGATGGTAATGCCCCATCCCTTTAAACGAGGTTGGAGTGCTAGTAGCTCACCAAGCCACAAATTGTCTACAGGTGTAATAAGAAGACAAGTAGAGCGGTCACATGATTGATAGTCTCTACGTAGCCAGGTTATGGCCTTCACTCTGACTTCTGTTAGGTTCTTAGATACAATTTGAGCCAGAGATCTGTGGACCACTCTCCTTGAGGTCCATCTGCCTCTATTGATCATTAGGTCTGCAATTTCAACCGTCAGATTGTTCGTTTGCAAGAGATGTTGATTTTGACAAGAGCCTACAGTAGAACGAACACTAGAGTCTAATGTTACACCAGCGGTTGTCCTCCGAGCGTCCGAAGTTGTCTCCTGCCTATCAGGGCCCTCCTGGTTCCAATGAGTACAAGAAAACCCTCCCGCTCCCCCATTTCTCACACGTTCTACCCTTTCTTCCATCCTGGGGTCCAATGACCCTCCTCCTCCTGCTGAACAAAATTGTACTGGGTGGGAAACTGGTGTGGCCCATGAGATCATTCCATTTGGCAGGAGGCTTCCCCTCCCATACATAAGGTGGAGAATGAATTTGAACCCTGGTCTCCCGAGTTGTAGTCCACTGCTCTCATCACTATACCACACGGCTCTCATGAGATAACTCCCTAATGACACCAACACAAGGGATTTGTTTTCCTCCAAATTATTATTCTGAACAAGCAAAGAAGAATGATGAATGGGTATGTCAAAGACAATGCGAGTTGAGTCTGGCTGCATTCACTCCTAGCATGTAGCCCAGTGATGCCTTTTATCAAGACGAATGTGGCCTTAAGAAAGAGGTGAATATATGAATTCATTAAAATACTCATATCCCACCTTATATTTGAAGATCTCATGGCAACATAGAGCATGATAAATTTAAAATGAAGAACATATTTTAAAATTTAGTTCGGATCCTAAACAATATAAAGGACCTGGTTAATGGAGTTGGAATGGCATCCAAGAGTACTAAAAGAACTGGCAAAGGTAATCTCATAAGCACTGGAAATGGTCTTTGGAAATTCCTGGATAACAGAAGAGTTCCCAGCACACAAGAGGAAGGCAAATGTTGCCCCCACCTTCAGAAAGGGGGGGGACCTAATGCCCAGTTAGCCTGATATTAATATCTGAAAAGATTATAGAGTACAGTCTTTAAGAAAGGAATTACATGATCACTAGAGCCAACATAGATTTATCAAAAACAAGTCATGTCAGACTTTTTGCTTTTTTAATAGTTACAAAGCTTGGTCAGTGTAGGAAATTCTGTGAATGTAGCATATCTTGTTTTCCATAAGGCCTTTGAGAAGGTCCATGATATTGTTGAAAGCAAGTTAGTAAAATATGTAGTAGATGCTAAGTGTCATGTGGATTTCTAATTAGTTGACCAATTAAACAGAAGCTGGATGATCAACTGTTGTGGGTGCTTTGATTGTGAATACCTCCATGACAGGGGCTTGGACTGGATGGCCTCTGTGGTCTCTTCCAATTCTACAATTCTCAGTGAAAAATTAGATTATTTTGCAATACCTTAAAACAGTGGTTTTCAACCTTCCTAATGCTGCAACCCCTTAATACAGTTCCTCGTGTTGTGCTGACCTCCAACCATGATTTTTTTTTCAGTTGCTACTTCATAACTGTAATTTCTCTATTGTTATGAATCGTAATGTAAATATCAGATACACAGGATGTATTTTCATTCACTTGGACTCAAATTTGACACAAATACTGGATATACCCAAATTTGAATATCAATGGGGGGGGGTTGATTTTGTGATTTGGGAGTTGTAGTTCCTGGAATTTATAGTTAACCGACAATCAAAGAGCATTCTGAACTCCACCAACAATAAAACTGAACCAAACTTGGCACACAGAACTCCCATGACCAACAGAAAATACTGGAAGGGTTTATTGGGCACTGACCTTGAGTTTTGGAGTTGGAGTTTACTTATAGCCAGAGAGCACTGTGGACTCAAACAACGATGGATCTGGACCAAACTTGGAATGAATCCTCAATATGCCCAAATGTGAACACTGGTGGAATTTGGGGGAAATATACCTTGATATTCAGGAGTTGTGGTTGCTGGTATTTATAGCTCACCTACAATCAAAGAGCATCCTGAACCCCACCAACAATAGAATGGGGGCAAACTTCCCACACAAATACTGTTTTTTCGGATGGTCTTTGGAGACCCCTCCTCGCAACCTCCCAGGGGTCCAAACCCCCAGGTTTAGAAACGCTGCCCTAGAAGAAGGTAAAGTAGTCTATACAGCCTTTCTTGTTCTGGGAAGGAGATGTGGTTAAATACTCTAGAATGGGCAATTCAACAATGTCATTTAAATATTCCACATCTAACCCTCTTTCTATTCACGCATGTAGAAAGAGTATCTCAGAAGAACTACTATCCCTTGATTACTCATCAGAAAAAATGTTATGAAACAAGATTGATCTCTCTGTAACAGCTGTAAGAGAGAGCAAATCTAATTCTAAGACCAGTAAAATACATATAAATTTGTTTTCTAATGGTACACAAAATGCAGCCTTCTTGTATTAATACACTGGAGAGGATTCACCTCTGCCCCAATTCCATTCCTCAGATCAAATTGTCTGACAACTTGTACGTTATCAACTCCATTTCACTTTGGAATCATATGGGATGGCTGGTTTGAGTCATATTTATTTGTTAAAACTTATCACTTGCCTGTTAGGCACCTCTGACTTTGTGACCCTCCCCACTTCTTCCTCATCCTTCTTGTACGGTCAGTGGTTTGACAAAATGAGTCAGACAAGATTATGTGAATGATCTGTGAAAAATGTGTAGACTTGAAGAAACCTGTGAAGTATCTTTGGCCTTATAAGAACAGACTTTGAAGTACGATGGACCAGAGTGTCAGTCAAGTACCTTAGCTTTCAGTCACTCCTAGGCAAGTCTCTACTTGTTCTTAATTAGAAAAGCAAAGCTGAAGTATCCCATTCAACAAGGGTATTTTATTCAGATAGCTCTTTATTATTTAAAATGCTAAATATGTTCTTTTTTTAAAAGTTATTTTAAAAGAGTATGTTTAACTTTTTGGTGTGCTTGCCAGTTATCTTCAGTACCATTTTTATCAAAAGTCTCTCTCGTACTCACGCGCACCCCCCCCCCGCCCCGTTTATCCCTAGCGTTGATGGGTTGATCTCCTGGAGACCTCTGCTGTGCCCAGGTAAACAACTACTATGGATGGAAGCAAACAGAAAAGGGGAAATACTAGAACCTTTTGATCCATAATCACTTGACTCTATCTACATCAGCATGGTTGTGGCACTAAAAATTCCTTTTGTGACTAACAGAAGGAAATGTTTGGAATCCCAATTCAGCAGATCAGTACAAGCCAATTGGGTTACAGTTGAGAGGTAGACCACACCTATGGTCTCCTCACCTTAATCAGGATTTGCTAACAGATACAAGCAAGACTGATTCCAGTTTGCCCTTAAGATAAAGAATCTGTGCTATAAAAATGCTACTCTGGTGTAATTTGAAAGCAAATACCTTTAGAAAATGAAAAATAAAATTCACAGTGAGTGAAGTTCACACAGACCAGAGAGTAGTCATGTGCACCTATCTAGCTTTCAGGTTTTAAGCTATTTAATTACATATGGACCTCACTTGAAAACAAGTAGCTATTTTAGATCAAGTAAACTACTGTCTAGTATTGAAGAGCCAATTTTGTCATCAGAACACCAAATGTTTGTCAGGGTGTTTGTACAATGTCTTAATAATCCACTAAATGGAAACTGCAGCATTTTGAGTGATACAGCTCTGCATGGAAGCTTAGGGTAAAAAACACAGGTGAACAATTAATGAAAAGGCTTATCATGCCCAGACTTCTTCATATGACATTGACAGAACAGTTCCCTTGTTAAAACATTTTAATTCCAAGGGAGACTGAGATGTTGACACAGCTAAGGTTTTTTTTAATGACAACATAAAATACAGTATAATCTCAGAGAAATATACAGATTATTTTAGGATTCCACAATCAGGATTTGCAAGTCAAGAATTTCAGTTTGACAATTACACCTTAGATAGCCAATAGCATAAACTCTCCCCAGAAGCCAGGATGACTGAAGCTGTCATACTTTGACCACGAGAAATCACGACTCATTTGAAAAAGACAATGATAAATGAAGATGGAAGTAGGAAAAGATGACCACATTCAGGCTGGAGAGACTCAATCAAGGAAGCAATGGCCCTGAGTTTGAAAGACCTGAGCTGTTGGTTATAAGATGACTGGGAGATCTCTCAATCATGAGGTCACCGTAAGTCAAAATTGTTTTGATAGCAGTTAACAACAACATAGTACTTGAAATAGTCATGAGGCAATTAAAAACTGACCTTGTGTTATTTAATTTTAATGAACTAGAACCTAGTCTCTGATTGTAAATTATCCTGGCTTATGATATCTGCAGGAGCAACAACTAAGGATGAAATCTAGTGCCCACTTACCTAAGAATAAGCCTCAATGAGTTAACTTGAACATACAACTAAGTAGCTATTGCACTGTTTAATTTTCCTTTTGATGTTCATGAGAACACGTTCCATATGTTCTAATTAATAGAATTACAGCACAGTATTGGAAACAAACTAGATATTTACATTCAATTATTTCAGGTTTAAAGCAGAATTTTATATTCTTAGGTCCACAGCTATAGGCCTTCTATCTATCTATATAAAAATCTAACATCCGTTATTATATGATTATAGGCAACAAAACCATGCAAGACAGCAACACTAAACTAGCCCAAATACACTAACACCCCTACTCGCTAAGTTCCCAGCTAACCCCCCCAAATTAAAGACAACACACTTAAATAACTGAAAAACATTTGGAACTACAATTCCCATAACCCCCTGCACCAGACAACAAAATGGCGCATACGCTCCTCTCCCCCTCCTCCCAAACTGAAAATAACCACCTACCACGCGCGGAGGAGTGAGGAGGAGGAGGAGCAGCAGCACATGTCGCTGCCACCTTCTCCTCCCTGACTGGCCCCCTCCCTCGCACGGTGGGCCTGCGTGGCCTAGACCTCACCCAGGCGTGGCGGAGGCCCGAGGAGAGCCCTTCCGAGGCTGTCCGGGAGACCTCCGCTGCGTGCCTTCGTGGCCCGGGTGGGAGAGGCATGGCTCTGCCGAGGAGAGCCCTTCTGCTTCGGGGGGAAACGGCCTCTCCCACCCGGGCCACGAAGGCGCGCAGCGGAGGCCTCCCGGGCAGCCTCAGAAGGGCTCTCCTCGGGCCTCCGCCACGCCTGGGTGAGGCCCGTCGCAGAGAGAGAGAAAAAGAGAGAGAGAGAAAGAGAGAGAAAGAGAGAGAGAGAGAAGAGAGAGAGAGAGAGAGAGAGAGTGCAGCAAGAAAAGCAAAGATCACAGAGAAGCATGTCTGTGTAGGATGGTGAACATTAGAAAGAACTTCCTTACTGTGAGAGCTGTTCAGCAGTGGAACTCTCTGCCTCAGAGTGTCATAAATAATTTTGCTACTCTTAAAAATTCTAATGCAAATATCTAATGCGCAGGATGTGTTTTCATTGTTACAAATTGAACACAATTAAAGCATTGTGGTTAATCACACAAAAATATGTTTTGGGGATTATGGACAACGGATGATGGGATTTGTAGTACTTTCGGCCAATTCAGCTCTGACTTCCACAACCGAGACCCCATGAATGACAGACCTGGACCAAACCTGGCACACAGAACCCCCATGACCAATAGAAAATGCTGGAGGGGTTTGGGAGGAATTGACAGTGATTTAGGGGAGATGTAGTTCACCTACATTTGAAAAGAACTCTGAACCAAAACAACCCTGGATCTGGACCAGATTTGGCACAAATACTCAATATGCCCAAATTTGAATACTGGTGGGGTTGGGGGGGGGGTTGATTTTGTCATTTCAGAGTTGTATCTGCTGGGATTTATAGCATTTTCAACTCCCAAAAGCAATGGAATTGAACTAAACTTGAGCAATAGAGAATACTGGACCTTGGAAATTGGATGCTGCTTGCATTTTCCTTCATGCCAGGGCCTGGGAATACAGTGGGACAGGACTACAATACAACAAAAGGAAGATACAAATCCCAACTCATCCTGAGCAAACTACTAAAAGTCTCTTATCAGATACATTCTTAACGAAGAACAATACTACAATTTTAAATGCATCCAATATGTATGTATTAAGTCATAGTTTGGTTCTATTGTATTCACTCTGAGACAAGTCTACTTGGCACTTCCCTCAAAGTAAGTTTGCATAGAATTACAACTTTAGGTACTACAAAAATGTTTCAACAAATCTGCATTACTCATCGTAAGTTTGACTAGCCACCTGTTGACTGGTACCTGTTAATGATTTGCAGTATATTGACAACCAAAATGGAGGGGGCAAGACAGTTTACAAAAGCTTTTCCTGTCCTAGGCACTCTACTTTCAACAGATGAACAAAAAAGTTATTTACAAGCTATGCTGTTTTTATAGAGGACAAACTGGGATAGTTTTAGTATTATTTATTATTATTTATTATTATTATTTGTCACGTTTTTATACCGCCCCTCTCAGCCCGAAGGTGACTCGGGACGGTTTACACAGGCAGTCTCTGCCCTCAATACAACACAAGTAACAAAGTATCAGAACAAAGAATAGGTTCCAAACACGCTGAAGGGATAATATATGGCAACAGCTATTTTATGAAAATTATGAAAAATGTTCTACAACAATGAACCAAAATGTCCTTAAAATCAAGTAAGATCAGAAATACTGAACAGCGTGATTTAGGAATAAAGTTTTACAATGCCACTGTACTACCAGTATTTCATACATAGTTAACAGTAAGACATGGACCTGCAATTCTTACAATGGCACAAAGCAGCTGGAAGAAAGGAATACATTGATTGTGACAGAGGATATGAAAGGAAAGGGGCTTAGGTATTTAGGAGACCATCTGACACTCGTGTCACTGTGATGGCCACACACTGCCAACCTACCATAGGCTCAAGTACTGTATACACATGAGTAGAAGTCGACTTCATATCAAGATTGAGGGCAGGTTTTGGGGCCAAAATTATGGATTTTGGATAAGTAAACACATGTTTTTTGTATCTACTTAAGCAATCAGATCCCCTAATTTCTAGATTTATATGTAAGTATGTAAGATATGTGAATATTTAGAAATTGTGGTACAAACCTAAAATGCTAATCCAGATTATTCAATGCTTTAACAAAATGATGACCTTTCTTTATTTTGCAAGAGAACTGAACCAGACAACACTGCAGGAACATAAACTTGCTCTAACATGCAAATCTCTGGAAATAGGCAAATGCCACATACCTATTACAAAGAAGTAGAGAAGGTGAAAGAATTTTCTACTGGCAAGCCCTTTTTGTAAGACAAAGTCATGAGGTAGGGAAAAAATCAGGCTTGTTTTGTTCCATTGAGACTGATACAGAAGCAATGCAACCTAGAATCATATTCACTTCAATTGGAATGGATTTCAGTCTTCAGGCATTCTGATACATTTCGGTTTTTTTTCAGTCTCTCAAAGGGGGACAGCTTACCACCAGAGTATATATTCAATATCTGCCAATTAGCAGTTTTTCCTCTAACTAAATTTTAAATGGAAAATCTTTACGTTTTAAGGCATGCAGGCCTATTTGCAACATCTGTATTGTTGTGTAAACAATTTTGAGAACGTTGTTGAAAAATAGTATAAAAATATTCCACATAAATCTCAACATTTGTATGCTGGCCACATCTTGCCCCAAGTGAAATTTCTCCTTGAAAGATTTGGATTGCCAGTATAGGAGATGTACTGTATATTCTTATAAAACGTAAAGATTTTCCATTTAAAATTTAGTTAGAGGAAAAACTGCTAATTGGCAGATATTGAATATATACTCTGGTGGTAAGCTGTCCTCCTTTGAGAGACTGAAGAAAAACGAAATGTATCAGAATGCCTGAAGACTGAAATCCATTCCAATTGAAGTGAATATGACCAGTATCATATTAATGACATATGCAGGTCAATGTTAACCTTATCAAAAAAAATCAGTTGCCATGAAGGCTGGTATTCCCTTCATTCTCATACAACCAATAATGTCCACTTCAAACTTACTGTAGAACTGTTGAAGCACACAGGCATTCTGTACCTGCTGAAGAGCAGGAGGTTGCAAAAGTGTTTGGCTATGTAGTCAGATGCAGAATGATTATATCATCCAGTAAACCAGATACTTCTCTGATCCTCCTTTCTCCTCCAGTTACAGAATGACTTATGGTTGGGGTAAATGGTTCTGCATAGCATAGTTCCATATGTGAAACTACTACACTGAGCCATGCAAGACTGCAGCCTATATGTTTACTACAGTTTCGCGAACAGTGAAATTGTAGTAAACAAAAAAGCAGAATAACTATGTCATCATAGGAATAGTTATTCTATCATAAGGATACATACCGCTTTTGCATCTATTAGTCTGCCATGAAATACCTCTGCCAAATTAAAAAGATTTGGGATATTCCAAATCACTCTGTTCACAGGAAGTACTAGGGGAACTTTCAGTGGCACCCTATGTTGATTGTAGTTGTACATGGGTCACCTATCGCCAACACCTACGGCTCCTCGAACGCTTTCATCAGCGCTGTCTTCGCACAATCCTAAATATACACTGGACCGACTATGTGACTAATGTTGCTGCCCTTGAGCAAGCAGGGATCACCAGCATTGAGGCCATGCTTTTGATAACTCAGCTGCGCTGGGCAGGGCACATCTCTAGGATGGAGGACCACCACCGCCCAAAGATACTACTCTATGGTGAACTCACCACGGGTCAGCGCAAGAGAGGTGTCCCCAAAAAGATATAAGAACTCCTTGAAACAGCATCTAAGACTCGGCCAGACTGATCACCAACAGTGGTCCACCCTGGCCTCACATCCGGAGGCATGGAGACGCACTATCCACAATGCTGCAGCCTCTTTCAAGAAGTCATGCCGAACAAGTCTCGAAGATAAATGACAACGCAGAAAGAACCGCAACTTGGAAACAACATCACCCAAGGAGACTTTCTGCTGTGCTTTCTGCAACCGGACTTGCCTATGTTGGACTTCCCACTGGGAAGTGGCGCAGCTGGCTAAGTGTCAGCTGCATAAGATCTCTTTGACCTGTAGGTCATGAGTTCGAGGCCTGCCCGGGTCAGGGTGGGTGCCTGACCTTAAGCGTAGCCTGCTGTCGACCTTTGCAGCCCAAAGACAGTTCATTTGTCAAGTAGGAGATAAAGGTACCACATTAAGTGGGGAGGCAAATTTTGATTAATTTATGAGCCCATTAAGAACTCCAGGAATCGCTGAAAAGGAATGCGGAAGAACAAGGGAAGCTGGAAAACGCTGAGAGAGAAGAGGAGTGCGTGAGCTCCCCCTAGTGGGCAGAAGTTTGTCACAAGTTTACCAGAAAAATTGCCTCTTTGTTCGTCTTTGTTCGTAAATACATGTATGTATGTTTAAAACTGCAGGGATTGTCTGCAATGTATATGTACTATAATCCGCTCTGAGTCCCCTTCGGGGTGAGAAGAACGGAATATAAATGAAGTAAATAAATAAATAAATAAATTTTTAGTCATCAACACGCTTGTAGAAAGTGTGGGATGAGTCCTTCCTGAATCTTCGTTCGCGAAGAAAAGCCAAGAGTACAACAGAATCATGCAAGCACTCCTCCATAACTGCACATATAATACAGCAACAGTCTATTGATTATTTCTACTCTGAGAAATTTTGAAACAGTTTGATAAAACTCAGTTACTCAACATCACAAACTTTAGAAAAGCCGTATTGTTAAAAAAAGTTTTTCCCAAGGTACATGCTGTGGTTAACCAGCAATTTTTCTTCATGTGCCAGGAACTGGTCCCATATTTGCATTTCATTATTATATTACCATAGCTTCCTGGAAACTTGCCACAGATTGGCAGCTGATGGTTTGCAGACCAGTGTTAGTCCACAGACTAGCTCTTAGACTAGCACTTCTATGAGAGCAGTTCATTTGTTTGTACCTGTAACCACATGCATACCATTGAGAAGTATTGCTTTTAAACAGAGATATATGTGGACCTAAAGTATAATAGAAGATGTATTGTTGAAGGCTTTCATGGCCGGAATCACCAAGTTGTGTGTTTTCCAGGCTGTATGGCCATGTTCCAGAAGCATTCTCTCCTGATGTTTCGCCTGCATCTATGGCAAGCATCCTCAGCGGTTGTGACCTGACAACCTCTGAGAATGCCTGCCATAGATGCAGGCGAAATGTCAGGAGAGAATGCTTCTGGAACATGACGATATAGCCTGGAAAACACACAACAACCTATAAGAGAAGATCTCAGAAACTTTTAAGTCATGGTTTTTACAGCATGGTGGGAACCTCCTAACTGAATTAAAAAAGAACAAGGCTTGCTGGTTGCAGTTGCTTTAAAAAAACACAGCACAATTGGTCATATATTTGAGCAAAATATGGACTATGAGTCAGAGTACAACTTAACAGTATAGGATGGAGATTATGGTCTCTCTAGTGACAAATAGCAGCCAATTTAACAAGCATTCACCACAATGCAATTCCTCTGAATATCATTCTACTCTTTTATAAATTAGAATGAAGAAATATTTCTGCAGCAGCAAGGAAAGATTTCCAATTTTCTCATCAAATTTGGCACTGTTTCCTGTCACACATGAAAAAATCCTGAATTTCTTTCTAACAGAATTAAACCTTTTCTGCTTTGAGTAGGAAGCTAACCACATGCATGATAAAACAACAAAGAACAGATCATGGTATTAATCCTCACTATACTCTAGGAATAAGTTGAGTAGCAGGTTTGATGTTGATGGCATTACTTTAACCCAGTGTTTTTCAACCTTTTTTGAGCCACGGCACATTTTTTACATTTACAAAATCCTGGGGCACACCACCAACCAAAATACATATAGTTAATATGTTTTTTAATGTATTTATATACTCAGTGTAAAACCTGGGCCTGTTTTGATGAACACAACATAGATATCCTGGCAGGAATGGCAGAAAGACACACACAAAGGTCTTGCTCAACAGCTGAGAATTATAGTTCACCCACAATCAAAGAGCATTCTGAACTCCACCAATGATGGAATGGAATCAAACTTCCCACACAGAACTACCATAATCAAGAGAAAATACTATAAGAGTTTGGTGGGCATTGACCTTGAATTTTGGAGTTGTAGTTCACCTATATCCAGAGAGCACTGTGGAGGGGAGGGAGGAAGACATGGGGTGAGTCTGCGCAGTAGCACCCGCACGGGTCACGTCTTCCTCCCTCCCCCCTCCCGCAGAAGCAGCAGCGTGAGCAAAGCGAGGCAAAGCAAGCAGAGCGAGGCTGGGAAGAAGGGAGCCCGAGTGGAGAAGAAAAAGTGTTCGGCAGGAGGGGGAAGAAAGGGTATCGGAGGTTCCAATTTCCCACGGCACACCTGATAATCGCTCACGGCACACTAGTGTGCCCCGGCACACTGATTGGGAAACACTGCTTTAACCAACTCTAGAGTGTCTGTCAAAAGGATTCCCTCAACACTGAAAATTGCTACCCGCACCTGCCTTTACATAGAATATAGCATTGTTTATACTTGCCAGTGCCCAAACGATTGAAAATAGAATCCCTAGTTTTGACTTCTGAGCTCAGTACATAATTTATCCTCCTGTGCCGTATGTCCTGATACTTCTTCCACTATACATCAGAATTTAACACCCATCACAGAATCATCCCAGAAAACTAATACAAGTTTAAATACAACAAGTGTCGAACCTTTCGTACCTGGGGAAGGTAGTTGAGAGGGCAGTAACGGAGCAGTTGCAGTCCTTCTTAGATGATGCAACATGGCTAGACCCCTTCCAGTCCGGCTTCCGTTCGGGGCACGGGACGGAGACGGTTCTGGTCTCCATCACAGACCAACTCCGCTGCCAGCTCGACCAAGGCGGGTCTGCGCTGCTCGTGTTATTGGACCTCACGGCAGCGTTTGACACGGTCGACCACAATCTATTGATCCACCGCCTGGCCGTGGCTGGAGTGAGGGGACAGCCCTTAAATGGCTGACCTCCTTCCTCCACCAGCGGTCTCAGCGTGTGAGGAGGGGCGAGGTGGTCTCCGAGGGCTCCCCACTACTCTGTGGGGTCCCCAGGGGCCATTCTCTCCCTCTGTTATTTAACATCTACATGCAGCCGCTTGCACAGCTGGTGCGGAGTTATGGGCTGGAGTGTCACCAGTACGCTGACGACACCCAGCTCATTCTGAGGGAGGGCAGGCCGGGTTCTGTCCCCGATAATTTCCAACACTGCCTCGAAGCCGTTACTGGATGGCTGCGAGCCAGTAGGTTGAGGGTGAATCCGGCGAAGACGGAGATCTTGTGGCTGGGTCGCCCGGGTGATGTTAATGTCCAGCTTCCGAGCCTGGACGGTGCGGTGTTATGCCCATCGCCTTCCGTAAAGAGCCTGGGAGTCCATTTGGACTCCAGCATGGAAGCCCAGGTCTCTGCGGTCAGCAAGATCGCTTTTTTTCATCTGCGACAGGCAAGGAGGCTGGCCCTCTATCTCTCCCGGAACGATCTGGCCACGGTGATCCAAGCCACAGTCATCTCAAGGCTGGATTACTGCAACGCTTTGGCCTTCCCTCTGTCGGTGACCCGGAAGCTCAGGCTAGTGCAGAACACTGCCGCCTGGCTCCTGTCTGGCACGCCAGCTGGCTAACACCTGTTTTGCAGGATCTGCACTGGCTGCCAATTGAGCACCGGATCACCTTCAAAGTGTTGGTCCTCACCTTTAAGGCCTTACACGGCCTGGGGCCAGCGTCCGTCACCCCATATTGCCCTCCGAGATCACTACTGAGGACTCCAATCTCCTGGAGATACCTTCAGCTAAACTCGTGACTGCTACCCGCCGGAGGGCGTTCTCTGTCATAGCACCTCGCTGTGAATGCCCTCCCGGCCGGAACTCGGGCTATGAAGGACTTGCTCCCGTTTAGGACGGGCCTGTAAAACATACCTGTTTAAGCAGGCCTTTGGTGAGTAAGTCCTGCCCATGCCCCGCCATCTATTCGTTCTTCTGAGGATGATGTGCTGTTCATTGTTTTAACTGTGTTATTAATTACTGTACTGCTGTTGTTTTTAATTGTTTTTAACTGCTTATTGCCTGTATTTTTACTGTGCCCTTCGGCTCCTGTGTAGGATCTCAGCATAGAAGCTAATAAATAAATAAATAAATAAATAAAATATACCTGTTTAAAACAGGACACATGAAAAATTCATCCTTGAACATTCATTGATATCTAAGCTCTATATCTGTCTTTGGCACCCAGGCTGCAGAAGCAAACTTTCTCCTACAGAAAAAAAAATCAAGGAGAATCTGTTTTATGGACTCCCACTCTCTAAAACAACTGGGATTTTAGTCCACTCTTATTGAAGTTTAAGGACATTTTACTACATTTCATTTCAATTCACTTATAAAACAGCACATATGCCTTTTATTTACTGTATTCTGTTACACGGATAAACTGAGGAACTGGACAATTTGTACCTTGTCAAAAAGCCAGGTAGTGAACTGTGTGACTACCAGAGCTTTGCAGCACCTTTTTTGCTGATTGAAACGCTGCTTTAAAAATCATACAGTTCATTCATAGACCCAATGTTGTCCTTTAAATGCCTGTTGTTCCCAAATGCATTTAGGCTTGGTGGTTTGTTTTAAAGGATGCATAGTCTCACATTTATTGACTAACCACACTAATTCGATCCTCAGTCCTACAGAAAAAGCTATGATGATTAATGATACAAAAGACCTTCGTGGATGAGGGCAATTAAGTCAGTTGCAAATTGAGACAATATTTTCTTTCAACATGAAGTCTTCCACACGGAGAACCAAAACATGTTTGTATCACACACCTGGGTACTAAGAAGCAGAGTCTGCCAATACTTCTGACAGAGGAGATGTGGACGTTTATTCAAATTCTCAAGCTACTTCCTTTACAGCCTGCTCTGCAAACAAGGAGACTCTTTGTTACCACTTTGTATTCATTAATTCACTTTACAGATACTTAGAGGTATCACTACTACTTCATCATGCCCTTGGGAATAAGTCTTAGCATTAATTAAAGTAGGAGTTCAAAAGTATTGGCCCTCCAGATGTTTCAGATTACAACTCATGCTATTTCTTCCCACTGACTAAACTAGGTGGAGCAGATGGGAGTTGTAGGCCAAAGAAATACCTGGAGGGACAAAGTTACTCACCACCAAACTACAAACTGGCCAGCACAGCCAATGGTGAGGAATTACGAGATACGCAGTCCAAATATGTAAGAGGCAAACCAATGGGGTCGATATTGGAGGGTAGAAGCAGGGTGTTACCCCCATAAGAATCCCACCACTTCTAATTGAAATTTTCTTTCAGTCCCCCAATTTCTAGCATTGCAGCAACTGATATTTTCAATTGTACATATAGAAGAAAAAAAGCAAGAGCGATTGATTGCAATGATACGCTCCTCTACCTGGTGTACACAAGAACTGACATTCAGATGCGTAAGGGATCTCGCTAGCCAGACTACATACATTGGACAGCCCTACCCTTCTTTTAAAGCCCGTTTCAATCCTTGTGGCAATGAATTCTGGAGTTAACATATTATATTATTTATTATATTATTTTATTATTGTTAAAAATTATTATACTTAGGGTCATCATAAACTGGAAAAGACCTGAGCTCACAAGGAGGCACTGAAGCCAGTTTAGTGAATTGGCTTAAACCTAGAGTGTTCAAATTTCTACTCAAGTTGTAAACCCACTGAGCAAGGCATACTCTCTTGGCCTCAGAAGTAAGTTTTTGATGGCAAAAGTCCTTGAAATGCTTTTTCTCCAACTCCCCACCCCCGGAAAAATGGACTATCCTTCTCTGTCTAGGCCTCCGTTTGGAGTATGCCGAGATAATCATTGAGTTGGAAAAGACCTTGTGGACCATCCGGTCCAACCCCCGGCCAAGCAGCAGAAAAAACATATTCAACACACCCCTGACATATATTCGGCCATCCAGCCTCTGTTTAAAAGCCTCCAAAGAAGGAGCTTCCACCACACCCCGGGGCAGAGAGTTCCACTGCTGAACAATTCTCACCATTAAGAAGTTCTTCCTAATGTTCAGGTGGAATCCCCTTTCTTGTAGTTTGAAGCCACTGTTCCATTACATCCTAGTCTCTAGGGCAGCAGAAAACAAGCCTGCTCCCTCTTTCCTATGACTTCCCCTCACATATTTGTTTGTTTGATTGATTGATTGATTCAAATTTGTGAGTCGCCACTCCCGGGTGGCTCGGGGCGACTTACAACAAATTCAAGATTAAAAACAGAATAAAAACACCATAAACACTCAAACAGAATAAAATACAATAAAATATATTTATACATTGCACTCATCATGTCTCCTTTCAGCCTTTTCTTCTGCAGGCTAAACATGCCCAGCTTTTTAAGCTGCTCATAGGGTTTGTTCTCCAGACCCTTGATCATTTTAGTTGCCCTCCTCTGGACACATTCCAGCTTGTCAACATCTCCCTTCAATTTGAGATGCAAAGAATTGGACACAGTATTCCAAGTGTGGTCTGACCAAGGCAGAATAGAGGAGTAGCACGACTTCCCTGGATCTAGACCAGGGGTGCTCACACTTTTTCAGCATGCGAGTTACTTATAAAACAACTAAGTCAAAATTATCTACCTACCCACTACAAAAATGTGAAACATATAACACAATATCTGCTTTGAACTGGGTTTTCTGAGTCCACACTGCCATGTAATCTGATTCAAAGCAGATAACATGGGATTTTATTAAACTGTATGGAAAGGACCTCAGACAACCCAGGGCCGGCAGCACTTGGGCGGTGGCGGGAGCCTGCGGGGCGAGACTGAGCCTTCCTCCCGCCCTATGCGATCTACCTAATGAGCACCCCTGATCTAGACACTATACAGTGTTCCCTCACTTATAGTGGGTGTTGCATTCCAGGACCACCTGCGAAAAGTGAAAAAAGTGAAATAGGGACGCTATATATGTATATTGAGTTCCAAGGGTGAAGCAGAAGCAAGGAGAGATTTAAAGGCACCTGGCACTTTTTTTGGCTAACTATCTCTGCTTTGCCTTGCAGTAGCTCTTGATTGGCTGCCTCCCTCCCGAGGGGTAGGGTGAAACCCCCTTCCACACTCCATTGTTGCCAGGAGGCGGAATTAGAAAACCGCAATGGGAAGCATTCATAAACTGGGAGACAAAAACCTGTGAAACAGTGAGTCCGCTAAAAGCGAACCATGAAGTAGCGAGGGAACACTTATGCATGCCAAAATCTCATTGGCTTTTTTTTTTTGCTGCCGCATGACATTGTTGGCTCATGTTTAACTTGTTGTCCATGAGGACTCCAATATCTTTTTTAATGGAACAGTACCC